>CM045886.1:0-77500 GCA_025169545.1 Anguilla japonica
CCTGGCCTGGCCTGTTTTCGGCCTGGCCTGGCCTGGCCTGGCCTGGCCTGACACTGGCCTGGCCTGACCACAAGCCTGTTACAGGCCTGGCTGTTTCTTCAGCCTGGCCTGGCCTGGCCTGAGCCTGGCCTGGCCTGACCCCCTGGCGGGCAACCCCTGTGCCTGTTTCTTCAGCCTATTTCAGCCTGACTGGCCTGGCCTGGCCTGGCCTGGCCTGGCCTGGCCTGTTTGTTTGGCCTGGCCTGGCCTGGCCTGACTGGCCTGGCCTGGCCTGGCCTGACTGCTGTTTCTTGGCACTGGCTATTTTCAACCTGGCCTGGCCTTCCCTGGCCTGGCCTGTTCCTGGCCTATTTTCCTTCGAGCTATTTCTTCTATTTCTTTATTTTCTTCCCCTAGCCACTAGCCTGGCCTGGCCTGTGAGGGGCCTGGGCCTGAGCCTGGGCTGGCCTGGCCTGGCCTGGCCTGACCTGGCCTGACCTGACCTGGCCTGGCCTAAGCTGTTTTCAATATGTGCTGGCCTAGCCTCAGCCTGGCCTGTTACTGACCTGGCCTGTTTGACCTGGCCTGACACTGGCCTGGCCTGAGCTATTTCGGCCTGGCCTGGCCTGACTGGCCTGACCTGCCCTGGCCTGGCCTGGCCTGGCCTGGCCTGGCCTGGCCTGGCCTGGCCTGGCCTGTTTTTCGGCCTGGCCTGGCCTGTACCTGGCCTGGCCTGGCCTGGCCTGGCCTGCCCTGGCCTGGCCTGGCCTGGCCTGGCCCTGGCCTGAGCCTGGCCTGTTTCAGCCTGGCCTGGCCTGGCCTGACACACAGCCCTGGCCACAGGCTATTCCTGAGCCTGGCCTGGCCTGGCCCTGGCCTGGCCTGGCCTGGCCTGGCCTGGCCTGGCCTGGCCTGGCCTGGCCTGGCCTGGCCTGGCCTGGCCTGGCCTGGCCTGGCCTGGCCTGGCCTGGCCTGGCCTGTGTTTTCTTCTGGCCTGGCCTGGCCTGGCCTGGCCTGGCCTGGCCCCTGGCCTGAGCCTGGCCTGGCCTGGCCTGGCCTGGCCTGGCCTGGCCTGGCCTGGCCTGGCCTGGCCTGGCCTGGCCTGGCCTGGCCTGGCCTGGCCTGGCCTGGCCTGGCCTGGCCTGGCCTGGCCTGGCCTGGCCTGGCCTGGCCTGGCCTGGCCTGGCCTGGCCTGGCCTGGCCTGGCCTGGCCTGGCCTGGCCTGGCCTGGCCTGTTCAGCCTGGCCTGGCCTGGCCTGGCCTGGCCCTGGCCTGGCCTGGGCCTGGCCTGGCCTGGCCTGAGCCTGACCTGGCCCTGGCCTGGGCTGGCCTCAGCCTGGCCTGAAGCGCAAGCCTGGCCTGGCCCCTAGCCTGGCCTGGCCTGACCTGGCCTGGCCTGGCCTGGCCTGGCCTGTGCGCCCTGGCCTGGCCTGGCTCTGGCCTGGCCTGAGCCGGGCCTGGCCTGGCCTGGCCTGGCCTGGCCTGGCCTGGCCTGGCCTGGCCTAGGCCCTGGCCTGGCCTGACGTGACCCTGAGCCTGGCCTGGCCTGGCCTGGCCTGGCCTGGCCTGGCCTGGCCTGGCCTGGCCTGGCCTGGCCTGACCTGGCCTGGCCTGGCCTGGCCTGGCCTGGCCTGGCCTGAACCTGGCCTGGCCTGGCCTGAGCCTGACCTGGCCTGGCCTGGGCTGGCCTGGCCCTGGCCTGGCCTGAGCTCTGGCCTGGCCTGGCCTGGCCTGACCTGGCCTGGCCTGGCCTGGCCTGGCCTGGCCTGGCCTGACCTAGCCTGGCTTGCCTAGCCTGGCCTGGCCGGGCCTGGCCTGTAAAAAGCCTGGCCTGGCCTGAGCCTGGCCTGGCCTGGCCTGACATGGCCTGGCCTGGCGTGACCTGGCCTGGCCTGACCTGGCCTGGCCTGGCCTGGCCTGACCTGACCTGGCCTGGCCTGGCCTGGCCTGGCCTGGCCTGGCCTGGCCTGGCCTGGCCTGGCGTGACCTGGCCTGACCTGGCCTGGCCTGGCCTGGCCTGACCTGGCCTGGCCTGGCCTGGCCTGGCCTATTTGGCCTGGCCTGGCCTGGCCTGGCCTGACCTGGCCTGACCTGGCCTGGCCTGGCCTGGCCTGACCTGGCCTGGCCTGAGGCCTGGCCTGGCCTGGCCTGGCCTGGCCTGGCCTGGCCTGGCCTGGCCTGACCTGGCCTGGCCTGGCCTGGCCTGGCCTGGCCTGGCCTGGCCTGGCCTGGCCTGGCCTGGCCTGGCCTGGCCCCTGGCCTGGCCTGGCCTGGCCTGGCCTGGCCTGGCCGGCCTGGCCTGGCCTGGCCTGGCCTGGCCTGGCCTGGCCTGGCTGCCTGGCCTGGCCTGGCCTGGCCTGAAGCCTGGCCTGGCCTGAGCCTGGCCTGGCCCTGGCCTGGCCTGGCCTGGCCTGGCCTGGCCTGACCTGGCCTGGCCTGGCCTGGCCTGGCCTGGCCTGGCCTGGCCTGGCCTGGCCTGGCCTGGCCTGGCCTGGCCTGGCCTGGCCTGGCCTGGCCTGGCCTGGCCTGGCCTGGCCTGGCGGCTGGCCTGGCCTGGCCTGGCCTGGCCTGGCCTGGCCTGGCCTGGCCTGGCCTGGCCTGGCCTGGCCTGGCCTGGCCTGGCCTGGCCTGGCCTGGCCTGGCCTGGCCTGGCCTGGCCTGGCCTGGCCTGGCCTGGCCTGGCCTGGCCTGGCCTGGCCTGGCCTGGCCTGGCCTGGCCTGGCCTGGCCTGGCCTGGCCTGGCCCTGGCCTGGCCTGGCCTGGCCTGGCCTGGCCTGGCCTGGCCTGGCCTGGCTGTGGCCTGGCCTGGCCTGGCCTGGCCTGGCCTGGCCTGGCCTGGCCTGGCCTGGCCTGGCCTGGCCTGGCCTGGCCTGGCCTGGCCTGGCCTGGCCTGGCCTGGCCTGGCCTGACCTGGCCTGGCCTGGCCTGGCCTGGCCTGGCCTGGCCTGGCCTGGCCTGGCCTGGCCTGGCCTGGCCAAGTGGGCCTGGCCTGACCTGGCCTGGCCTGGCCTGGCCTGGCCTGGCCTGGCCTGGCCTGGCCTGGCCTGACCTGGCCTGACCTGGCCTGACTGGCCTGGCCCTGGCCTGGCCTGGCCTGGCCCTGGCCTGGCCTGGCCTGGCCTGGCCTGGCCTGGCCTGGCCTGGCCTGGCCTGGCCTGGCCTGGCCTGGCCTGGCCTGGCCTGGCCTGGCCTGGCCTGGCCTGGCCTGGCCGGCCTGGCCTGGCCTGGCCTGGCCTGGCCTGGCACCTGGCCTGGCCTGGCCTGGCCTGGCCTGGCCTGGCCTGGCCTGGCCTGGCCTGGCCTGGCCTGGCCTGGCCTGGCCTGGCCTGGCCTGGCCTGGCCTGGCCTGGCCTGGCCTGGCCTGGCCTGGCCTAGCCTGGCCTGGCCTGGCCTGGCCTGGCCTGGCCTGGCCTGGCCTGGCCTGGCCTGGCCTGGCCTGGCCTGGCCTGGCCTGGCCTGGCCTGGCCTGGCCTGCCAACCTGGCCTGGCCTGGCCTGGCCTGGCCTGTGCCTGGCCTGGCCTGGCCTGGCCTGGCCTGGCCGGCCTGGCCTGGCCCTGGCCTGAGCCTGGCCTGGCCTGGCCTGGCCTGGCCTGGCCTGGCCTGGCCTGGCCTGGCCTGGCCTGGCCTGGCCTGGCCTGGCCTGGCCTGGCCTGGCCTGGCCTGGCCTGGCCTGGCCTGGCCTGGCCTGGCCTGGCCTGGCCTGGCCTGGCCTGGCCTGGCCTGAGCCTGGCCTGGCCTGGCCTGGCCTGGCCTGGCCTGGCCTGAGCCTGGCCTGGCCTGGCCTGGCCTGGCCTGGCCTGGCCTGGCCTGGCCTGGCCTGGCCTGGCCTGGCCTGGCCTGAGCCTGGCCCTGGCCTGGCCTGGCCTGGCCTGGCCTGGCCTGGCCTGGCCTGGCCTGGCCTGGCCTGGCCTGGCCTGGCCTGGCCTGGCCTGGCCTGGCCTGGCCTGGCCTGGCCTGGCCTGGCCTGGCCTGGCCTGGCCTGGCCTGGCCTGGCCTGGCCTGGCCTGACCTGGCCTGGCCTGGCCTGGCCTGGCCCTGGCCTGGCCCTGGCCTGGCCTGGCCTGGCCTGACCTGGCCTGGCCTGGCCTGGCCTGGCCTGGCCTGGCCTGGCCTGGCCTGGCCTGGCCTGGCCTGGCCTGGCCTGGCCTGGCCTGGCCTGGCCTGGCCTGGCCTGGCCTGGCCCTGGCCTGGCCTGGCCTGGCCTGAGCCTGAGCCTGGCCTGGCCTGGCCTGGCCTGGCCTGGCCTGGCCTGGCCTGGCCTGGCCTGGCCTGGCCTGGCCTGGCCTGGCCTGGCCTGGCCTGGCCTGGCCTGGCCTGGCCTGGCCTGGCCTGGCCTGGCCTGGCCTGGCCTGGCCTGGCCTGGCCTGGCCTGGCCTGGCCTGGCCTGTATGCCTGGCCTGGCCTGGCCTGGCCTGGCCTGGCCTGGCCTGGCCTGGCCTGGCCTGGCCTGGCCTGGCCTGGCCTGGCCTGGCCTGGCCTGGCCTGGCCTGGCCTGGCCTGGCCTGGCCTGGCACTGGCCTGGCCTGGCCTGGCCTGGCCTGGCCTGGCCTGGCCTGGCCTGGCCTGGCCTGGCTCTGGCCTGGCCTGGCCTGGCCTGGCCTGGCCTGGCCTGGCCTGGCCTGGCCTGGCCCTGGCCTGGCCTGGCCTGGCCTGGCCTGGCCTGGCCTGGCCTGGCCTGGCCTGGCCTGGCCTGGCCTGGCCTGACCTGGCCTGGCCTGGCCTGGCCTGGCCTGGCCTGGCCTGACCTGGCCTGGCCTGGCCTGGCCTGGCCTGACCTGGCCTGGCCTAGGCCTGGCCTTGGCCTGGCCTGGCCTGGCCTGGCCTGGCCTGGCCTGGCCTGGCCTGGCCTGGCCTGGCCTGGCCTGGCCTGGCCTGGCCTGGCCTGGCCTGGCCTGGCCTGGCCTGGCCTGGCCTGGCCTGGCCTGGCCTGGCCCTGGCCTGGCCTGGCCTGGCCTGGCCTGGCCTGGCCTGGCCCTGGCCTGGCCTGGCCTGGCCTGGCCTGGCCTGGCCTGGCCTGGCCTGGCCTGGCCTGGCCTGGCCCTGGCCTGGCCTGGCCTGGCCTGGCCTGGCCTGGCCTGGCCTGGCCTGGCCTGGCCTGGCCTGGCCTGGCCTGGCCTGGCCTGGCCTGGCCTGGCCTGGCCTGGCCTGGCCTGGCCTGGCCTGGCCTGGCCTGGCCTGGCCTGGCCTGGCCTGGCCTGGCCTGGCCTGGCCTGGCCTGGCCTGGCCTGGCCTGGCCTGGCCTGGCCTGGCCTGGCCTGGCCTGGCCTGGCCTGGCCTGGCCTGGCCTGGCCTGGCCTGGCCTGGCCTGGCCTGGCCTGGCCTGGCCTGGCCTGGCCTGGCCTGGCCTGGCCTGGCCTGGCCTGGCCTGGCCTGGCCTGGCCCTGGCCTGGCCTGGCCTGGCCTGGCCTGGCCTGGCCTGGCCTGGCCTGGCCTGGCCTGGCCTGGCCTGGCCTGGCCTGGCCTGGCCTGGCCTGGCCTGGCCCTGGCCTGGCCTGGCCTGGCCTGGCCCTGGCCTGGCCTGGCCTGGCCTGGCCTGGCCTGGCCTGGCCTGGCCTGGCCTGGCCTGAGCCTGGCCTGGCCTGGCCTGGCCTGGCCTGGCCTGGCCTATTGTGGCCTGGCCTGGCCTGGCCTGGCCTGGCCTGGCCCTGGCCTGGCCTGGCCTGGCCTGGCCTGGCCTGGCCTGGCCTGGCCTGGCCTGGCCTGGCCTGGCCTGGCCTGGCCTGGCCTGGCCTGGCCTGGCCTGGCCTGGCCTGGCCTGGCCTGGCCTGGCCTGGCCCTGGCCTGGCCTGGCCTGGCCTGGCCTGGCCTGGCCTGGCCTGGCCTGGCCTGGCCTGGCCTGGCCTGGCCTGGCCTGGCCTGGCCTGGCCTGGCCTGGCCTGGCCTGGCCTGGCCTGGCCTGGCCTGGCCCTGGCCTGACCTGGCCTGGCCTGGCCTGGCCTGGCCTGGCCTGGCCTGGCCTGGCCTGGCCTGGCCTGGCCTGGCCTGGCCTGGCCTGGCCTGGCCTGGCCTGTTTCAGCCTGGCCTGGCCCTGGCCTGGCCTGGCCTGGCCTGGCCTGGCCTGGCCTGGCCTGGCCTGGCCTGGCCTGGCCTGGCCTGGCCTGGCCTGGCCTGGCCTGGCCTGGCCTGGCCTGGCCTGGCCTGGCCTGGCCTGGCCTGGCCTGGCCTGGCCTGGCCTGGCCTGGCCTGGCCTGGCCTGGCCTGGCCTGGCCCTGGCCTGGCCCTGGCCTGGCCCTGGCCTGGCCTGGCCTGGCCTGGCCTGGCCTGGCCTGGCCTGGCCTGGCCTGGCCTGGCCTGGCCTGGCCTGGCCTGGCCTGGCCTGGCCTGGCCTGGCCTGGCCTGGCCTGAGCCTGGCCTGGCCTGGCCTGGCCTGGCCTGGCCTGGCCTGGCCTGGCCTGAGCCTGGCCTGGCCTGGCCTGGCCTGGCCTGGCCCTGGCCTGGCCTGGCCTGGCCTGGCCTGGCCTGGCCTGGCCTGGCCTGGCCTGGCCCTGGCCTGGCCTGGCCTGGCCTGGCCTGGCCTGGCCTGGCCTGACCTGGCCTGAGCCTGGCCTAGCCTGGCCTGGCCTGGCCTGGCCTGGCCTGGCCTGGCCTGGCCTGGCCTGGCCCTGGCCTGGCCTGGCCTGGCCTGGCCTGGCCTGGCCTGGCCTGGCCTGGCCTGGCCTGGCCTGGCCTGGCCTGGCCTGGCCTGGCCTGGCCTGGCCTGGCCTGGCCTGGCCTGAGCCTGGCCTGGCCTGGCCGGCCTGGCCTGGCCTGGCCTGGCCTGGCCTGGCCTGGCCTGGCCTGGCCTGGCCTGGCCTGGCCTGGCCTGGCCTGGCCTGGCCTGGCCTGGCCTGGCCTGGCCTGGCCTGGCCTGGCCTGGCCTGGCCTGGCCTGGCCTGGCCTGGCCTGGCCTGGCCTGGCCTGGCCTGGCCTGGCCTGAGCCTGGCCTGGCCTGGCCTGGCCTGGCCTGGCCTGGCCTGGCCTGGCCTGGCCTGGCCTGGCCTGGCCTGGCCTGGCCTGGCCTGGCCTGGCCTGGCCTGGCCTGGCCTGGCCTGGCCTGGCCTGGCCTGGCCTGGCCTGGCCTGGCCTGGCCTGGCCTGGCCTGGCCTGGCCTGGCCTGGCCTGGCCTGGCCTGGCCTGGCCTGGCCTGGCCTGGCCTGGCCTGGCCTGGCCTGGCCTGGCCTGGCCTGGCCTGGCCTGGCCTGGCCTGGCCTGGCCTGGCCTGGCCTGGCCTGGCCTGGCCTGGCCTGGCCTGGCCTGGCCTGGCCTGGCCTGGCCTGGCCTGGCCTGGCCTGGCCTGGCCTGGCCTGGCCTGGCCTGGCCTGGCCTGGCCTGGCCTGGCCTGGCCTGGCCTGGCCTGGCCTGGCCTGGCCTGGCCTGGCCTGGCCTGGCCTGGCCTGGCCTGGCCTGGCCTGGCCTGGCCTGGCCTGGCCTGGCCTGGCCTGGCCTGGCCTGGCCTGGCCTGGCCTGGCCTGGCCTGGCCTGGCCTGGCCTGGCCTGGCCTGGCCTGGCCTGGCCTGGCCTGGCCTGGCCTGGCCTGGCCTGGCCTGGCCCTGGCCTGGCCTGGCCTGGCCTGGCCTGGCCTGGCCTGGCCTGGCCTGGCCTGGCCTGGCCTGGCCTGGCCTGGCCTGGCCTGGCCTGGCCGGCCTGGCCTGGCCTGGCCTGGCCTGGCCTGGCCTGGCCTGGCCTGGCCTGGCCTGGCCTGGCCTGGCCTGGCCTGGCCTGGCCTGGCCTGGCCTGGCCTGGCCTGGCCTGGCCCTGGCCTGGCCTGGCCTGGCCTGGCCTGGCCTGGCCTGGCCCTGGCCTGGCCTGGCCTGGCCTGGCCTGGCCTGGCCTGGCCTGGCCTGGCCTGGCCTGGCCTGGCCTGGCCTGGCCTGGCCTGGCCTGGCCTGGCCTGGCCTGGCCTGGCCTGGCCGGCCTGGCCTGGCCCTGGCCTGGCCTGGCCTGGCCTGGCCTGGCCTGGCCTGGCCTGGCCTGGCCTGGCCTGGCCTGGCCTGGCCTGGCCTGGCCTGCCTGGCCTGGCCTGGCCCTGGCCTGGCCTGGCCTGGCCTGGCCTGGCCTGGCCCTGGCCTGGCCTGGCCTGGCCTGGCCTGGCCTGGCCTGGCCTGGCCTGGCCAGGCCTGGCCTGGCCTGGCCTGGCCTGGCCTGGCCTGGCCTGGCCTGGCCTGGCCTGGCCTGGCCTGGCCTGGCCTGGCCTGGCCTGGCCTGGCCTGGCCTGGCCTGGCCTGGCCTGGCCTGGCCTGGCCTGGCCTGGCCTGGCCTGGCCTGGCCTGGCCTGGCCTGGCCTGGCCTGGCCTGGCCTGGCCTGGCCTGGCCTGGCCTGGCCTGGCCTGGCCTGGCCTGGCCTGGCCTGGCCTGGCCTGGCCTGGCCTGGCCTGGCCCTGGCCTGGCCTGGCCTGGCCTGGCCTGGCCTGGCCTGGCCCTGGCCTGGCCTGGCCTGGCCTGGCCTGGCCTGGCCCGGTCCTGGCCTGGCCTGGCCTGGCCTGGCCTGGCCTGGCCTGGCCTGGCCTGGCCTGGCCTGGCCTGGCCTGGCCCGGCCTGGCCTGGCCTGGCCTGGCCTGGCCTGGCCTGGCCTGGCCTGGCCTGGCCCGGCCCTGGCCTGGCCTGGCCTGGCCTGGCCTGGCCTGGCCTGGCCTGGCCTGGCCTGGCCTGGCCTGGCCTGGCCTGGCCTGGCCTGGCCTGGCCTGGCCTGGCCTGGCCTGGCCTGGCCGGGCCTGGCCTGGCCTGGCCTGGCCTGGCCTGGCCTGGCCTGGCCTGGCCTGGCCTGGCCTGGCCTGGCCTGGCCTGGCCTGGCCCTGGCCTGGCCTGGCCTGGCCTGGCCTGGCCTGGCCTGGCCTGGCCTGGCCTGGCCTGGCCTGGCCTGGCCTGGCCTGGCCTGGCCTGGCCTGGCCTGGCCTGGCCTGGCCTGGCCTGGCCTGGCCTGGCCTGGCCTGGCCTGGCCTGGCCTGGCCTGGCCTGGCCTGGCCTGGCCTGGCCTGGCCTGGCCTGGCCTGGCCTGGCCTGGCCTGGCCTGGCCTGGCCTGGCCTGGCCTGGCCTGGCCTGGCCTGGCCTGGCCTGGCCTGGCCTGGCCTGGCCTGACCTGGCCTGGCCCTGGCCCTGGCCTGGCCTGGCCTGGCCTGGCCTGGCCTGGCCTGGCCTGGCCTGGCCTGGCCTGGCCGGCCTGGCCTGGCCTGGCCTGGCCTGGCCTGGCCTGGCCTGGCCTGGCCCTGGCCTGGCCTGGCCTGGCCTGGCCTGGCCTGGCCTGGCCTGGCCTGGCCTGGCCTGGCCTGGCCTGGCCTGGCCTGGCCTGGCCTGGCCCTGGCCTGGCCTGGCCTGGCCTGGCCTGGCCTGGCCTGGCCTGGCCTGGCCTGGCCTGGCCTGGCCTGGCCTGGCCTGGCCTGGCCTGGCCTGGCCTGGCCTGGCCTGGCCTGGCCTGGCCTGGCCTGGCCTGGCTGGCCTGGCCTGGCCTGGCCCTGGCCTGGCCTGGCCTGGCCTAGCCTGGCCTGGCCGGCCTGGCCTGGCCTGGCCTGGCCTGGCCTGGCCTGGCCTGGCCTGGCCTGGCCTGGCCTGAGCCTGGCCTGGCCTGGCCTGGCCTGGCCTGGCCTGGCCTGGCCTGGCCTGGCCTGGCCTGGCCTGGCCTGGCCTGGCCTGGCCTGGCCTGGCCTGGCTGTGGCCTGGCCCTGGCCTGAGCCTGGCCTGGCCTGGCCTGGCCTGGCCCTGGCCTGGCCCTGGCCTGGCCTGGCCTGGCCTGGCCTGGCCTGGCCTGGCCTGGCCGGCCTGGCCTGGCCTGGCCTGGCCTGGCCTGGCCTGGCCTGGCCTGGCCTGGCCTGGCCTGGCCTGGCCTGGCCTGGCCTGAGCCTGGCCTGGCCTGGCCTGGCCTGGCCTGGCCTGGCCTGGCCTGGCCTGGCCTGGCCTGGCCTGGCCTGGCCTGGCCCTGGCCTGGCCTGGCCTGGCCTGGCCTGGCCTGGCCTGGCCTGGCCTGGCCTGGCCTGAGCCTGGCCTGGCCTGGCCTGGCCTGGCCTGGCCCTGGCCTGGCCTGGCCTGGCCTGGCCTGGCCTGGCCTGGCCTGGCCTGGCCTGGCCTGGCCTGGCCTGGCCTGGCCTGGCCTGGCCTGGCCTGGCCTGGCCTGGCCTGGCCTGGCCTGGCCTGGCCTGGCCTGGCCTGGCCTGGCCTGGCCTGGCCTGGCCTGGCCTGGCCTGGCCTGGCCTGGCCTGGCCTGGCCTGGCCTGGCCTGGCCTGGCCTGGCCTGGCCACGCCGCCTGGCCTGGCCTGGCCTGGCCTCAGCCTGGCCTGGCCTGGCCTGGCCTGGCCTGGCCTGGCCTGGCCTGGCCTGGCCTGGCCTGGCCTGGCCTGGCCTGGCCTGGCCTGGCCTGGCCTGGCCTGGCCTGGCCTGGCCTGGCCTGGCCTGGCCTGGCCTGGCCTGGCCTGGCCTGGCCTGGCCTGGCCTGGCCTGGCCTGGCCTGGCCTGGCCTGGCCTGGCCTGGCCTGGCCTGGCCTGGCCTGGCCTGGCCTGGCCTGGCCTGGCCTGGCCTGGCCTGGCCTGGCCTGGCCCTGGCCTGGCCTGGCCTGGCCTGGCCTGGCCTGGCCTGGCCTGGCCTGGCCTGGCCTGGCCCTGGCCTGGCCTTTTTCAGCCTGGCCTGGCCTGGCCTGGCCTGGCCTGACCTTTGGCCTGGCCTGGCCTGGCCTGGCCTGACCTGGCCTGGCCTGGCCTGGCCTGGCCTGGCCTGGCCTGGCCTGGCCTGGCCTGGCCTGACCTGGCCTGACCTGGCCTAGCCTGGCCTGGCCTGGCCTGGCCTGGCCTGGCCTGGCCTGGCCTGGCCTGGCCTGGCCTGGCCTGGCCTGGCCTGGCCTGGCCCTGGCCTGGCCTGGCCTGGCCTGGCCTGGCCTGGCCTGGCCTGGCCTGGCCTGGCCTGGCCTGGCCTGGCCTAGCCTGGCCGGCCTGGCCTGGCCGGCCTGGCCTGGCCTGGCCTGGCCTGGCCTGGCCTGGCCGGCCTGGCCTGGCCTGGCCTGGCCTGGCCTGGCCTGGCCTGGCCTGGCCTGGCCTGGCCTGGCCTGGCCTGGCCTGGCCTGGCCTGGCCTGGCCTGGCCTGGCCTGGCCTGGCCTGGCCTGGCCTGGCCTGGCCTGGCCTGGCCTGGCCTGGCCTGGCCTGGCCTGGCCTGGCCTGGCCTGGCCTGGCTGGCCTGGCCTGGCCTGGCCTGGCCTGGCCTGGCCTGGCCTGGCCTGGCCTGGCCTGGCCTGGCCTGGCCTGGCCTGGCCTGGCCTGGCCTGGCCTGGCCTGGCCTGGCCTGGCCTGGCCTGGCCTGGCCCTGGCCTGGCCTGGCCGCTGGCCTGGCCTGGCCTGGCCTGGCCTGGCCTGGCCTGGCCTGGCCTGGCCTGGCCTGGCCTGGCCTGGCCTGGCCTGGCCTGGCCTGGCCTGGCCTGGCCTGAGCCTGGCCTGGCCTGGCCTGGCCTGGCCTGGCCTGGCCTGGCCTGGCCTGGCCTGACCTGGCCTGGCCTGGCCTGGCCTGGCCTGGCCTGGCCTGGCCTGGCCTGGCCTGGCCTGGCCTGGCCTGGCCTGGCCTGGCCTGGCCTGGCCTGGCCTGGCCTGGCCTGGCCTGGCCCTGGCCTGGCCTGGCCTGGCCTGGCCTGGCCTGGCCTGGCCTGGCCTGGCCTGGCCTGGCCTGGCCTGGCCTGGCCTGGCCTGGCCTGGCCTGGCCTGGCCTGGCCTGGCTGGCCCTGGCCTGGCCTGGCCTGGCCTGGCCTGGCCTGGCCTGGCCTGGCCTGGCCTGGCCTGGCCTGGCCTGACCTGGCCTGGCCTGGCCTGGCCCTGGCCTGGCCTGGCCTGGCCTGGCCTGGCCTGGCCTGGCCTGGCCTGGCCTGGCCTGGCCTGGCCCTGGCCTGGCCTGGCCTGGCCTGGCCTGGCCTGGCCTGGCCTGGCCTGGCCTGGCCTGGCCTGGCCTGGCCTGGCCTGGCCTGGCCTGGCCTAGCCTGGCCTGGCCTGGCCTGGCCTGGCCTGGCCTGGCCTGGCCTGGCCTGGCCTGGCCTGGCCTGGCCTGGCCTGGCCTGGCCTGGCCTGGCCTGGCCTGGCCTGGCCTGGCCTGGCCTGGCCTGGCCCCTGGCCTGGCCTGGCCTGGCCTTCGGCCTGGCCTGGCCTGGCCTGGCCTGGCCTGGCCTGGCCTGGCCTGGCCTGGCCTGGCCTGGCCTGGCCTGGCCTGGCCTGGCCTGGCCTGGCCTGGCCTGGCCTGGCCTGGCCTGGCCTGGCCCTGGCCTGGCCTGGCCTGGCCTGGCCTGGCCTGGCCTGGCCTGGCCTGGCCTGGCCTGGCCTGGCCTGGCCTGGCCTGGCCTGGCCTGGCCTGGCCTGGCCTGGCCTGGCCTGGCCTGGCCTGGCCTGGCCTGGCCTGGCCTGGCCTGGCCTGGCCTGGCCTGGCCTGGCCTGGCCTGGCCTGGCCTGGCCTGGCCTGGCCTGGCCTGGCCTGGCCTGGCCTGGCCTGGCCTGGCCTGGCCTGGCCTGGCCTGGCCTGGCCTGGCCTGGCCTGGCCTGGCCTGGCCTGGCCTGGCCTGGCCTGGCCTGGCCTGGCCTGGCCCTGCCTGGCCTGGCCTGGCCTGGCCTGGCCTGGCCTGGCCTGGCCTGGCCTGGCCTGGCCTGGCCTGGCCTGGCCTGGCCTGGCCTGGCCTGGCCTGGCCTGGCCTGGCCTGGCCTGGCCTGGCCTGGCCTGGCCTGGCCTGGCCTGGCCTGAAGCCTGGCCTGGCCTGGCCTGGCCTGGCCTGGCCTGGCCTGGCCTGGCCTGGCCTGGCCTGGCCTGGCCTGGCCTGGCCTGGCCTGGCCTGGCCTGGCCTGGCCTGGCCTGGCCTGGCCTGGCCTGGCCTGGCCTGGCCTGGCCTGGCCTGGCCTGGCCTGGCCTGGCCTGGCCTGGCCTGGCCTGGCCTGGCCTGGCCTGGCCTGGCCTGGCCTGGCCTGGCCTGGCCTGGCCTGCCTGGCCTGGCCTGGCCTGGCCTGGCCTGGCCTGGCCTGGCCTGGCCTGGCCTGGCCTGGCCTGGCCTGGCCTGGCCTGGCCTGGCCTGGCCTGGCCTGGCCTGGCCTAGCCTGGCCTGGCCTGGCCTGGCCTGGCCTGGCCTGGCCTGGCCTGGGCCTGGCCCGGCCTGGCCTGGCCTGGCCTGAGCCTGGCCTGGCCTGGCCTGGCCTGGCCTGGCCTGGCCTGACCTGGCCTGGCCTGGCCTGGCCTGGCCTGGCCTGGCCTGACCTGGCCTGGCCTGGCCTGGCCTGGCCTGGCCTGGCCTGGCCTGGCCTGGCCTGGCCTGGCCTGGCCTGGCCTGGCCTGGCCTGGCCTGGCCTGGCCTGGCCTGGCCTGGCCTGGCCGCGTCTGGCCTGGCCTGGCCTGGCCTGGCCTGGCCTGGCCTGGCCTGGCCTGGCCTGGCCTGGCCTGGCCTGGCCTGGCCTGGCCTGGCCTGGCCTGGCCTGGCCTGGCCTGGCCTGGCCTGGCCTGGCCCTGGCCTGGCCTGGCCTGGCCTGGCCTGGCCTGGCCTGGCCTGGCCTGGCCTGGCCTGGCCTGGCCTGGCCTGGCCTGGCCTGGCCTGGCCTGGCCTGGCCTGGCCTGGCCTGGCCTGGCCTGGCCTGGCCTGGCCTGGCCTGGCCTGGCCTGGCCTGGCCTGGCCTGGCCTGGCCTGGACCTGGCCTGGCCTGGCCTGGCCTGGCCTGGCCTGGCCTGGCCTGGCCTGGCCTGGCCTGGCCTGGCCTGGCCTGGCCTGGCCTGGCCTGGCCTGGCCTGGCCTGGCCTGGCCTGGCCTGGCCTGGCCTGGCCTGGCCTGGCCTGGCCTGGCCTGGCCTGGCCTGGCCTGGCCTGGCCTGGCCTGGCCTGGCCTGGCCTGGCCTGGCCTGGCCTGGCCTGGCCTGGCCTGGCCTGGCCTGGCCTGGCCTGGCCTGGCCTGGCCTGGCCTGGCCTGGCCTGGCCTGGCCTGGCCTGGCCTGGCCTGGCCTGGCCTGGCCTGGACCTGGCCTGGCCTGGCCTGGCCTGGCCGGCCTGGCCTGGCCTGGCCTGGCCTGGCCTGGCCTGGCCTGGCCTGGCCGGCCTGGCCTGGCCTGGCCTGGCCTGGCCTGGCCTGGCCTGGCCTGGCCTGGCCTGGCCTGGCCTGCCTGGCCTGGCCTGGCCTGGCCTGGCCTGGCCTGGCCTGGCCTGGCCTGGCCTGGCCTGGCCTGGCCTGGCCTGGCCTGGCCTGGCCTGGCCTGGCCTGGCCTGGCCTGGCCTGGCCTGGCCTTTTGGCCTGGCCTGGCCTGGCCTGGCCTGGCCTGGCCTGGCCTGGCCTGGCCTGGCCTGGCCTGGCCTGGCCTGGCCTGGCCTGGCCTGGCCTGGCCTGGCCTGGCCTGGCCTGGCCTGGCCTGGCCTGGCCTGGCCTGGCCTGGCCTGGCCTGGCCTGGCCTGGCCTGGCCTGGCCTGGCCTGGCCTGGCCTGGCCTGGCCTGGCCTGGCCTGGCCTGGCCTGGCCTGGCCTGGCCTGGCCTGGCCTGGCCTGGCCTGGCCTGGCCTGGCCTGGCCTGGCCTGGCCTGGCCTGGCCTGGCCTGGCCTGGCCTGGCCTGGCCTGGCCTGGCCTGGCCTGGCCTGGCCTGGCCTGGCCTGGCCTGGCCTGGCCTGGCCTGGCCTGGCCGGCCTGGCCTGGCCTGGCCTGGCCTGGCCTGGCCTGGCCTGGCCTGGCCTGGCCTGGCCTGGCCTGGCCTGGCCTGGCCTGGCCTGGCCTGGCCTGGCCTGGCCTGGCCTGGCCTGGCCTATTGGCCTGGCCTCAGCCTGGCCTGGCCTGGCCTGGCCTGGCCCTGGCCTGGCCTGGCCTGGCCTGGCCTGGCCTGGCCTGGCCTGGCCTGGCCTGGCCTGGCCTGGCCTGGCCTGGCCTGGCCTGGCCTGGCCTGGCCTGGCCTGGCCTGGCCAGCCTGGCCTGGCCTGGCCTGGCCTGGCCTGGCCTGGCCTGGCCTGGCCTGGCCTGGCCTGGCCTGGCCTGGCCTGGCCTGGACCTGGCCTGGCCTGGCCTGGCCTGGCCTGGCCTGGCCTCGGGCCTGGCCTGGCCTGGCCTGGCCTGGCCTGGCCTGGCCTGGCCTGGCCTGGCCTGGCCTGGCCTGGCCTGGCCTGGCCTGGCCTGGCCTGGCCTGGCCTGGCCTGGCCTGGCCTGGCCTGGCCTGGCCTGGCCTGGCCTGGCCTGGCCTGGCCTGGCCTGGCCTGGCCTGGCCTGGCCTGGCCTGGCCTGGCCCGGCCTGGCCTGGCCTGGCCTGGCCTGGCCTGGCCTGGCCTGGCCTGGCCCTGGCCTGGCCTGGCCTGGCCTGGCCTGGCCTGGCCTGGCCTGGCCTGGCCTGGCCTGGCCTGGCCTGGCCTGGCCTGGCCTGGCCTGGCCTGGCCTGGCCTGGCCTGGCCTGGCCTGGCCTGGCCTGGCCTGGCCTGGCCTGGCCTGGCCTGGCCTGGCCTGGCCTGGCCTGGCCTGGCCTGGCCTGGCCTGGCCTGGCCTGGCCTGGCCTGGCCTGGCCTGGCCTGGCCTGGCCTGGCCTGGCCCTGGCCTGGCCTGGCCTGGCCTGGCCTGGCCTGGCCTGGCCGGCCTGGCCTGGCCTGGCCTGGCCTGGCCTGGCCTGGCCTGGCCTGGCCTGGCCTGGCCTGGCCTGGCCCTGGCCTGGCCTGGCCTGGCCTGGCCTGGCCTGGCCTGGCCTGGCCTGGCCTGGCCTGGCCTGGCCTGGCCTGGCCTGGCCTGGCCTGGCCTGGCCTGGCCTGGCCTGGCCTGGCCTGGCCTGGCCTGGCCTGGCCTGGCCTGGCCTGGCCTGGCCTGGCCTGGCCTGGCCTGGCCTGGCCTGGCCTGGCCTGGCCTGGCCTGGCCTGGCCTGGCCTGGCCTGGCCGGCCTGGCCTGGCCTGGCCTGGCCTGGCCTGGCCTGGCCTGGCCTGGCCTGGCCTGGCCTGGCCTGGCCTGGCCTGGCCTGGCCTGGCCTGGCCTGGCCTGGCCTGGCCTGGCCCTGGCCTGGCCTGGCCTGGCCTGGCCTGGCCTGGCCTGCCTGGCCCTGGCCTGGCCTGGCCTGGCCTGGCCTGGCCTGGCCTGGCCTGGCCTGGCCTGGCCTGGCCTGGCCTGGCCTGGCCTGGCCTGGCCTGGCCTGGCCTGGCCTGGCCTGGCCTGGCCTGGCCTGGCCTGGCCTGGCCTGGCCTGGCCTGGCCTGGCCTGGCCTGGCCTGGCCTGGCCTGGCCTGGCCTGGCCTGGCCTGGCCTGGCCTGGCCTGGCCTGGCCCTGGCCTGGCCTGGCCTGGCCTGGCCTGGCCTGGCCTGGCCTGGCCTGGCCTGGCCTGGCCTGGCCTGGCCTGGCCTGGCCTGGCCTGGCCTGGCCTGGCCTGGCCTGGCCTGGCCTGGCCTGGCCTGGCCTGGCCTGGCCTGGCCTAGCCCTGGCCTGGCCTGGCCTGGCCTGGCCTGGCCTGGCCTGGCCTGGCCTGGCCTGGCCTGGCCTGGCCTGGCCTGGCCTGGCCTGGCCTGGCCTGGCCTGGCCTGGCCTGGCCTGGCCTGGCCTGGCCTGGCCTGGCCTGGCCTGGCCCTGTGGCCTGGCCTGGCCTGGCCTGGCCTGGCCTGGCCTGGCCTGGCCTGGCCTGGCCTGGCCCTGGCCTGGCCTGGCCTGGCCTGGCCTGGCCTGGCCTGGCCTGGCCTGGCCTGGCCTGGCCTGGCCTGGCCTGGCCTGGCCTGGCCTGGCCTGGCCTGGCCTGGCCTGGCCTGGCCTGGCCTGGCCTGGCCTGGCCTGGCCTGGCCTGGCCTGGCCTGGCCTGGCCTGGCCTGGCCTGGCCTGGCCTGGCCTGGCCTGGCCTGGCCTGGCCTGGCCTGGCCTGGCCTGGCCTGGCCTGGCCTGGCCTGGCCTGGCCTGGCCTGGCCTGGCCTGGCCTGGCCTGGCCTGGCCTGGCCTGGCCTGGCCTGGCCTGGCCTGGCCTGGCCTGGCCTGGCCTGGCCTGGCCTGGCCTGGCCTGGCCTGCCTGGCCTGGCCTGGCCTGGCCTGGCCTGGCCTGGCCTGGCCTGGCCTGGCCTGGCCTGGCCTGGCCTGGCCTGGCCTGGCCTGGCCTGGCCTGGCCTGGCCTGGCCTGGCCTGGCCTGGCCCTGGCCTGGCCTGGCCTGGCCTGGCCTGGCCTGGCCTGGCCTGGCCTGGCCTGGCCTGGCCTGGCCTGGCCCTGGCCTGGCCTGGCCTGGCCTGGCCTGGCCTGGCCTGGCCTGGCCTGGCCTGGCCTGGCCTGGCCTGGCCTGGCCTGGCCTGGCCTGGCCTGGCCTGGCCTGGCCTGGCCTGGCCTGGCCTGGCCTGGCCTGGCCTGGCCTGGCCTGGCCTGGCCTGGCCTGGCCTGCCTGGCCTGGCCTGGCCTGGCCTGGCCTGGCCTGGCCTGGCCTGGCCTGGCCTGGCCTGGCCTGGCCTGGCCTGGCCTGGCCTGGCCTGGCCTGGCCTGGCCTGGCCTGGCCTGGCCTGGCCTGGCCTGGCCCGGCCTGGCCTGGCCTGGCCTGGCCTGGCCTGGCCTGGCCTGGCCTGGCCTGGCCTGGCCTGGCCTGGCCTGGCCTGGCCTGGCCTGGCCTGGCCTGGCCTGGCCTGGCCTGGCCTGGCCTGGCCTGGCCTGGCCTGGCCTGGCCTGGCCTGGCCTGGCCTGGCCTGGCCTGGCCTGGCCTGGCCTGGCCTGGCCTGGCCTGGCCTGGCCTGGCCTGGCCTGGCCTGGCCTGGCCTGGCCTGGCCTGGCCTGGCCTGGCCTGGCCTGGCCTGGCCTGGCCTGGCCTGGCCTGGCCTGGCCTGGCCTGGCCTGGCCTGGCCTGGCCTGGCCCTGGCCTGGCCTGGCCTGGCCTGGCCTGGCCTGGCCTGGCCTGGCCTGGCCTGGCCTGGCCTGGCCTGGCCTGGCCTGGCCTGGCCTGGCCTGGCCTGGCCTGGCCTGGCCTGGCCTGGCCTGGCCTGGCCTGGCCTGGCCTGGCCTGGCCTGGCCTGGCCTGGCCTGGCCTGGCCTGGCCTGGCCTGGCCTGGCCTGGCCTGGCCTGCCTGGCCTGGCCTGGCCTGGCCTGGCCTGGCCTGGCCCTGGCCTGGCCTGGCCTGGCCTGGCCTGGCCTGGCCTGGCCTGGCCTGGCCTGGCCTGGCCTGGCCTGGCCCTGGCCTGGCCTGGCCTGGCCTGGCCTGGCCTGGCCTGGCCTGGCCTGGCCTGGCCTGCCGGCCTGGCCTGGCCTGGCCCTGGCCTGGCCTGGCCTGGCCTGGCCTGGCCTGGCCTGGCCTGGCCTGGCCTGGCCTGGCCTGGCCTGGCCTGGCCTGGCCTGGCCTGGCCTGGCCTGGCCTGGCCTGGCCTGGCCCTGGCCTGGCCTGGCCTGGCCTGGGCCTGGCCTGGCCTGGCCTGGCCTGGCCTGGCCTGGCCTGGCCTGGCCTGGCCTGGCCTGGCCTGGCCTGGCCTGGCCTGGCCTGGCCTGGCCTGGCCTGGCCTGGCCTGGCCTGGCCTGGCCTGGCCTGGCCTGGCCTGGCCTGGCCTGGCCTGGCCTGGCCTGGCCTGGCCTGGCCTGGCCTGGCCTGGCCTGGCCTGGCCTGGCCTGGCCTGGCCTGGCCTGGCCTGGCCTGGCCTGGCCTGGCCTGGCCTGGCCTGGCCTGGCCTGGCCTGGCCTGGCCTGGCCTAGGCCTGGCCTGGCCTGGCCTGGCCTGGCCTGGCCTGGCCTGGCCTGGCCTGGCCTGGCCTGGCCTGGCCTGGCCTGGCCTGGCCTGGCCTGGCCTGGCCTGGCCTGGCCTGGCCCTGGCCTGGCCGGCCTGGCCTGGCCTGGCCTGGCCTGGCCTGGCCTGGCCTGGCCTGGCCTGGCCTGGCCTGGCCTGGCCTGGCCTGGCCTGGCCTGGCCTGGCCTGGCCTGGCCTGGCCTGGCCTGGCCTGGCCTGGCCTGGCCTGGCCTGGCCTGGCCTGGCCTGGCCTGGCCTGGCCTGGCCTGGCCTGGCCTGGCCTGGCCTGGCCTGGCCTGGCCTGGCCTGGCCTGGCCTGGCCTGGCCTGGCCTGGCCTGGCCTGGCCTGGCCTGGCCTGGCCTGGCCTGGCCTGGCCTGGCCTGGCCTGGCCTGGCCTGGCCTGGCCTGGCCTGGCCTGGCCTGGCCTGGCCTGGCCTGGCCTGGCCTGGCCTGGCCCTGGCCTGGCCTGGCCTGGCCTGGCCTGGCCTGGCCTGGCCTGGCCTGGCCTGGCCTGGCCGGCCTGGCCTGGCCTGGCCTGGCCTGGCCTGGCCTGGCCTGGCCTGGCCTGGCCTGGCCTGGCCTGGCCTGGCCTGGCCTGGCCTGGCCTGGCCTGGCCTGGCCTGGCCCTGGCCTGGCCTGGCCTGGCCTGGCCTGGCCTGGCCTGGCCTGGCCTGGCCCTGGCCTGGCCTGGCCTGGCCTGGCCTGGCCTGGCCTGGCCTGGCCTGGCCTGGCCTGGCCTGGCCTGGCCTGGCCTGGCCTGGCCTGGCCTGGCCTGGCCTGGCCTGGCCTGGCCTGGCCTGGCCTGGCCTGGCCTGGCCTGGCCTGGCCTGGCCTGGCCTGGCCTGGCCTGGCCTGGCCTGGCCTGGCCTGGCCTGGCCTGGCCTGGCCTGGCCTGGCCTGGCCTGGCCTGGCCTGGCCTGGCCTGGCCTGGCCTAGGCCCTGGCCTGGCCTGGCCTGGCCTGGCCTGGCCTGGCCTGGCCTGGCCTGGCCTGGCCTGGCCTGGCCTGGCCTGGCCTGGCCTGGCCTGGCCTGCCTGGCCTGGCCTGGCCTGGCCTGGCCTGGCCTGGCCTGGCCTGGCCTGGCCTGGCCTGGCCTGGCCTGGCCTGGCCTGGCCTAGGCCTGGCCTGGCCTGGCCTGGCCTGGCCTGGCCTGGCCTGGCCTGGCCTGGCCTGGCCTGGCCTGGCCTGGCCTGGCCTGGCCCTGGCCTGGCCTGGCCTGGCCTGGCCTGGCCTGGCCTGGCCTGGCCTGGCCTGGCCTGGCCTGGCCTGGCCTGGCCTGGCCTGGCCTGGCCTGGCCTGGCCTGGCCTGGCCTGGCCTGGCCTGGCCTGGTTGGGCCTGGCCTGGCCTGGCCTGGCCTGGCCTGGCCTGGCCTGGCCTGGCCTGGCCTGGCCCTGGCCTGGCCTGGCCTGGCCTGGCCCTGGCCTGGCCTGGCCTGGCCCTGGCCTGGCCTGGCCTGGCCTGGCCTGGCCTGGCCTGGCCTGGCCTGGCCTGGCCTGGCCTGGCCTGGCCTGGCCTGGCCTGGCCTGGCCTGGCCTGGCCTGGCCTGGCCTGGCCTGGCCTGGCCTGGCCTGGCCTGGCCTGGCCTGGCCTGGCCTGGCCTGGCCTGGCCTGGCCTGGCCTGGCCTGGCCTGGCCCTGGCCTGGCCTGGCCTGGCCTGGCCTGGCCTGGCCTGGCCTGGCCTGGCCCTGGCCTGGCCTGGCCTGGCCTGGCCTGGCCTGGCCTGGCCTGGCCTGGACCTGGCCTGGCCTGGCCTGGCCTGGCCTGGCCTGGCCTGGCCTGGCCTGGCCTGGCCTATTTAGGCCTGGCCTGGCCTGGGCCTGGCCTGGCCTGGCCTGGCCTGGCCTGGCCTGGCCTGGCCTGGCCTGGCCTGGCCTGGCCTGGCCTGGCCTGGCCTGGCCTGGCCTGGCCTGGCCTGGCCTGGCCTGGCCTGGCCTGGCCTGCCGCCTGGCCTGGCCTGGCCTGGCCTGGCCTGGCCTGGCCTGGCCTGGCCTGGCCTGGCCTGGCCCTGGCCTGGCCTGGCCTGGCCTGGCCTGGCCTGGCCTGGCCTGGCCTGGCCTGGCCTGGCCTGGCCTGGCCTGGCCTGGCCTGGCCTGGCCCTGGCCTGGCCTGGCCTGGCCTGGCCTGGCTGGCCTGGCCTGGCCTGGCCTGGCCTGGCCTGGCCTGGCCTGGCCTGGCCTGGCCTGGCCTGGCCTGGCCTGGCCTGGCCTGGCCTGGCCTGGCCTGGCCTGGCCTGGCCTGGCCTGGCCTGGCCTGGCCTGGCCTGGCCTGGCCTGGCCTGGCCTGGCCTGGCCTGGCCTGGCCTGGCCTGGCCTGGCCTGGCCTGGCCTGGCCTGGCCTGGCCTGGGCCTGGCCTGGCCTGGCCTGGCCTGGCCTGGCCTGGCCTGGCCTGGCCTGGCCTGGCCTGGCCTGGCCTGGCCTGGCCTGGCCTGGCCTGGCCTGGCCTGGCCTGGCCTGGCCTGGCCTGGCCTGGCCTGGCCTGGCCTGGCCTGGCCTGGCCTGGCCTAGGCCTGGCCTGGCCTGGCCTGGCCTGGCCTGGCCCTGGCCTGGCCTGGCCTGGCCTGGCCTGGCCTGGCCTGGCCTGGCCTGGCCTGGCCTGGCCTGGCCTGGCCTGGCCTGGCCTGGCCTGGCCTGGCCTGGCCTGGCCTGGCCTGGCCTGGCCTGGCCTGGCCTGGCCTGGCCTGGCCTGGCCTGGCCTGGCCTGGCCTGGCCTGGCCTGGCCTGGCCTGGCCTGGCCTGGCCCTGGCCTGGCCTGGCCTGGCCTGGCCCTGGCCTGGCCTGGCCTGGCCTGGCCTGGCCTGGCCTGGCCTGGCCTGGCCTGGCCTGGCCTGGCCTGGCCTGGCCTGGCCTGGCCTGGCCTGGCCTGGCCTGGCCTGGCCTGGCCTGGCCTGGCCTGGCCTGGCCTGGCCTGGCCTGGCCTGGCCTGGCCTGGCCTGGCCTGGCCTGGCCTGGCCTGGCCTGGCCTGGCCTGGCCTGGCCTGGCCTGGCCTGGCCTGGCCTGGCCTGGCCTGGCCTGGCCTGGCCTGGCCTGGCCTGCCTGGCCTGGCCTGGCCTGGCCTGGCCTGGCCTGGCCTGGCCTGGCCTGGCCTGGCCTGGCCTGGCCTGGCCTGGCCTGGCCTGGCCTGGCCTGGCCTAGGCCTGGCCTGGCCTGGCCTGGCCTGGCCTGGCCTGGCCTGGCCTGGCCTGGCCTGGCCCTGGCCGCCTGGCCTGGCCTGGCCTGGCCTGGCCTGGCCTGGCCTAGTTAGGCCTGGCCTGGCCTGGCCTGGCCTGGCCTGGCCTGGCCTGGCCTGGCCTGGCCTGGCCTGGCCTGGCCCTGGCCTGGCCTGGCCTGGCCTGGCCTGGCCTGGCCTGGCCTGGCCTGGCCTGGCCTGGCCTGGCCTGGCCTGGCCTGGCCTGGCCTGGCCTGGCCTGGCCTGGCCTGGCCTGGCCTGGCCTGGCCTGGCCTGGCCTGGCCTGGCCTGGCCTGGCCTGGCCTGGCCTATTTGGCCTGGCCCTGGCCTGGCCTGGCCTGGCCTGGCCTGGCCTGGCCTGGCCTGGCCTGGCCTGGCCTGGCCTGGCCTGGCCTGGCCTGGCCTGGCCTGGCCTGGCCTGGCCTGGCCTGGCCTGGCCTGGCCTGGCCTGGCCTGGCCTGGCCTGGCCTGGCCTGGCCTGGCCTGGCCTGGCCTGGCCTGGCCTGGCCTGGCCTGGCCTGGCCTGGCCTGGCCTGGCCTGGCCTGGCCTGGCCTGGCCTGGCCTGGCCTGGCCTGGCCTGGCCTGGCCTGGCCTGGCCTGGCCTGGCCTGGCCTGGCCTGGCCTGGCCTGGCCTGGCCTGGCCGCCTGGCCTGGCCCTGGCCTGGCCGTTTGGCCTGGCCTGGCCTGGCCTGGCCTATTTTGGCCTGGCCTGGCCTGGCCTGGCCTGGCCTGGCCTGGCCTGGCCTGGCCGAGCCCTGGCCTGGCCTGGCCTGGCCTGGCCTGGCCTGGCCTGGCCTGGCCTGGCCTGGCCTGGCCTGGCCTGGCCTGGCCTGGCCTGGCCTGGCCTGGCCTGGCCTGGCCTGGCCCTGGCCTAGGCCTGGCCTGGCCTGGCCTGGCCTGGCCTGGCCTGGCCTGGCCTGGCCTGGCCTGGCCTGGCCTGGCCTGGCCTGGCCTGTTTAGGCCTGGCCTGGCCTGGCCTGGCCTGGCTGGCCTGGCCTGGCCTGGCCTGGCCTGGCCTGGCCTGGCCTGGCCTGGCCTGGCCTGGCCTGGCCTGGCCTGGCCTGGCCTGGCCTGGCCTGGCCTGGCCTGGCCTGGCCTGGCCTGGCCTGGCCTGGCCTGGCCTGGCCTGGCCTGGCCTGGCCTGGCCTGGCCTGGCCTGCCTGGCCTGGCCTGGCCTGGCCTGGCCTGGCCTAGGCCTGGCCTGGCCTGGCCTGGCCTGGCCCTGGCCTGGCCTGGCCTGGCCTGGCCTGGCCTGGCCTGGCCTGGCCTGGCCTGGCCTGGCCTGGCCTGGCCTGGCCTGGCCTGGCCTGGCCTGGCCTGGCCTGGCCTGGCCTGGCCTGGCCTGGCCTGGCCTGGCCTGGCCTGGCCTGGCCTGGCCTGGCCTGGCCTGGCCTGGCCTGGCCTGGCCTGGCCTGGCCCTGGCCTGGCCTGGCCTGGCCTGGCCTGGCCTGGCCTGGCCTGGCCTGGCCTGGCCTGGCCTGGCCTGGCCTGGCCTGGCCTGGCCTGGCCTGGCCTGGCCTGGCCTGGTTTGGCCTGGCCTGGCCTGGCCTGGCCTGGCCTGGCCTGGCCTGGCCTGGCCTGGCCTGGCCCTGGCCTGGCCTGGCCTGGCCTGGCCTGGCCTGGCCTGGCCTGGCCTGGCCTGGCCTGGCCTGGCCTGGCCTGGCCTGGCCTGGCCTGGCCCTGGCCTGGCCTGGCCTGGCCTGGCCTGGCCTGGCCTGGCCTGGCCTGGCCTGGCCTGGCCTGGCCTGGCCTGGCCTGGCCTGGCCTGGCCTGGCCTGGCCTGGCCCTGGCCTGGCCTGGCCTGGCCTGGCCTGGCCCTGGCCTGGCCTGGCCTGGCCTGGCCTGGCCCTGGCCTGGCCTGGCCTGGCCTGGCCTGGCCTGGCCTGGCCTGGCCTGGCCTGGCCTGGCCTGGCCTGGCCTGGTTGGGACCTGGCCTGGCCTGGCCTGGCCTGGCCTGGCCTGGCCTGGCCTGGCCTGGCCTGGCCTGGCCTGGCCTGGCCTGGCCTGGCCTGGCCTGGCCTGGCCTGGCCTGGCCTGGCCTAGGCCTGGCCCTGGCCTGGCCTGGCCTGGCCTGGCCTGGCCTGGCCTGGCCTGGCCCGGTGGCCTGGCCTGGCCTGGCCTGGCCTGGCCTGGCCTGGCCTGGCCTGGCCTGGCCTGGCCTGGCCTGGCCTGGCCTGGCCTGGCCTGGCCTGGCCTGGCCTGGCCTGGCCTGGCCTGGCCTGGCCTGGCCTGGCCTGGCCTGGCCTGGCCTGGCCTGGCCCTGGCCCTGGCCTGGCCTGGCCTGGCCTGGCCTGGCCTGGCCTGGCCTGGCCTGGCCTGGCCTGGCCTGGCCTGGCCTGGCCTGGCCTGGCCTGGCCTGGCCCTGGCCTGGCCTGGCCTGTTGGGCCTGGCCTGGCCTGGCCTGGCCTGGCCTGGCCTGGCCTGGCCTGGCCTAGGCCTGGCCTGGCCTGGCCTGGCCTAGGCCTGGCCTGGCCTGGCCTGGCCTGGCCTGGCCTGGCCTGGCCTGGCCTGGCCTGGCCTGGCCTGGCCTGGCCTGGCCTGGCCTGGCCTGGCCTGGCCTGGCCTGTTTGGGCCTGGCCTGGCCGCCTGGCCTGGCCTGGCCTGGGCCTGGCCTGCCGTGGCCTGGCCTGGCCTAGGCCTGGCCTGGCCTGGCCTGGCCTGGCCTGGCCTGGCCTGGCCTGGCCTGGCCTGGCCTGGCCTGGCCTGGCCTTGGGCCTGGCCTGGCCTGGCCTGGCCTGGGCCTGGCCTGGCCTGGCCTGGCCTGGCCTGGCCTGGCCTAGGCCTGGCCTGGTTAGGACCTGGCCTGGCCTGGCCCTGGCCTGGCCTGGCCTAGGCCCTGGCCTGGCCTGGCCTGGCCTGGCCTGGCCTGGCCTGGCCTGGCCTGGCCTGGGCCTGGCCTGGGCCTGGCCTGGCCTGGCCTGGCCTGGCCTGGCCTGGCCTGGCCTGGCCTGGCCTGGCCTGGCCTGGTTGGCCTGGCCTGGCCTGGCCTGGCCTGGCCTGGCCTGGCCTGGCCTGGCCTGGCCTGGCCTGGCCTGGCCTGGCCGGCCTGGCCTAGTTGGGCCTGGCCTGGCCTGGCCTGGCCTGGCCTGGCCTGGCCTGGCCTGGCCTGGCCTGGCCTGGTTAGGCCCTGGCCTGTTGGGCCTGGCCTGGCCTGGCCTGGCCTGGCCTGGCCTGGCCTGGCCTGGCCTGGCCTGGCCTGGCCTGGCCTGGCCTGGCCTGGCCTGGCCTGGCCTGGCCTGGCCTGGCCTGGCCTGGCCTGGCCTGGCCTGGCCTAGTTGGGCCTGGCCTGGCCTGGCCTGGCCTGGCCTGGTTTTGGCCTGGCCTGGCCTGGCCTGGCCTGGCCTGGCCTGGCCTGGCCCTGGCCTGGCCTGGCCTGGCCTGGCCTGGCCTGGCCTGGCCTGGCTTGGCCTGGCCTGGCCTGGCCTGGCCTGGCCTGGCCTGGCCCTGGCCTGGCCTGGCCTGGCCTGGCCCTGGCCTAGGCCTGGCCTGGCCTGGCCTGGCCTGGCCTGGCCTGGCCCTGGCCTGGCCTGGCCTGGCCTGGCCTGGCCTGGCCTGGCCTGGCCTGGCCTGGCCTGGCCTGGCCTGGTTGGGACCTGGCCTGGTTGGGCCTGGCCTGGCCTGGCCTGGCCTGGCCTGGCCTGGCCTGGTTAGGACCTGGCCTGGTTGGACCTGGCCTGGCCTGGCCTGGCCTGGCCTGGCCTGGCCTGGCCTGGCCTGGTTGGGACCTGGCCTGGCCTGGCCTGGCCTGGCCTGGCCTGGCCGTGGCCTGGCCTGGCCTGGCCTGGCCTGGCCTGGGTTAGCCTGGCCTGGCCTGGCCTGGCCTGGCCTGGTGGGGCCTGGCCTGGCCTGGGCCTGGCCTGGCCTGGCCTGGCCTGGCCTGGCCTGGCCTGGCCTGGCCTGGCCTGGGTTGGGGCCTGGCCTGGTTGGACCTGGCCTGGGCCTGGCCTGGCCCTGGCCTGGCCTGGCCTGGCCTGGCCTGGCCTGGCCTGTTTGGGCCTGGCCTGGGCCTGGCCTGGCCTGGCCTGGCCTGGCCTGGCCTGGCCTGGCCTGGTTGGGCCTGGCCTGGCCTGGCCTGGCCTGGCCTGGCCTGGCCTGGCCTGGCCTGGTTAGGACCTGGCCTGGCCTGGCCCTGGCCTGGCCTGGCCTGGCCTGGCCTGGCCTGGCCTGGCCTGGCCTGGCCTGGCCTGGCCTGGCCTGGCCTGGCCTGGCCTGGCCTGGCCTGGCCTGGCCTGGCCTGGCCTGGCCTGGCCTGGTTGGGGCCTGGCCTGGTTGGGGCCTGGCCTGGCCTGGCCCTGGCCTGGCCTGGCCCTGGCCTGGCCTGGCCGGTTGAGGCCTGGCCTGGTTTGGCCTGGCCTGGCCTAGCCCTGGCCTGGCCTGGCCTGGCCTGGCCCCTGGCCTGGCCCTGGCCTGGTTGGCCTGGCCTGGCCTAGGCCTGGCCTGGTTGGGGCCTGGCCTGCTGGCCTGGCCTGGCCTGGCCTGGCCTAGGCCTGGCCTGGCCTGGCCTGGCCTGGCCTGGCCTGGCCTGGCCCTGGCCTGGCCTGGCCTGGCCTGGCCTGGTTTGGCCTGGCCTGGGCCTGGCCTAGTTGGGCCTGGCCTGATTGGCCTGGCCTGGCCTGGCCTGGCCTGGCCTGGCCGTTGGCCTGGCCTGGCCTGGCCTGGCCTAGGCCTGGCCTGGCCTGGCCTGGCCTGGCCTGGCCTTGGCCTGGCCTGGCCTGGCCTGGCCTGGCCTGGCCTGGCCTGGCCTGGCCTGGCCTGGCCGGGTGGACCTGGCCTGGTTGGCCTGGCCTGGCCTGGCCTGGCCTGGCCTGGCCTGGCCTGGCCTGGCCTGGCCTGGCCTGGCCTGGCCTGGCCTGGCCCTGGCCTGGCCTGGCCTGGCCTGGCCTGGCCTGGCCTGGCCTGGCCTGGCCCTGGCCTGGCCTGGCCTGGCCTGGCCTGGCCTGGCCTAGGCCTGGCCTGGCTTAGGGCCTGGCCTGGCCTGGCCTGGCCTGGCCTGGCCTGGTTGGGCCTGGCCTGGCCCTGGCCTGGCCTGGCCTGGCCTGGCCTGGCCTGGCCTGGCCTGGCCTGGTTGGGGCCTGGCCTGGCCTGGGCCTGGCCTGGCCTGGCCTGGCCTGGCCTGGCCCGGGCCGGCCTGGCCTGGTTGGGACCTGGCCTGGGAGCCCTGGCCTGGCCTGGCCTGCCTGGCCTAGGCCTGGCCTGGCCTGGCCTGGCCTGGCCTGGCCTGGCCGGGGCCTGGCCTGGGTTTGGCCTGGCCTGGTTAGGGCCTGGCCTGGCCTGGCCTGGCCTGGCCTGGCCTGGCCTGGCCTGGCCTGGCCTGGCCTGGCCTGGCCTGGCCTGGCCTGGCCTAGGCCTGGCCTGGCCTGGCCTGGTTGGGCCTGGCCTGGCCTGGCCTGGCCTGGCCTAGACCTGGCCTGGCCTGGCCTGGCCTGGCCTGGCCTGGCCTGGCCTGGCCTGGCCTGGCCTGGCCTGGCCTGGCCTGGCCTGGCCTGGCCCTGGCCTGGCCTGGCCCTGGCCTGGCCTGGCCTGGCCTGGCCTGGCCTGGCCTGGCCTGGCCTGGCCTGGCCTGGCCTGGCCTGGCCTGGTAGGCCTGGCCTGGTTGGGCCTGGCCTGGCCTGGCCTGGCCTGGCCTGGGCCTGGCCCTGGCCTGGCCTGGTAGGCCTGGCCTGGTAGGCCTGGCCTGGCCTGGCCTGGCCTGGCCTGGCCTGGCCTGGCCTGGCCTGGCCTGGCCTGGCCTGGCCGGTGGCCTGGCCTGGCCTGGCCTGGCCTGGCCTGGCCTGGTTAGGCCTGGCCTGGTTGGGCCTGGCCTGGCCTGGCCTGGCCTGGCCCTGGCCTGGCCTGGCCTGGTTGGCCTGGCCCTGGCCTGGCCTGGCCTGGCCTGGCCTGGCCTGGCCTGGCCTGGCCTGGCCTGGCCTAGTTGGGACCTGGCCTGGCCCTGGCCTGGCCTGGCCTGGCCTGGCCTGGCCTGGCCTGGCCTGGCCTGGCCTGGCCTGGCCTGGCCTGGCCTGGCCTGGCCTGGCCTGGCCTGGCCTGGCCTGGCCTGGCCTGGCCTGGCCCCGGGTTTGGCCGGCCTGGCCTGGCCTAGGGCCTGGCCTGGCCTGGCCTGGCCTGGCCTGGGGCCCTGGCCTGGCCTAGGCCTGGCCTGGCCTGGCCTGGCCTGGCCTGGCCTGGCCTAGGCCTGGCCTGGCCTGGCCTGGCCTGGCCTGGCCTGGCCTGGCCTGGCCTGGCCTGGCCTGGCCTGGCCTGGCCTGGCCTGGCCTGGCCTGGCCTGGCCGGCCTGGCCTGGTTAGGGCCTGGCCTGGCCTGGCCTGGCCTGGCCTGGCCTGGCCTGGCCTGGTTGGGCCTGGCCTGGTTAGGGCCTGGCCTGGCCTGGCCTGGCCTGGCCTGGCCTGGCCTGGCCCTGGCCTGGTTAGGGCCTGGCCTGGCCTGGCCTGGGCCGAGGCCTGGCCTGGCCTGGCCTGGCCTGGCCTGGCCTGGCCTGGCCCTGGCCTGGCCTGGCCTGGCCTGGCCTGGCCTGGCCTGGCCTGGCCTGGCCTGGCCTGGCCTGGCCTGGCCTGGCCTAGGCCTGGCCTGGCCTGGCCTGGCCTGGCCTGGCCTGGCCTGGCCTGGCCTGGCCTGGCCTGGTTGGCCTGGCCTGGTTAGGGCCTGGCCTGGCCGGGGGCCTGGCCTGGCCTGGCCTGGCCTGGTTTGGCCTGGCCTGGCCTGGCCTGGCCTGGCCTGGCCTGGCCTGGCCTGGCCTGGCCTGGCCTGGCCTGGCCTGGCCTGGCCTGGCCCTGGCCTGGCCTGGCCGGCCTGGCCTGGCCTAGGCCCTGGCCTGGCCTGGCCTGGCCTGGCCTGGCCTGGCCCTGGCCTGGCCTGGCCTGAGTTGGCCTGGCCTGGTGTAGCCCTGGCCTGGTGGGCCTGGCCCTGGCCTGGCCTGGCCTGGCCTTTGGCCTGGCCGGGTGGCCTGGCCTGGTTGGGGCCTGGCCTGGCCTGGGGCCTGGCCTGGCCTGGCCTGGCCTGGGCCTGGCCCTGGCCGTTAGGACCTGGCCTGGGCCTGGCCCTGGCCTGGCCTGGCCTGGCCTGGCCTGGCCTGGCCTGGCCTGGCCTGGCCTGGCCTGGCCGGCCTGGCCTGGTCGGGACCTGGCCTGGCCTGGCCTGGCCTGGCCTGGCCTGGCCTGAGTGTGGCCTGGCCTGGCCTAGGCCTGGCCTGGTTAGGGCCTGGCCCTGGCCCTGGGAGGCCTGGCCTGGCCTGGCCTGGCCTGGGTGGCCTGGCCTAGTTGGGCCGGCCTGGCCCTGGCCTTGGGCCTGGCCTGGCCTGGCCTGGCCTGGCCTGGCCTGGCCTGGCCTGGCCTGGCCTGGCCTGGCCTGGCCTGGCCTGGCCTTGGGCCCTGGCCTGGCCTGGCCTGGCCTGGCCTGGCCTGGCCTGGCCTGGCCTGGCCTGGCCTGGCGGGTTTGGGCCTGGCCTGGCCTGGCCTGGCCTGGCCTGGCCTGGCCTGGCCTGGCCTGGCCTGGCCTGGCCTGGCCCTGGCCTGGCCTGGCCTGGCCTGGCCTGGTTGGGACCTGGCCTGGCCTGGCCTGGCCTGGCCCTGGCCTGGCCTGGCCTGTTTGGCCTGGCCTGGCCTGGCCTAGGCCTGGCCTGGCCTGGCCTGGCCTGGCCTGGCCTGGCCTGGCCTGGCCTGGCCTGGCCTGGCCTGGCCTGGCCTGGCCTGGCCTGGCCTGGCCTGGCCTGGCCTGGCCTGGCCTGGCCTGGCCTAGGCCTGGCCCTGGCCTGGCCTGGCCTGGCCTGGCCTGGCCTGGCCTGGCCTGGCCTGGCCTGGCCTAAGCCTGGCCTGGCCTGGCCTGGCCTGGCCTGGCCTGGCCTGGCCTGGCCTGGCCTGGCCTGGCCTGGCCTGGCCTGGCCTGGCCCGGTTGGGACCTGGCCTGGCCTGGCCTGGCCCGGGTTTGGCCTGGCCTGGCCTGGCCTGGCCTAGGGCCTGGCCTGTTGGGCCTGGCCTGGCCTGGCCTGGGCCTGGCCCGGGCCTGGCCTGGTTGGGCCTGGCCTGGCCTGGCCTGGCCCTGGCCTGGCCTGGCCTGGCCTGGCCTGGCTTGGCCTGGCCTGGTGGGCCTGGCCTGGCCTGGCCTGGCCTGGCCTAGGGCCTGGCCTGGCGTTAGGGCCTGGCCTGGCCGTGGCCTGCCCTGGCCTGGCCTGGCCGGGTTTGGCCTGGCCTGGTTGGGGCCTGGCCTGGTTAGGACCTGGCCTGGCCTGGCCTGGCCTGGCCTGGCCTGGCCTGGCCTGGCCTGGCCTGGCCTGGCCTGGCGGCCTGGCCTGGCCTGGCCTGGCCTGGCCTGGCCTGGCCTGGCCTGGCCTGGCCTGGCCCCTGGCCTGGCCTGGCCTGGCCTGGCCTGGCCTGGCCTGGCCTGGCCTGGCCTGGCCTGGCCTGGCCTGGCCTGGCCTAAGCCTGGCCTGGCCTGGCCTGGCCTGGCCTGGCCTGGCCTGGCCTGGCCTGGCCTGGCCTGGCCTAGGCCTGGCCTGGCCTGGCCGGAGGCCTGGCCTGGTTAGGCCCTGGCCTGGTTGGGCCTGGCCTGGCCTGGGCCTGGCCTGGCCTGGGCCTGGCCTGGCCTGGCCTGGCCTGGCCTGGCCTGGCCTGGCCTGTTTGGGGCCTGGCCTGGCCTGGCCTGGCCTGGCCTGGCCTGGCCTGGCCTGGCCTGGTTGGGCCTGGCCTGGCCTGGCCTGGCCTAGGCCTGGCCTGGCTGGCCTGGCCTGGCCTGGCCTGGCCCCTGGGCCTGGCCTGGGTTGGGGCCGGCCTGGCCCTGGCCTAGGCCTGGCCTGGCCTGGCCAGGCCTGGCCTGGCCTGGCCTGGCCTGGCCTGGCCTGGCCTGGCCTGGCCTGGCCTGGCCTGGCCTGGCCTGGCCTGGCCTGGCCTGGCCTGGCCTGGCCTGGCCTGGCCTGGCCTGGGCCTGGCCTGGTTAGGACCTGGCCTGGCCTGGCCTGGCCTGGCCCTGGCCTGGCCTGGCCTGGCCCGGTTGGCCTGGCCTGGTTAGGACCTGGCCTGGCCTGGCCTGGCCTGGCCTGGCCTGGCCTGGCCTGGCCTGGCCCTGGCCTGGCCTGGCCTGGCCTGGCCTGGCCTGGCCTGGCCTGGCCTGGCCTGGCCCTGGCCTGGCCTGGCCTGGGCCCGGGTGGCCTGGCCTGGCCTGGCCTGGCCTGGCCTGGCCTGGCCTGGCCTGGCCTGGCCTGGCCTGGCCTGGCCCTGGCCTGGCCTGGCCTGGCCTGGCCTGGCCTGGCCTGGCCCTGGCCTGGCCTGGCCTGGTTTGGCCTGGCCTGGTTGGGGCCTGGCCTGGGCCTGGCCCGGGCCTGGCCTGGCCTGGCCTGGCCGGGGCCTGGCCTGGCCTGGCCTGGCCTGGCCTAGGCCTGGCCTGGCCTGGCCTGGCCTGGCCTGGCCTGGCCTGGCCTGGCCTGGCCTGGCCTGGCCGGCCTGGCCTGGTTGGGACCTGGCCTGGCCTGGCCTGGCCTGGCCTGGCCTAGGCCTGGCCTGGTTGGGCCTGGCCTGTGGCCTGGCCTGGCCTGGCCTGGCCGCGCCGGGGCCTGGCCTGGCCTGGCCTGGCCTGGCCGGGTTGGCCTGGCCTGGATTAGGACCTGGCCTGGCCTGGCCTGGCCTGGCCTGGCCTGGCCTGGCCTGGCCTGGCCTGGCCTGGCCTGGCCTGGCCTGGCCTGGCCTGGCCTGGCCTGGCCTGGCCTGCCTGGCCTGGCCTGGCCTGGCCTGGCCTGGCCTGGCCTGGCCTGGCCTGGCCTGGCCTGGCCTGGCCTGGCCTGGCCTGGCCTGGCCTGGCCTGGCCTGGCCTGGCCTGGCCCTGGCCTGGCCTGGCCTGGCCTGGGGCCTGGCCTGGTTGGGGCCTGGCCTGGCCTGGGGCCTGGCCTGGCCCTGGCCTGGCCTGGCCTGGCCTGGCCTGGCCTGGTTTGGCCTGGCCTGGCCTGGCCTGGCCTGGCCTGGCCTGGCCTGGCCTGGCCTGGCCTGGCCTGGCCTGGCCTGGCCTGGCCTGGCCTGGCCTGGCCGTGGCCTGGCCTGGCCTGGCCTGGCCTGGCCTGGCCTGGCCTGGCCCTGGCCTGGCCTGGCCTGGCCTGGCCTGGCCTGGCCTGGCCTGGCCTGGCCTGGCCTGGCCTGGCCTGGCCCGGGTTGGCCTGGCCTGGCCTGGGTTAGGCCTGGCCTGGCCTGGCCTGGCCTGGCCTGGCCTGGCCTGGCCTGGCCTGGCCTGGCCTGGCCTGGCCTGGCCTGGCCTGGCCTGGCCCCTGGCCGTTGGCCGGCGGGCCGGCCTGGCCGGTTGGCCTGGCCGGTGGCCGGCCTGGCCCTGGCCTGGCCCTGGCCTGGCCTGGCCTGGCCCTGGCCTGGCCTGGCCTGGCCTGGCCTGGCCTGGTTAGGCCTGGCCTGTTGGGCCTGGCCTGGCCTGGCCTGGCCTGGCCTGGCCTGGCCTGGCCTGGCCTGGCCTGGCCTGGCCTGGCCTGGCCTGGGGCCTGGCCTGGCCGGGCCTGGCCTGGCCTGGCCTGGCCTGGCCTGGCCTGGCCTGGTTAGGGCCTGGCCTGGCCTGGCCTGGCCTGGCCTGGCCCTGGCCTGGCCTGGCCTGGCCTGGCCTGGCCCTGGCCTGGCCTGGCCTGGCCTGGCCTGGCCTGGCCTGGCCTGGCCTGGCCTGGCCTGGCCTGGCCTGGCCTGGCCTGGCCTGGCCTGGCCCGGGTTAGGCCTGGCCTGGCCTGGCCTGGCCTGGCCTGGCCTGGCCTGGCCTGGCCTGGCCTGGCCTGGCCCTGGCCTGGCCTGGCCTGGCCTGGCCTGCCCTGGCCTGGCCTGGCCTGGCCTGGCCTGGCCTGGCCTGGCCTGGGCCTGGCCTGGCCTGGCCTGGCCTGGCCTGGCCTGGCCTGGCTGGCCGGCCTGGCCTGGCCCTGGCCTGGCCTGGCCTAGGCCTGGCCTGGCCTGGCCTGGGCCTGGCCTGCCGAGGCCTGGCCTGGCCTGGCCTGGCCTGGCCTGGCCTGGCCTGGCCTGGCCTGGCCTGGCCTGGCCCGGTTTGGCCTGGCCTGGTTAGGACCTGGCCTGGCCTGGCCTGGCCTGGCCTGGCCTGGCCTGGCCTGGCCCTGGCCTGGCCTGGCCCTGGTGGCCTGGCCTGGCCTGGCCTGGCCTGGCCTAGGCCTGGCCTGGCCTGGCCTGGCCTGGCCTGGCCTGGCCTGGCCTGGCCTGGCCTGGCCAGGCCTGGCCTGGCCTGGCCTGGCCTGGGGTGGCCTGGCCCTGGCCTGGCCTGGCCTGGCCTGGCCTGGCCTGGGTTTGGCCTGGCCCCCTAACCCTAACCCTAACCCCTGCTGTAACCCTAACCGTAACCCTAACCTTAGCTCTAACCATAACCCTAACCTAACCCTAACCTAACCCTAACCCCAACCCTAACCCCCTAACCCTAACCCAACACCTAACCCTAACCTAACCTAACCCTAACCCCTAACCCTAACCCTAACCCCATACCATATACAGGGGCTATATATGTATAACCCCTGTATATGCTATACATATACAGCAAACCGAAACTGCTAAACAGTACAGGCTCATCAGACTGCACAAATTCACACAAGCATAGCCATAATCCACAACCGTTTCTTACAGGGTCACTTCGCATTTCTCACTCTCATAATAAAACACTTTGCAAAAAGAAATGATATCTCATAAAAAACACGTTTTCAACGTACAAAAATGCCAAGTCACTCAAAAGTATTGATATCAAAATGACGTCAAGTTACCATTTTACAATGTCATGCAAACTTTGTAAACCCTAACCCTAACCCAGCGTACCTGCAGTTCATAAACCATTCCACAGGGTGGCAGCAGAGGACCACTTATAAATGAATTGTTCCCATGTGATGACCGTTTGGCCGTGTAGAGTGTAATAAGACAGCGTACCTGCAGTTCACAAAACATTCCACAGGGTGGCAGCAGAGGACCACTTATAAATGAATCGTTCCCATATGAAGAACGTATGGCCATGTAGAGTGTAATAAGACAGCGTACCTGCAGTTCACAAAACATTCCACAGGGTGGAAGCAGAGGACCACTTATAAATGAATCGTTCCCATATGAAGAACGTATGGCCATGTAGAGCATGGCATGAAATGGCACGTCTTTTCTATTCTAAGGAATCCATATTAACACAGCGATCGTGAGCCAAATGGCTGATATAACTACACTATGGATCGATGGATCGCTACAGCTTGTTCCCACTTGTATTGAAAGATAGAAATCTACATTAACAACGTGTTCCACAAACCTTCCACGTATAGCTAGCGTCGCAGCTAACCAAAGTGTATATTTGTAGTTAGCATAGCCTCACAGTCACAAATAATATTGTGGCGATCTTGACAAAGACTAAGCTAGCTAGCTAGCTAGCTAGCGGGGCTGCAAAGCAATTTGGCGGGGGGTTGTATAAAATGTATATTATTGTTGTAAATAGCCAAACTGTTAGCATGTACATAGCGCTGCTTAACTGTAAATAGCCTGTGGGATTTTGTAGAGTAGTCTTGTAAATAATCATGTTCAAACGCACTTATGTATAACAACTGTAGCATGAATGAGTGTCTCTGTTAGCTTGCTGGCTAGTACCGAAGCACCAAACCGTTACCCTCAGTTCACCTGCTATTCTGTTGTACTGAGTGACGTTGTTACAAAACACAGGGCCAAGTGACTTGAAAGAATTGAGGAAATATTGGCTAGCATTGCTTTGAAATACATCTGATGTATACAAACAGTGGCTGTGACAAAGCGTGCGCTGGCGTAAGTGTAAACGCAACAGAAACGCAGCTGAAATATGGCCAGTGTATGTAGGCCTACTCACGGATTTGACGGCCATCCAACGAGCCTTGATAGAGAAAAGAATCAGCAAGCCCGTAGAATTACAGCTGCCTAGGTCGCAAGTTGTGTACCCTGCTGTCCTGCTCCGTTGTCTGTTATTTCGTGGAGATGCACTTTTAGTGTTCGTAAGGTTTATAAGGCATTTTGATAGGCTTATCTGCAGGTGGGAATCCTCTTCGCTGTTTTGCTGTTTTGCTAAGCTAGAACCGGAAAACTTGATTGTGGAGAATAGGAGAAAACGCACATGTCCCAGCAGGCTTTGCATATGAGAAAATAACAACAGTGTGAGAGAAATTAGGACGAAATTATGAAATTGCGTAGTTGAAACAATATGTTTTTAGCAGAATGGGCATGTAGGTGAAGGTTGACATGATCACAGAATATAGTGCGGAGTAAATAAAGTGACCATGAGCGAGCTTAGTTTCCGTATCGAATGCTATATATAATAGTCGGTGTAAAGCACCAATCGTTAAAGTGGAGGGTTGAGTAACGTGTGAAATCTATTGCACTCTTGTGCTTTTCTCATGTTCAGTACTAGTAGTTATACTTATGAGTGAGTCATGATTTTAAATGTAATGTTTTAATGGGGAGTTGCAGAACGTACATACGTAGTCATTGTTTGCATGTGGCTAGATAGAGAACAGGGCGAGGTAACATGAATATAGAAACGTGGTGTTTGCTGATAAGAAGGTTTTGTACGGTAGCCAAGTGAAGAAATATAGTTAGTAGAAATGGCACAGTGATCAACTGGTGTAACTGTTTAATAAAATGAATACATTTGCCGTCATGAAATGCATACGGGTGGCCGTCAGTGATTTTGGTAAAGCAAATATAAAAGCGAAAGAAAACGTTAGAAACGCCTAAGTGCGAGGCGGGATTCAATCCTTCAACCGGAGGTTTACCAGTCTGTGACTCTGTTAGCGCAGCACCGTGACATAGCTATGCAATGCTAATATCATTAGCAACGACCGTACCTTATCTACTCCTGAGCAAGATGGCTGGGGGGGAGTACCCCAGCTTGTTGTGAGCGAGGGGCAGGAATACACACAAAGTGTATTCCTGCCTCTAACTCGCAACCGTGGCCGATTTAGTATCTCCGATTAACCTGTCTGCATGTCTTTGGGATTGGGGAAACCGGAGTACCCGGAGGAAACCCGGTGGACACGGGGAGAACATGCAAACTCCGCACAGAGCCGAGATTCGATAACACGACCTTCTTACTGTGAGGCCACAGCGCTACCCACTGCGCCACCGTGCCACCGATTACAATGCTTGCTTGGCAAAGCTATCAAGGATGATCAAGGATGACGTGCCCTTAGCCTCATAGCTCCAGGCTAGCTCCAGTAAATAGGTTACTTGCACAATCGCTTCCTTCCCCTAATTAGTACTGCTCGGTTCTTTCCGGTTTAGCAATGGCGACCTTCTACACCCGCTGTCAACAGGAGCTCCCAAAGATAAACATCACTCGCGTTCATAGGATTTTCACAACGACTAAAGACTCAACCGGCAAATTGGAGAATGGCTGTTAATTATATGCCATGTCCTACGAAGGTAAGAAAACAACTATTAACTGACTGACTAGCTAATGCTAATTAACGTCAAATACTAGCCTCCGTTGTACAAGGTCGCTAACATTAACTATCTGTCTAACGTTGGGTAATGCTATGTGCTTCATCTGCTGTTAATTCTCTACCTACAGCATTGTAACATGCTTTCTTAACCGGCGTTATATATCAGCCTTAGCTGTCGTTGGAGTTTTTGGTTAACTACGTATTCAAAACAAAATTCCCTTCCGATATTGCTTGTGTCGACAGTGCTGCGATAGATTTAGCCAGTAGCCACATCTATTCAAAATGTAAACGAGTAAGGCGTTCTTCACCGTCGGGAAAAATTTTATGACCACGTTAGTCTCGTTGTTAGCCACTGTTATGCATAACACTTAGTAGGTAGCTACCTAACGTTCTTTGCTACGCGCAAAGTATCAGGGATGTGTAAGATGTGTACACGTAAGTAATACAGACATAACGCTAACGAGACTTTTGATTGCATCTGTTATTTTATTTATTCGGTGTCCAATAAGGACAGACTGTCAGGGAGGTCGGCGTGAGAGCGTGACAGTCTGTGTACTTTCCAGTAATGCAGGCATTCAGAAGGAGTCTGTTGCACACAGGTACAATTTCACTGAATCAACATGTCATATGCACCATTTTAAAGAAGAATCTTGCCGCCTAGGAGAACTTTGTCAATGTGGTCCAGGGTGTGGCTGTTGCAACCTTTATATTGTATTCTAGGTGTCTGTCACAGTTATTGCTTTATAAAATGTGTTGATAATCAGAATGATTGTTAACAGCCAATTGTTCTTGTTTGTGGGCTGTTTGGTTACCTGCATATCAGTATACGCTAAATAATGATTTACAGTATTTTCGGATAATGGGACGCACACAATTAAGACTGGATGCAGGAGAGATGTGACCCCTGAGATCAGACCCCTGAGATCACAATTTCCACTATCTTGAAGGTTTACACGAGAGGTATGAAATGTTGCCTGATACCTCCCTGGTTTGACAGTCAGGAAATGGGCCTCCCTGGTTTGACAGTCAGAAGATGGGCCTTCCTGGTTTCACAGTCAGGAGATGGGCCTCCGTGGTTTGACTGTCAGGAGATGGGCCTCCCTGGTTTCACAGTCAGGAGATGGGCCTCCGTGGTTAGGCTTAATGTGGTCTGTTTCCAGATGTGGATGAAGCCTCTAAGAAGGAGATCAAAGACATCCTGATCCAGTACCACAGGACCCTGCTGGTGGCCGACTCCCGTTGCTGCAAGTTTGGTGGAACTGGAGCCCGCGCTTCCTACCAGAAGTCTTATTGTTAATAATGCTGTCTTCATTTTTATATACAATGAAAATAAAAATGGGTCAAATCAGCTTCACACTCACTGTTTGTTTGCACTGTTTGTTTTCCAACCAGCCTTTTTACTGGTGGTAAATGCTGCATTTTGCTTTTTCCAAACCAGCCTTTTACTAAAGGTGTCTTGGTAGACACTTAACATTCCTAATTTAGTTTTCACTGTTGGCTTATTTATTTATTTTTTTGGATTGCCCTCTATGATTGCACCTGATGTGTCAGAGATCTGGGTCAATCATCAGAGGAGGCAGTGTAGTATAGTGGCTAAGGAGTTGGTCTTGTAACCTAAAGGTTGCAGGTTCAATTCCCTGATAGGACACTGCCATTGTACCCTTGAGCAAGGTACTTAACCTGCATTGCTCCAGTACATATCCAGCCGTATAATGAGATACAATTTAAGTCGCTCTGGATAAGAGCGTCTGCTAAATGCCTGTAATGTAATCAGAGCACACATTACTTTGGCGGAAAAAAATCTATTTAATCATGCTTCACCCTGCTGTAATTGATGTTCTGTCTTTATGAACCTGCAGAGTGTTTGTTTGAGTGGTAATGTGGGGATTGATGTTGAATTAAGAATACAGTGATTGCTTGCTACTGATGTTAGAGAGTAGTGGTTTTCAAACTCTGTCCTGTCTGATTTGGCACATTGTTTGCAAAGCACAATTGCAATACCTGAATTCTAACAAGCTGTTCACTTTTTTATGTGAATTTGTGGCTTTTTCTTCATGGCATCTACAGCCATTTCTTGTCGGGATAAGTAATCCCTCAGATCAACAAAAGCGCAATTAAGAAAAATTTACAGTCCGTTAAAATTCTCCTACTGCAATTGTGCCTGTAACGAAAACCAGCATGTGCGAGTTGCCAGGGATGAATTAGAAAACCCCAGCTGTACGCTACAGTTGTCTTCTGGGGGGCAGTCTTCTGCAAGTAATTTGGGGTAAGTTCTGCTGTTTTGCACAGTTGAGAAGCACCTGGATGTCTTTAAGCAAATAGTCCTTTCCAATGCTTTTGTTCTGGGTCAATGCTTGATGCTAATCCAAGCCTGGCCAAGCTTCGAAAATAGGCAGGATACCACTTTATGACCCTTTAACAAAGGTGCTCTTTTAAATTTAATTTCATATAGTGTCAGTCATCTGTTTACCTGCAATGTTCAGCCAGTTTGCTTTATTTAGTGCCCATGCGCCTGTCTGTGTTTGTCGACAGAAAGCCCAGTCATAATTCATAATTGTCTTTTGATGTGTATAAATGAGAAGCGCTCTTGACTGTAGTGACATGGTCAGGCACAGTTAACATCAGAGTGCAGGAGCTTGCGAAGAAGGCAGATTCCGACAGGCGCGCTGTTGCACAGATGTTAGTTCTAACTAATCCACCTACTTTCACAGGTAGAATTGCCAAGTGCAGGTAATACAGTAAAGATTTGTTAGGCTCATCCGCGTGGATTTCTTCTGTCACTCGACTCGAAAATAGAATTCTGACATTCTAACGCACGAGTATAGTCAAATGCCTTCATGATTTTACATCTATTTTCCGTTTGGACGCAGCCCTGAAATGAACATAAAATGGAAATTGAAAGGGCTGCTTCCTTGGATAGTTTTATTCTGCCAGTTTATTATTTTTCAAGGTAGGTTCTCGATCACGTGTGACATAAATGTCAATGGCAAACAACTACAGCTCTGAACATTCGGCTACATTATGTATTTAGCTGCTCAGCCTTTCTGTTGCGTGAATGATTGTGTGTTTCTTGATATAAATGTCTGTTCGTAAATGTGAATGTAACATGCTGTGAGGGAAATGTCTCCATGGGAATAAAGAAGTTTTCTATGTATGTATGTACAATATGTCTTTTACATGCAGTATTTACTGTAAGTAGCAAATATACAAGAACTTCTACATTTTGTAAAAAGTTGACAAGCAAATATAAACATGTTTTCTGGAGGAATATACTTCCTGTAGTTATTTTGTACATGAATTTAAATGTGTTGCATCAGGCAATTAGAAATATTTGAAACTTTGATCTGACACAAAGATTAGTTGTGATTTTGCCAGTTCGAGTTTTCAGTTGTGAGTTATAGACAGTCTATGTCTTGTATATATGAGTAACTAGGCATTTTTGTATGTTGAAAATGTGTTTTTTTATGAGATAACATTTATTTAGCAGACGCTTTTATCCAAAGTGACATACAAAAGTGCATATTGTGGTCACTGGACAACTACAAAACACAGGTTCCATAAAGTACAATACTCATTTCGTACAGCTATTTCTAGCCAAGAACCCAGTTCAGTTCAGGCAGTGAACACTATTCTGACCTAACTTATGCCAAGCCAAATTAGGGAGGAAGCAGGCGAGTGGACCTGGAGGACAGTACAGAACAATAATGTGGAGTTTTGTTTTGTAGGATGAGTTACAGTAACTGCATGGAATTCAAAGGAGGAGGGATTAAGATTAGGACTGAGGACACAACTTCCAGGACAGGGAAATGAGCAAACCAGTGCCCCCGCCTCAGCCAGAGGCCCTGGGGGTGTGTGAGAAGGTTATCCCGCATACAGTGCAGCTGGGGTGGCGGTGTTGTCGGGAGTGATCGAGGTTTCCGTGAGAGCCAGGAAGTCAAGAGACTTTGTTTTGGCAAAGGCAGTAATGAAGTCAACTTTCTGGACAGCTGACTGACAGTTCCATAGACCACCCACAACAGTGAGTTCCTGAGATGTGGACAGGGGTGGGTAGACCAGGTTAGATATGTTGTGCCTGCGGTAGATGGACCGTCTGGAGCGAGACAACGGGCACAAGAGAATCAGGGTTAAACACATGACAAACTTATGACGAAGCTGCCTATACCTCTGGCAGTCTCAGTTGGAGTTTAAAAATAGCGGGAGGCAATTACGTAATTGCAATGAGCTCGTTAGGGCAGAATAGCATCAGGTGATGGTACTCGAAATGAGCAAGACAATACAGGGCTATTTAACAGTATCACGTGACTGCATACACTGTTCAACTACAGCACAATTATTTTCTCTAACAACTGAAATAAATTAAAGAGCGATTATCTGAACTAACGCACAATTATGTTCTCTAACTAGCAACACCTGAGACAGATTAAAGTGCGATTATCTGAACTAACGCACAACTATGTTCTCTAACAACAGCAGGAACAAATTAAGTAAAGACACGCTTACCTGAAACGCGGAGTAGTAGCGACGACACAATCAGATGCACGGTTCAGGAAAAGTTAGGAGAAGCGAAGTTTAGAATCTGCAGCATCCATTGTTGAATATTAGAAATATTGCTCTTCTCGGTGAAGTATTGCACAGCGTCAGTCAGAGACCTGTGTGCGTGCATCCATATGTGAGTTTCCTTCTATTCTAGACTAATGATTAGAATATAAATTCGCGTTAATACATTGTTACGTTTATTCACTGTTGTCAGTTATCCTGATTATTATCTTAAACTGAGAGTGTTACTCGCTGATAATTGTGATCCACTGTACTGGTTAGTTTCAGAGCTTCATATTGCTTGTGTGTAATATTGGAGTTCATTGTGAATTAAATATGTGAATGACATGAATGACATAATATTCCCTTAGGCCCCATGATGTAGACCCTTCTCAGGCTTGACTCGGGTGGTTGGGCTACCTAGCGGTGTTAACAAAAACCACTTGGGTCTAGCAAGGTAAGTATCCAGCCCCCCTGGGTCCACTTGGACAGCACGCAGGGTGTGGTGGTCTGGGGCCACAGACCTTAAATGGTGCCCAATTTTCTACTGGTGACTAGCACCACCCACACACCAGACCATCATGCACTACACACGTGAATTGGACTAACCAAGACCAGTTTGGGCTCTTTCAGATTTCTTCACCCCCCTAAATTGTTGCGTTTCGGGAAAAGACCAGCGGGGCACGTAGAAGAAAGATGAACAGTTTAAAAAGAATTATACTTTCCTAAAGTATTTTGATGAGAACACAAAAAAATCCTTGAGACTGATACATTATCCATAAGCTTACTGTACCTTGGCAAGGACATTTATGCTTTACCCCCCAAAAAATCCAGGACCTAAAAGTTATCAAAACTTTAATATTATTAGTCCAAGTACTAATACCAATCTAGAATAGGAAAACCAAAATGTCTTGGCCTGATACTAGGACCCTAACATAATTGGACATGGGACACAAGTTGGGACTTGATCACCCCAGGCTGGCTGCCACAGAGCAGGGTGTATTGGGTTTAAAGGCCGAAACACCTGATGATTTTGAGGTACCTTACTGATGATCTGTCCTAAAATTTTCAGGAACATAAAAATATGATTTGCCAAAAACTTTAATTGACATCAACAAACCAAAATAAACTAGAACTTAAAATATCCCAAGTAAATCAGGATATGATTATTGATGGTGTAATATATTGACTATTTTCTAGTATTGTGCCTAAATAGGTTGTAAGTCATATTCAACTGTAGGTGGCGCTTCCGTTCTTTAGTTGTTTTTTCAATCCAGCATAGAGTGCAAAGAATCACAGATGTTTAAGAGCTAGCTCAAATGCAGCAGCATCATGGAACCTGTAAGAGAAACAAAGAAATGTTAATAAAAACGGCTTAAATAGCTGACTAGTTGTTGAGTGCAGTGAATACACAAGATTCAGCAGATGGTTCTACACACAGGTGGTTCATTTAATGTCACAAGCTATTAAAACCTATTAAAAGTTAAGACAGCGTGGACAAGACTTGCAATGTACTTAGACATAAACACAGTAGCATCTAGGCATGCACAGTTAGTATGTGACGGGGAGCCGTGCATGCAAAGGGATAGAGGATGGCTCTATGGCTTCACCAATAGAGGATACGGCAACACCGTGTGACTTAAACCTCTAGCCAGCATTTATACAAGTAGCTATCGCTCGGCCCACTTGTTCCAGCCGCCATCTTTGTTGAAACAAAACCGTAATGCCCTACCGAAGTGTATTGTGGGATTTTGGGCTTTCAGATAGTGCACAGAGCTTGTACACAACATTTTGCAGTGCATTGTGGGGTGGATGTAGTTCACTATATTGTGTGCTACAATTTTGTTTCTCAAATAGGACACTACAAAATGGCTGAAACCAAAAGTAGTGCACTATAAAGGGATTAGGGAGTGATTTGGGATGCAGCCATAGTTGTTGGCATAGGGCTGCTGAGCACCACCCAGCTGGATATATACTGAAGCAATGCAGGTTAAGTACCTTGCTCAAGGGTACAACGGCAGTGGTCTACCCAGGAATCGAACCTATGACCTTTCGGTCACAAGACCAGTTCCTTACCCATTGTGCTACACTGCCCCCCTGCGTTTCCAACCGATATTCCCCACTCAGTAACACACCTACTGAGAGAACTCTGAACATAGGGGATAGTATTATGAGAAACTTGAGGTTAGAGACACCAAGGACCGTAGTGCAGTGTATGCCTGGTGCCTGATCTACAGACGTTGAGGCTGATCTTCGTATTGGTGTGTGCCGTGGCTAAAATGATGTGTCGGGATGTAATATGCTCTGGCCCGCTTCCAGCTAGTAGGAGCGACGAGGTGTACAGGAGGCTATCGTTGCTAAATCACTGGCTGTCGGAGTGGTGCTCGGCTTGTGATGTAGGGTTTATTAATTGGCCCGTTTTCTGGGGAAGGCCTGGCCTACTGAAGAGAGATGGACTCCACCAAATCTGGAGAGGTTCTTGTGTCCTATCTAATAACATAGCTGCTAGTCTTAGTAAGGCCAGATCCTGACACTCCATCAGGGCGCAGGCTTCTAACCTTACGCCGGGCACCCACCGCACGCGTCGCGTAAGCGTCGCGTAAGCAGCACGGCGAAGCAGCGCGGCGCGGCGCGTAGAGTGTCTCCACTGGTTCCGTTTGTGTCGCGCAAAGGCTTGCTTAAAGCTCTATATTCCTAGTAGCTCTCGCAGTCTGCAGTGGGATTACATCGTGTATTTCTCGTTTGTTCACGACTGTTGATTATGGGTCAAGTGAATGGCTACTTGGTGAGAGACCTTTTTCAGTTTGTTAATTTGGTAATATTTTGTTAACTCATGTAAATACGTGAGAAAGTAAACGCTTTAAAGAATTACCATAAGCTTAAATCGCGACGTAGCCTACATAATAATTAATCTCAAACTGTATTAATTTATTTGCTTGGTTAACAAGCGTGCAAACTTTATGAAGAATATGTAATGATAATAATAATAATAATAATAATAATAATAATAATAATAATAATAATAATAATAATAATAAATAATCCGCAATCAACCATTGGGAATTCCCGTGTTGTCTTGTCATTCACGTCAAAACATTTATAGGATCAGATTTAGTAAAATCAGCTAATCATCAAAAAGATATCGTAACAGTTTAATCTTGAAGGGATATGAACACCACAACGCCATGAACACCGGAAGCTTTGAAGTACAAGTGCAATAAAGGCTTGCTTACAACTTCCTTTATAAAATAGGTGCATTTTTATCGGCAAGACCACTAAATAATCTGATTTTTAAAGCTCTGTGGATTATCTGATTTTTATTAACAAGCCCTTTTTGAAAGCACGGCGAACGAAGACATCGGAGAAGTCAAATAGACTGAGCAACGGTTGGTTAAAAACTACCTTCCAACACTCGAGCTAACAAATCACTGCTCGGTGCATTCACTTCTACATCATTCAATAGGCTACGTCTTTCTGTGGTGTATTTTCAAATTTACCCCACCCCCTCCACAAAATAAGATAGCGAAACTAAGTTTGCCTTTTCCAGTTTTTTTTTTTCTGCAAGGACAATACAAAAACGAAAAGGCTTTTATTTTTTTAGCTGCTTATAAAATATCTGGGATGTAACTAGGGACACACCCCCAGTAATATAAGGATGAAATATAAATCAGAGCATGTATGCCAACATTTTAGAACATATTTCTGTGTATAAACAGGCCATCGTGACGCGCGACAAGCCGAAAAAATAGAACAGAAGCGAAAAACTACGCTTCAGTTCGCTCGTGTCGCGCGAGCTTCGCAGCCGGTTCGCGACGCGTTCGCATCTGGTGGAGACGACGTCGCCCGCTGCCGTTGTAATAACAGTACTTCAACTACGCTTCAGTTACGCGCGTAATACGCGCGTAGTGCGCTCGCGGTCGATACGCGTGCGGTGGGTGCCCGGCTTTACGTGTTTGCCTGCTTGTTTCTCTTTGCCCGTGTCTCAGACATATGGCCCTATGCCTCACTACCATAGCCACACCTTAGATTTAGTTCTGTCCCATGGTATCACTGTGGTAAATCTTGCTGTCACACCTCATAAGCCTGTACTATCTGATCATTTCCTCATTATGTTTAATATTAAGACATCCAATCCAGTTTATAAATACGCTTCTGGAGTCATTCCTCTCTGGTGAAGAAAAGGCAGACTAACCAGTTAACTTTTACTCTCAGAAACACACTTGATGTAGTTGCCCCTCTTAAAAGAAGAAACCCTAGTCAGGAAAGTCTCACACCTTGGTACAATGACACCACCCGGGCCCTGAAGCAGTTTACAAGAAAATTGGAGCAAAAATGGTGGTCAGCTAAACTAGAAGTATTTCGTCTTGCATGGAAAAATAGCCTTCTTCAATATAAGCAAGCTCTACCATCTGCTAGAACTGCCTTTTTCTCAAAACTAATTGAACAAAACAAACATAACCCAAAATTTCTATTTAGGAGTGTGGAAAAATTTATAGCAGCAATGATTTTATGAACTTTTTCGATCGGAAAATTGAGGCCAGATCTCCTCCATCATACATTACTCCTGCTAGTATAAATAAAGAGCCCAGTGCTTGGTTACAATAGGAAGATGTACAGACAGCGGCACTAAACTGTTTTATGCCCATTAGCATGAATGAGCTATGTCCTCAACCTGCTACCTGCCTGCTCACTCCAATCAGGGTTTAGACCCTACCACAGCATAGAAACCGCACTTAATAGTAGGTCATTAGTAACCTTGTTGTCAGCCAACCGTAACTCTGCGTTTGTTCTTGTACTGCTCGACCTGTGTGCAGCTTTTGATACAATAGATCATGAAATTCTACTAGACAGACCCCAGGCCTGTGTTGGACTTCATGGACAGGCACTCGCATGGTTTAGATCATATTTATGTGACAGGAAACAGTTTGTTAAATTAAAAGAAGAGTGCAGCTACTCAACAATTAAATAAGGAATTCCACAAGGATCAGTGCTAGGACCAGTACTTTTCTCACTATATACGCTAACACTTAGCAAGGCAATATTATCCGGGCACATGGCGTAGAGTTCCACTGTTATGTGGATGATACACAGATGTATATTTCAATGAAACCTAGCAAAGCACTGCCACTTTCACAGATAGAGGCCTGTATTGAGGATATCAATGTTTGGATGCGTTCTAATTTTCTGCTCCTGAACTCGAATATGACCAAAATGTTGGTTTTAGATCCCAAAATATTAAGGGAGAAAATGTCTACTCTTATCCTAAACTGTGATGGTTGTTTGGCTGAACCAAATATGGTTATTAAAGACCTTGGTGTTACCATTGATCCTGATTTAACTTTTGAAATTCGTATAAAACACAAATCCAGAATTGCTTTCTTTCAGTAATGCAACATAGCTAAAATCAGGCATTTCTTGTCAGTGGGGGACGCAGAGAAATTAATTCATGCTTTTGTTATGTCTAGGCTAGATTACTGTAATTCCCTGCTATCTGGCTGCCCTAATAACTCATTAAAGAGTCTCCAGCTTGTGCAGAATGCAGCTACTCGTATGTTGACCAGAACTAAGAAGTGTGAGCACATTACTCCAGTGCTAGCATCGCTTCTGGCTACCTGGCTAATTGCAGGATAGATTTCAAGGTTTTGCTCCTGACCCTTGAAGCGCTGCATGGACGTACACAAGTGTACATAACTAACCTGCTCCTACCTAATCTGCTCACAAGGTCACTCCGTTCTCAAAACACAGGCTACTTGGTAGTCCCAAGAATTTCTAAAAACCTAAAAGGTGAGCTTTCTCCTACAGAGTCCCACTACTGTGTAACATGCTTCCAAATTTATAAGGGAGTCGGACACAGTCTCAATATTTAAATCTAGAAAACGTACCTTCATGCTCAGGCTTATCAGTTATAGTCTGGAGACAGGGTGGGAGAAGCCTGTAGTCATAGAGAATTGTGGAGTGGCATCCTTTCCTCCTGTCACCTGTGAATCAGCTGTGACCCCACGTTACATGGGCTGGCTCATTAATAGGCGGGTATGGTTGTCCCCCCTCATGACAGCATGGGCTCTCCATCCTTGTCCTAGTAGCTATGCAGCCACAGACTATTCCTGGCGGAGCCCCTGTTGTAATTGTAATTCCCCAATTCATACCACTAACTATACCCACTGCCTGCTTTATTGCAAATTCCCTAACTGCCATTTCTACTTTATTCCCCATGCTGCCGGCGGGGCTCTTGCTCCAAATTTTGAGACCCCCCCCACCTGACCCGACCCATCATCTGAGCTGCATTATGAACACTAAACATTGACTGACTGACCATGTTGGTCACCAATCAACATCCGGAGCCGACCAGAAGAAGATGAGTTTCCCACTTGCGCCTGGTTCCTTCTGAGGTTTCTTCCCATCTGCCACAGGGAGTTTATCCTGGCCACTGTTGCTTTAGGGTTGCTCCTGTGGGGGTTTAGGCCAGGGTTGTCTGTGAAGCATATTGTGACAAATGCTGTGAAATACGCTATAAAATTTGATGTATTTTGTCATTTTCCATGAAAACACATTATTGATCATAAAATTCTTAAAACACAATTCATTCATTTCACCACAGCTGTATTATAAACATGATTTCCTATCCATCGGTACAAAAAAAGGCATTTTTGAATAGGTGCCACTTGACCCATTTTGGACATAAGACTATATAGCCTTATGTATTTTGCCATTTTCCATAAAAACACATTATTAATCATAAAATTCCTAAAACTCAGTACTGTTTACTGTAGGTAAAACCTACTCTTGTTGTTGGTTATGGTTGAGCATGACCTAGGGTTTCTTTTTTTAATTTTATTTTTAAAATTAGGATTCATGCTTAACCTCATTGAAGAAGAAATCATTAAAATGAATGTTTAAACAGTTTATGCACACTCTAGAATGAATATGTTCATACATTCTTCTCAAGCTAATTTTACGAAATGCACAAGCTCTTGTACATTTTCAATTGTAAAATTTGGATGGCAGGTATGCCACCCTGCCAAGTTACGCCTTGGCAGGGCGGCATGCCCCATACCTACACAACACCAAGAATTTGGTACTTTTCAGGGTTCCCCACAGAAATAACCACAATGACCACACTCTCAACCTATAAAACATTCATTTCTGTACCCTTTGACCCCATTTTAGCAGACAGAATTCACAAAATACTTCACGTCCTCACAATAAAGCCCCAAACTTGGAGGATTTTTCATTTTTTCCTTCCTTTTTCCTGCCTGATTACGTCATCATGAATCCTCCAGGCCTACAAAGAATATGTCTCCCCATTGGACATTTAGGTACATCAGCTAATAAAAACATCAGAAAAAAAAACACAGTGGACATACCTGTATATACAAGTGCACATGTTTAAAACAACTAAAACATACAAGCATACAGTACATTGATGGGCACAACAATTGTGGATAGGTTTGTAAGATTCAATATGTATTTAATAGGCCTCAATGTGTCTAATTTGATCTGTATTTTTCTGCCTGGCTTTTCTGTAGTATTAATGATCGTATGTTACTTGGTATAAATGTTTGTAAATGTGAATGTTACATGCTGCTAGGGAAATGTCCCTATGGGGATGATGAAATATTCTACATGTATGTATGTATGTACAGTATTTATTTTACAATCAGAATTTATTTTAAATTTCAGATTTACAAGTACTTGGATGTGTTGTAAAATGAACTTGACAACCAAATATAAACATCCCTTCTGGAGGAATATGCTTTCTGTATGTATTCACCAGCAGTTTCATATTCATTTAAATGTCTTGCATAAGGCACGTTTTGTAATTTGGCACTTTGTCATCATTCAAACTTTGTTCAAATCATTGTCTTCAAATGGTAAGATTAACAAGCACGGAACCGCCCAGACCCACGGCGCAACTCGCTTTCGCAGACACGTTTTAGCTGGCACCACCTGCGAATGCGTCTGACTGAACGTCCGTGAGTGAGTGACCACAATTTGCCATGCATAGCCCAGGGCGGCAGTCCTGCCTGCGCGCCGTGGGGAAAAAGAGGGAGCGCTCGAAGCACAGTAAGTGCAAACAAAAAAAAAAAAAAAAAAAAAAAAAAAAACGCTTTGGCGTTTCGCCCTTAATTTATTTTTAGTGGCAAGTCTATTATTGTCGTGTTCTTGCTCAGTCGTAGAAGTGATTCAGTGTGAGGAGCGATGCTTATGTTGCTTGCCTGTTCTGGCGTATAAAATGATGGTAAATACCTTCACAGAGCGCATTAGAGTCTATTCCTTAACAATGAATAGATTATGCACTTAAAGTACACAATGGGTGTCGGACGAACACAGAAGGGACAGCACAAACATATTGTTCAAAGAAAATATTTATTGCTCTTTTAAAGATAGGCTATAGTGTCTGTTTGTGTTGATTGCTAATCATCAGCTCCATGAACTACACCGTAATGCAGCCGTGATTATTTGTACTCAGTACTTTCTAGAACATGGGGGAATAAAGATCAAATGCTTTAGAGCCAAATAAAGTAGGACGTTAAAAAAAGTTTGCCCTATCTCGCCCAGTCATTTTAAAGGTTGTTTGCACTTACTGTGGTAAGGGGCGCTCGACGAGATATGGAATGGCAAATCTTCACTCTTAATATCTTAGCCTGTACTTGCCTATCCACAGTATACTACAGGAAGTCTGCTACTCTGTCCAGTGTTGACACTGACAGGAGCCGAGATGTTAGAGAACCTGAACCTCACCGCATAGTTGGAGCCTATAATCGTGGCGTGACCAAAGTGGAACACAAAGTTAGCTTTGTTCCGTTCATATAATCCCTGTTAAAGAACCAACAAGGGAAGGTGATCTGGAGTTCCCTGCTGCTACATTGATCATGGAGATTACAGAGGCAGAGGACAGTGTGCGCAGGTGAGTCGAGTGGAACCTGCCTGTGTTCGTGCCGTAGTAGCCTAGTTTTTCGACTCGATATTACAGGCATTAGCTAGGAAGCGTGCGCATATGAAGTGTCACAGTTTGACTAGCTAGCTAAGAACTACTTTGTTTCAGACATAACAGTGCGGATATCTGCAGATTCAAACGTGTGTTGTTACTGTGTGCTAAGTGGCCAAATGCTAAATTTAGCGGTGTTTGTCTGCATAAAACCGACAGAATGGTTGCATTGTTGCTGGTTTCCCCCAAATTACTCGTGGTCCGCAGTGATTCTGGTTGTCTATCTCGATTATGAGCAGCCTGAGAGCTAAAAGAGGAGAGTATGTCCAAGTTAACCATTAACAAAGTCTTACAACTTGGCTAACAAAATGAATACATTTAAATGTGCTTTGCCATATTTATACTTTAGGCTATTATTGAATCATAAGAGTACAGCATAATGCATTTAAAAATAAGATAGGTTTTTATTAATATTAACCTAACCCTATCATTGTAGCTTGTAGCTAGAGCTACGACGTGACGTCTTTGCTTGTTTTGGGTTGTGATGGCCCGATTTGCCGGTTAGGCGAGTTAATGCGTTTGTATAGTTTCCCGTTTTGTATACAAACAGCACGCGATTTTTTTTACTTTTTCAGTCTACGAAAAGCCAATTATTTGTTCACGCAGTATTGAAACTTCTATTTGGTGTAATTGCTCTCATTGTCTGATACGGAATGTTTGTGTTGTGCGTGTCTCAGGTACATTTACCAAACAAAGTTTCCCAACTCACTGCCGACTTGAACAAAAAAGAGGAAATCACAGACTCGGTAACAGAACGTGCCTGTTCGTGGTTTTTATTTTTTTTATTTATTCATTTTTTGTTTTTGGGAGGCCTGGATCGAAAAGTCGTTAGTTCTAGGCTATATTCAAGGGCACGGGACATCAGGGTTCAGCGCTTCAGTGGACATGTGGCTGTTTGTGTTTCCCCTCCATTACCAAATGTAATTTTTGTAGTGTGATGTCTGCCTTGCTGTCCCCAGGGCCCAGGAGTTCAAAACTTTTTATCTCATTCAGATCCGATCAGATTTTGAAATCCCATATTTTGTGATCCAGGATCAGACAACTCAGCCGGATTTTGTCCTGGTATTTCAAAGCAATTCAGGATAGGATCACCCTGATCCAGATTCAGACTTTTCAAGATTACCAGATCCTGATTATCAGTGCTTTAAAGCACTGGGACATTACTGAGAGATTATGATTTTCTAACCTTCAAATTATATATAATATTTGGGGGACTTTAAAGGTGCAATATGTAACTTTTTGAGTGTACATTTTTATGGCCCTACAAATGTAAACAGCCTTTTCTTTTTTTTCTTTTTACATCTAAAACTATCTTTTAGCTTTGACAGCTCTTGATACAAGGACTATCAGTTTGCAAGTGCTAACATTTTTGTATTTGATTTAAAATCCATAAAAGGTTTGTTTGTAAAAATTAAAGCAAGACAGGCTTGTATTTTGATAAACTCATTAGTTGGTTGAATGCACTGTTCTGAGAGGTAGGCTAGAGGCCACTGTAAATGTGAAAGAAAAAAGTAAATAAAATTTTTGCTACCATTGAGCCTACAACAATGTAATTTAATTTACAAACTCTACCATATTTTTTATATTAAAATGTATTTTGGAATGAATTATATACTGTTCTGGTAATCCACTCTAAATCCACCCTTCTACTGGGATCAAGGTAATCCTGATTTTTTTTGGATCAAAATGATCCCAATCCTATGTTAAAGTTTTGAACTAGATTTCATCCAGATTAAAGCTAGGATTCGATTGCCTGATCTGATCCGATTCCAGAGTGATCCAAAATCCTGTTTTTTGGTTTTGAACTACCCATTTGCAGGATTTAATCCAATCCGATAGTCTGATCAGATCACTTTTGAACTCCTGGGCCCAGGTTATTTTGCTGGGTCACATCCACTCAAACTATCCTATGCTATCAGTCACTTACTGATTTTAGCCAGTTATTGTGTTTTCTGTGAAGGGACAAGCCCTTTGAATCATTCCAACAAGTCAGTGATTGGCAATTTACTATAGTTTCACCCATTATGGAGTACACTTTACTGTTTTATTACTACAGTTGAGCAATTCAGGAGCGTCTGTCTGGTCTGTAGCTCTCCCTATTCTGTAATATGTTCATTACTCTCCTCTCTCTGATTGGCTGCTTCTCCCAGGCGGGAACACTGGAAGCTGCTGTCCAGCCTCAAGACAACGGTGGAGGGGCTGCTGTCCACAAACAACCCCAACTTGTGGTCCTGCTATGGCGGACTGCAGCAGCTGCACAAGGACATGAACAACATCCTGAGCCACGGCCTGAAGCAGGAGCAGGTCGGGATTAGGGGTCATGGGCAGGTTCAGTGTTTAGGGCTAGGTTTAGCGTGAGGTCAGGATATGGGCATTGGAGACTCTGTTAGTAGTTGTGGGGATATGGTAGCAGGTTAATGGCATGGTGCTCATTTTGTGTTACAGGTGTGCTGCAAACAGAAAGATTACTGGCGCTTCGTTTGGTGTGTGCGCTACATCAGTCCCCACCTGGCCTTTCATGTTGAGCAGGTACCATGGCAACAGCTCCAGACCAGTAACCGGCCTTTTCCATCCCCATCTCCTCTGAACCCCAGTGATGTTTCAACTTTAAGCTTTCCTTAGTGTGTCTGTTAGTCTTAATACTTCCACATCCTTCATGTGAACTGCTGTTCAGAACAACAGAAAGCTCCTTTCTGCTGAGCGTCAGAGAGACTAAAAGTGGCTGAGTTCTTTGATATAGCCCCGCCCCTCTCGATGACTGACAGTTTGTTGCCCCTCCTTCAGTTACAGCTACTTTGGAAAAGATATAAATGACAACACTGTCCAGCACGATTGGACTAAACATCATATGATCCAGGTCGTTTGAAGGACGTGAAAGTCTCTAAGATCTGTGATTATTCTCTGCATCTGTTCAAACACACTTAAGGGGCTTTGATACTAGCAGTAGTCCTGCTGTGTGTGAGGCTAGCAGGGCTTCCTGCACTGACCAAGCTCTCCATGCTCATCCAGTCCAAGCTGCTGGACGCCGAACTGATGTGGCTCAGAGCTGCAGCACTTGGGCAGTTGGTAAGACTAAAGAAAGCTGGAGAAGCCAGCGTATCCAGAAACACACGCTCCTCCTCAAACTATTTCAGAATGCTGGAAGGCATACAGGTACAGATGGGCAAACCCTAACCTTGGCTTGTATGCATGAGTCTTATTTTATCAACAGGAGAGTAACCAGCTCTCTTCTCTGTCTGCAGTTCAGCCAGTTGGAGCCAGTGCTGGCCTCTGGGGTCCAGAGCTCTGGGGAGGCACACAAGGCTCAGCGTTGGCTTCTGCACAGCCTGCAGGAGCACTGTCTGTCTGCGCAGCTACGACCTCTGCTGCGCCATCAGTCCCACACACGCAAGTACTACAGCGGTAAGGCCTGTGCGCACACACACCGTCACACACACACACACACACACACACGCTAGTACTACAGCGGTAAGGCCTGCGCAGTCACACACACACACACACACACACACACACGCTAGTACTACAGCAGTAAGGCCTGCGCAGTCACACACACACACACACACACACACGCTAGTACTACAGCGGTAAGGCCTGCGCAGTCACACACACACACACACACACACGCTAGTACTACAGCAGTAAGGCCTGCGCAGTCACACACACACACACACACACACACACACACACACACACTAGTACTACAGCGGTAAGGCCTGCGCAGTCACACACACACACGCTAGTACTACAGCAGTAAGGCCTGCGCAGTCTCACAAACACACACACACACACACACACTAGTACTACAGCGGTAAGGCCTGCGCAGTCACACACACACACGCTAGTACTACAGCGGTAAGGCCTGCGCAGTCTCACAAACACACACACACACACACACACACACTAGTACTACAGCGGTAAGGCCTGCGCAGTCACACACACACACGCTAGTACTACAGCAGTAAGGCCTGCGCAGTCTCACACACTCTAGTACTACAGCGGTAAGGCCTGCGCAGTCTCACAAACACACACACACACACACACACACACACACACTAGTACTACAGCGGTAAGGCCTGCGCAGTCACACACACACACGCTAGTACTACAGCAGTAAGGCCTGCGCAGTCTCACACACTCTAGTACTACAGCGGTAAGGCCTGCGCAGTCACACTAAGCACTGCCTTGCCAGGACTGCTCAAGTGTGTATCTGTGTGTCATGTATTCAGCAGCTTGTTGATTCTGTGTACACATGCTGGATTAGGCACCCTTTCCCATGTTCAGCACGCACTGTGTTGTAAGTGGTGCTGTGTGTCTCTCTGGCTGTTCACATCGGCTTTCTGAAGATTAAATATTTCTTTGGGCTCTTTATTGTGGCGGCAAAAAAATTGTGCTTTCTCCCCCTCTTTCTCTCCCTCATCCTCTCTACTCCTCTCTCCATCTCTGCTCTCCCTCTCTTTCTCCCCTCTCTCTGTCTCTCCCCCTCTCTCCCTCTACCCATCTCCCCCTCTCCTTTTCTCTCTCCCTCTCTCAGACGAGGCATTTGTGCTCAGTGAGCTGCATGTCTCATGCTGCAGTGTCTGGAGTGTCCCCCTAACCCTAACCTGTCTCTCTCCCTCTCCCTCTCCCTCTCCCCCTCTCTCTCTCTCCCTCTCCCTCTCTCAGACGAGGCCTTTGTGCTCAGTGAACTGCATGTCTCTCTCATGCTGCAGTGCCTGGAGGCCATGGAACAGAAGGATCCTGGGCTGCTGGCCCTCGTGGACACGCTTAGGGTGGACACCTTACTCTGCAGCTGTTACCTCCCTCTCTTTCTCTCCTTTTCTCTCTCCCTCTCGACATCTTTCTCTACCCCCCTCTCCCTCTCGCCATCTTTCTCTATCCTCCTGTTTCGCAGTTTCAAATCTTGCTTAGAGGATCCATCCAGCCTTCTACAGCAGTGTCCTTATCCACAATAATTTGTATTTACTTGTTCCTGAAAATTTTTCAAATTAGGTTGTTCAATGAATTTGGAAAAGTGTTCATTTCTGTGGGAGCTTGCTCCCGGCCAGACTGAGCCTAAACATGCCTGTGTACAGCAGTGTTAGTGTTTCAGCCAGACTGAGGCTGAACATGCCTGTGTGTAGTAGTGTTAGTGTTTCAGCCAGACTGAGCCTGTGCTTGGCTGTGTGCACCAAAGTTTGAGACTTTTATTGTAAAAAATTAATTTGCCTGGGAGTAGCCTGTTCAGTATTGTAAACATGCCTGTGCGTAGTATTTATCTAGAGCATGGTAAATAGCCAGTTTAACAGCGAGCACATGCTCACCTATAATATGATAAAGTGCTGAGGGGGGATGTGCTCCCTGTCCCTTGCAGCTGTCTCACCTGAGGGGGGCAGCGTTGGGCCTGTTGAAGAGCCTGTGTCTGTTTCCCGGGGCCCCCCAGCTGTCTTCCGTCTCATCTCTGTGTGTGTCAGGTATGAAGTTACTCTCCCAACCTCACTCATCTGTCTGTGTGTTGGGTATGAAGTTACCCTCCCAACCTCACTCATCTCTCTGTGCTGTGTGTGCTTCTGTGTGTGTTTGTGTGCCTGTGTATGTGTGCATTTGTGTGAGTGAGTGAGTTATGTTCACAGAGAATGTGTTCTCTTACCTGTGCAGTGACTGTCTGTATTCTCTTACCTGTTCAGTGACTTTTTTATTTTATTTTTTTAACCTGTGCACTGACTGTTCTTTTACATACGCAGTGACTGACCGTGTTCTTTTACCTGCATAGTGAGTGACTGTGTTCTCATATCTGTGCAGTGACTGACTGTGTTGTCTTACCTGTGCACTGACCGTGTTCTCTTACCTGTGCACAGACAGCTCTCTCTTAGGTGGGACAAATGGGGCTCCCTGGGAGTTTGGGGGTGGGGAGCAGGAGACCCCTGGAAAATCAGCCGTACCCCAGATCTGGCTGACTGAGCCCATGTCCCCTGTGGAGGACACCGGGGACCGGGGACCCTGCTGACCGTGATCTGAATGAAGGGCTCAAGTACCTGTCCATCAGCAACCTGGGCCACCGGGGGCAGAAGTCCCCTCGCAACACGGCCCGCAGACAGCACAAAGCCCCGCCCCCACAGAGCCTCACAGCCCCGCCCCGCCCACGTAGCGCCTCCTACTCTGAAGGCCAAAGCGGGTCTGGGCGGAGCCACAGGGGTCACACCCGCTCTGTGTCTGACACAGGCACACAGAAGCACAGCAACGGTGAGCTGTGTGTTTGTGTGTGTGTGTGTGTGTGTGTGTGTGTGTGTGTGTTAGGTTGTCTGTGTGTTCAGGTGTCTGTGTGCATGTGTGCATGTGTGTGTTTGAAAATGGTGATATGGTAAAGGGAATATCCTGTCTGCGTGGTTTCCTGTTTGTTGAACAGCTTGTGTCTTTCTGTTGGTGAAGGGTGTGTCTTTGTTTCCTCTGTGTGGCTCTAGCCGGCTCTTGCACTAATAACCCTTCACTCCTGAATGAGCTCTCTGCCGCCCTCTGGCTGCTGGGTGGGTTGGCACACCGGAGCATCACCATTATAATGCAAGATTCTGTGGCAGGTTGGAACTGCAGCTCTGGTGCTTCATTCACTCCCATTTGTAACTGTGCATGATTTCTCTGTGCAGGATCCCCTGTGCATGATTAGTTAATTTTATATGACAGTGGGCTTAAACATTTGTACTCATTCTGCAGTTCAGTGGTCCTGTTAATATTTATGAAATACATAGATGAATTATAACACATACACATTATTACACCTATTCACTACTGCATAAACACACAGTATATTTGTAGGAGTAATTGACCTTTAATTTAATTTAATTTAATTATTGTTAAGAGTATTATTTTGCACTCATCTATGTTTTCAAATAACCTAGGCTTCAACGTTTTTTCAAGTAACATTTCCTTTGTTAAGCGTTTATGTACTCAATGGTAGTTAATCTTGCATGTTTTTCTTAGAAGCAGCTGCAGAGGTGTGTAGTGTGAAACACTATGGACCCTTTTCCCAGAACAGCGATATCAGTACCAGCTTGCTGTCCATGACCTCAGGTGAGTCTCAGTATGCAGTGAACTCAGGTGAGTCACAGTGAACTCAGGTGAGTCTCGGTGAACAGTGGTGAACTCAGGTGAGTCACAGTGAACAGTGGTGAACTCGGGTGAGTCTCAATGCGCAGTGATTAACTCAGGCTTATCTACACAACATTTTTATATAGCATTGACATTGCATCCATTTACATAGCTGGATATATACTGAAGCAATGCAGGTTAAGGACCTTGCTCAAGGGTAAAATGACAGTGTCCTACCCGGGAATCGAACTTGTGACATTTTATGTTATAAAAGAATGTAATGACTGGTGTGCTTGTCTGTGTGTGTGTCGTCTTTGTGCATGTGCATGCGTGTGTGTGTGTGTGTGTGTCTGTGTGTGCATGCGTGTGCGTGTGTGTGTGTGTGTGTCGTCTGTGCATGCGTGTGCGTGTGTGTGTGTCTGTCTGTGTGTGCGTGTGTGTGGGTGTGTGCATGTGTGCGAGTGTGTGTCTGTGTGTGTGCGCATGCTTGTGTCTGTTCTGTCTTTGTGTGTGTGTGTGTGTGTGTGTGTGTGTGTGTGTGTGTGTGTCTGTGTGAGTGTGTATAGAAGGCTCGCTGAGCAGCAGCATGTCGGATGCCATGTTCTGTAGGCCGCTGGATGGACAGAGCCTCCTCAGCTACCTGTCAGAGCTGGACTTTGGCAGCTGTGCAGACCTGGAGAAGGTGAGGGACGGAGCCTGGGGTGGTGTGAGGGTGTGGACACAGCACAAAGGCCTCGAAGAGTTCAGGCCACAGCATCCAGGTCGTACTTCTGGGTCACCCAAGTCCTACATGGACCCTTACTGTCCTGCTGTCAATGTGTAGGACTGGGTTACTGAGTTACACAGTGTGACTGCGCTGTGTGACCGTGTGTGTGACTGCGCTGTGTGACAGTGTGTGTGACTGCGCTGTGTGACAGTGTGTGTGTGACTGCGCTGTGTGACAGTGTGTGTGACTGCGCTGTGTGACAGTGTGTGTGACTGCGCTGTGTGACAGTGTGTGTGTGACTGCGCTGTGTGACAGTGTGTGTGACTGCGCTGTGTGACAGTGTGTGTGACTGCGCTGTGTGACAGTGTGTGTGACTGCGCTGTGTGACAGTGTGTGTGTGTGTGTATGTGAGACTGTGCTGTGTGACCGTACTGTGATCCTAAACCAGGAGAATGCCCACTTCAGCATCTCTGAATCGCTGATCGCCGCCATTGAGCTGCTGAAATGCAGCTTGGATGAAGGTGAGGAAGATGAGAGAGATGAGGACAGTGACTGCGGGATCCAGCAGCTGCAGCCCCACACGCAGATGCACCACGGTGAGCACATCACTCGTCCCCCACTCCCGCTCTCCTCGCTGCTCCTCCCTCTCTCCTTGCTGCTCCTCCCTCTCTCCTCACTGCTCCGCTCTCCTCACTGCTCCTCGCTGCTCCTCCCGCTCTCCCCACTGCTCCTCCCTCTCTCCTCGCTGCTCCTCCCTCTCTCCTTGCTGCTCCTCGCTGCTCCTCCCTCTCTCTTCACTGCTCCTCGCTGCTCCTCACTGCTCCGCTCTCCTCACTGCTCCTCGCTGCTCCTCCCACTCTCCTCACTGCTCCTCGCGCTCTCCCCACTGCTCCTCGCTGCTTCTCCCTCTCTCCCCACTGCTCCTCGCTGCTCCTCCCTCTTTCCTCGCTGCTCCTCCCTCTCTCCTCGCTGCTCCTCCCGCTCTCCCCACTGCTCCTCGCTGCTCACTGCTCCTCCCACCTCACTGCTCCTTCCTGCTCCTCACTCCCCCTCTTCTCACAGCTCTGTTCTCTCCTGTTCTGTCCTCCTCTCTCCTCTGTTCTCTCCTCCTTCTCGCCGCACTACTGTTCTCTCCTCCTCTCTCCTCACTCCTCTGTTTGCTGCCACGCCTCCCTGCAGCTTTTTTGATGGGATTGTCTGTGTGTTGCTTGAATTTTAGCTTCCCTTCTTGCAGCCTTCCCTTCCACAGACAGTGGGGGTTCTGGGCCGAGCTCCCAGGAGTCCTTGCACCTGTTGCACCTGGGTTCAGCTGAGGAGGTGGAGCAGTGTGAGCTGACAGGTAGAGAGAGAGAACTGGAAGGGGCATGGTTAGTGAGTGACCTTGCAGTACGACCCTTGACTCCCACCCATCACCCTGATTGGACACTGCATGCACTCATTTTGGGAGTTCAGTACAAATGTGTGAAAATAAAGGAGTTATAATCTGAAAACTGTTGCATTTGATGATGGGGTGGCATCTCGTCTTTGCATACAGCTGGTGCAGATTGTATGGAGTGTGAAGACATGGCAGACCGTAGGGCAGAGCTCTGTTGTTGGCTAGGGTGCATGCATGTGCATGTGTGTAAGTGTGTGAGTGTGTGAGTGTCTGTCCATGCATGCCTGAGAGGCCACCCCACTGTGCATTATCTAATGCCGGGATCAGACTGCCCGATTTTAGCCCGATTTTGTCGTCACCGACAAATTTACAGCATTGGGCCCGAATATGAACGTGGGGAACGAGGAACAGGCGTCTTTACCCCTTGTGTGACATAATCGAAGAACAGCAATGTGGCATCCGGGACACCCTGACGAAAAGTCTAGTATGTCAGAATTGTTTGTTTTCCTGCCTAGTTGGACAACTCCAACAACGTGTTCCTTGACATTGGCCAATAGGATGACAGAGTGCTCTCTGGTGCACATAATAAACATGACGAAGAGAAAGAGGGATGCTGCTGCTGTTGCTGCTGTCAGGTGGACCTCCGAAACAGAGGAAAGGTCCATTGAGCAGTGGCAATGCCCCTGCCATTCTGACGTTACGTCGAGGGAGTACCATGACCGATTAAAAATAAAAATGTTGGCGAACGGGTCCACAATATTTTTTTTTTCTTTTCTTTTTGTTTTCCGAACACGAGACTGCCAGCATCACACACAGCACTTCTGCTATTCCCTAGCTATTTTGCTGTTCTTCTTGCTATTTTGCTATTTTTTTTTTGCTATTCTCTGTAAAGTACTTTGTAAACTTTGTTTTTAAAAAATGTACAAAGTCATTATTATTATTCGGTAGCCATGATTGACATTTCTTGACCCTCACCGACGACCTATGAACTCATGGAAGGTTGTGAGAGACAGCATACGATGATTGGTCGGGGTCATACTTGTATTGTTGCCAGTCTTCCGACCAAGACACGGCAAGAATTTATGGCATTATGACTGCCTAATTTGACATGGTGACCATCGTGAAAGACAAAAATATTGTGTAGTCTGATCCCGGCGTAATTAGTGCCGTTGTGGTCTGTGTGTCTAATGTCTTTCTGCCTGTCAGAGTGCAGTGGGGTGGGGCCCTGGCCACAGGCAAACCATGGGATCTTTGTTGCATTTAAAAAGATCTGTACCTAATGCTATACTAGCTCTCAGCATGTTACTTACCTGTTGCTGTACTAGCTTTCAGCATGTTACTTACCTGCCTGTTGCTGTACTAGCTCTTGGTATATTACTTACCTGCCTGATGCTGTACTAGCTCTCAGCGTGTTACCTGCCTGTTGCTGTACTAGCTCTTGACGTGTTACCTGCCTGATGCTGTACTAGCTTGTGTTACTTACCTGCCTGATGCTGTACTAGCTCTCAGCAAGTTACTTACCTGCCTGATGCTGTACTAGCTTGTGTTACTTACCTGCCTGTTGCTGTACTAGCTCTCAGCGTGTTACTTACCTGCCTGATGCTGTACTAGCTCTCAGCGTGTTACTTACCTGCCTGATGCTGTACTAGCTCTCATGTTACTTACCTGCCTGTTGCTGTACTAGCTCTCATGTTACTTACCTGCCTGTTGCTGTACTAGCTCTCAGCGTGTTACTTACCTGCCTGTTGCTGTACTAGCTCTCAGCGTGTTACTTACCTGCCTGTCGCTGTACTACCTGTCAGCGTGTTACTTACCTGCCTGATGCTGTACTAGCTATCATCATGTTACTTACCTGCCTGTTGCTGTACTAGATCTGTGTGTTAGTTACCTGCCTTTGCCTTCCAGGTGCAGACATCAAACACCACGTGACGTGCTTGAGCAGCAGGTCCTCCCTGAGCTCTGAGTCCATGTGAGTCTTGTTCTGCCATCATATCCTGCTGCCGTTTAAGCCTGTGCATCTCCACAGGCCCCAGTGCATCTCCACAGGCCTCAGTGCTCTTCCGGAGGGTTCCCAGGTTTCCCCAGCTATCCCACCTGCTGGCTGTGCAGTGTGCTGATGTGTGGATGTGGGGGTGTTTTCTCTCCTGCAGCTCGTCCTCCCTGCAGTCCAACTCTGCCCAGTCTGTGGCCATGGGGCTCCTGCGCCAGTTTGAGGGGGTGCAGCTGCCTGCTGCTCCTGATCTGGACTGGCTGATTCCAGAGCATGATGCTCCCCAGAAGGTAGGGGTCACTCTCTGTACCAGTAGGTAGGGAGCGCTGTCTGTGCCAGTAGGTAGGGGGCACTCTCTGTACCAGTAGGTAGGGGTCGCTCTCTGTGCCAGTACTTAGGGGGCACTCTCTGTGCTAGATGGTAGGGGGCGCTCTCTGTGCTAGATGGTAGGGGGCGCTCTCTGTACCAGTAGGTAGGGGGCGCTCTCTGTATCAGTAGGTAGGGGTCGCTCTCTGTACCAGTAGGTAGGGGGCGCTCTCTGTGCCAGTAGGTAGGGGGCGCTCTCTGTGCTAGATGGTAGGGGGTGCTCTCTGTGCTAGATGGTAGGGGTCGCTCTCTGTGCCAGTAGGTAGGGGTCGCTTTCTGTACCAGTAGGTAGGGGTCGCTCTCTGTACCAGTAGGTAGGGGTCGCTCTCTGTACCAGTAGGTAGGGGTCGCTCTCTGTGCCAGTAGGTAGGGGGCGCTCTCTGTGCTAGATGGTAGGGGTCGCTCTCTGTGCCAGTAGGTAGGGGGCGCTCTCTGTGCCAGTAGGTAGGGGGCGCTCTCTGTGCCAGTAGGTAGGGGGCGCTCTCTGTGCCAGTAGGTAGGGGGCGCTCTCTGTGCTAGATGGTAGGGGTCGCTCTCTGTGCCAGTAGGTAGGGGTCGCTTTCTGTACCAGTAGGTAGGGGGCGCTCTCTGTGCCAGTAGGTAGGGGGCGCTCTCTGTGCTAGATGGTAGGGGGTGCTCTCTGTGCCAGTAGGTAGGGGTCGCTCTCTGTACCAGTAGGTAGGGGTCGCTCTCTGTACCAGTAGGTAGGGGTCGCTCTCTGTGCCAGTAGGTAGGGGTCGCTCTCTGTACCAGTAGGTAGGGGTCGCTCTCTGTGCCAGTAGGTAGGGGTCGCTCTCTGTACCAGTAGGTAGGGGTCGCTCTCTGTACCAGTAGGTAGGGGTCGCTCTCTGTGCCAGTAGGTAGGGGGCGCTCTCTGTGCCAGTAGGTAGGGGGCGCTCTCTGTGCCAGTAGGTAGGGGGCGCTCTCTGTGCCAGTAGGTAGGGGGCGCTCTCTGTACCAGTAGGTAGGGGTCGCTCTCTGTGCCAGTAGGTAGGGGGCGCTCTCTGTGCCAGTAGGTAGGGGTCGCTCTCTGTACCAGTAGGTAGGGGTCGCTCTCTGTACCAGTAGGTAGGGGTCGCTCTCTGTGCCAGTAGGTAGGGGCGCTCTCTGTGCCAGTAGGTAGGGGTCGCTCTCTGTGCCAGTAGGTAGGGGGCGCTCTCTGTGCCAGTAGGTAGGGGTCGCTCTCTGTACCAGTAGGTAGGGGGCGCTCTCTGTGCCAGTAGGTAGGGGTCGCTCTCTGTGCTAGATGGTAGGGGGTGCTCTCTGTGCTAGATGGTAGGAGGTGCTCTCTCTGTGCCAGTAGGTAGGGGTCGCTCTCTGTACCAGTAGGTAGGGGGCGCTCTCTGTGCCAGTAGGTAGGGGTCGCTCTCTGTGCTAGATGGTAGGGGGTGCTCTCTGTGCTAGATGGTAGGAGGTGCTCTCTCTGTGCTAGATGGTAGGAGGCGCTCTCTCTGTGCTAGATGGTAGGGGGTGCTCTCTGTGCTAGATGGTAGGGGGCGCTCTCTGTGCCCAGATTAGGCAGTCTGACCACTCCCCCCATCCTTCACAGCTCCTGCCCATCTCGGACTCCATGCCTGTTACCCCTGACGATGGCGAGTGTGCTGGTGTGTGCACACTACATATTCGCATGCGAGGGAATCAGGAGTGGGCCCCGCCCCGACCTGAGGTCATCTTAAACATCCACCCCGCCCCCAAGTGAGTCAGCCTGGGGCCCACTGGATTTGGGCTGGCCCCCCTTTCTCCATCCTGAATCCCATTCCTCTCTTCCACATTCCACATTCCCCCTCCATCCACCCTATATTCCCCTGTTCTCCCCAGTCCTCTATCTTCTGTTCCACGTGTTAATTGTAGTGAGAGGATTACTGGTTAGCAGGGTGTTATGGTCCAGCCACTGCCCTGCTCCTTAATCACTGCTTCAGATGATTATTTATGGATCTGGACCTTTTCTTCCTTTGCACTCATTATGAGTCACTCTGGATCAGAGCTGCAACTAAATACCTAAAATGTAAATATACACTCACACACAGCCTCTCGATTATCAGACAAGATAAGATATATTCTTTTATTGAACCCTGTGGGGTAATTTGTCTCTGCATTTGACCCATCATAGTTACACAAATATACACTCCCTCTTCCACTTTCACTCTCCATCTCCCACTCTGTCTCCCTCCCACTATTTTCTCACCCCCCCCCCTTCTCTTTCTCAGGCGGAAGGTGATTGTGGCCAAGCAGAAGTACTTGTGTGCTGGCTGTGGGACCCGTACTGACCCAGGTAAGAGAGATAAATGTATAGATTTCAGTGAAAGCGTTTGAGTGTGTGAAAGATCCTGATTCCAATGGAGGAGTTGGACGTGCCTTCCCAAAAAAAAACTCTTACTGTGGTGCTCAACCAAAAAACATGTACTTGAAAAAAACAACATAGATGTATAGGTAGCACTCACCAACTTAGAAAAAAACAGGACTGTTCCATTTTTTTCTAAGTTGGTGAGTGCTACCTATACATCTTTGGATGTTTTTTTAATCATCCTGATTCCCTCTGTGTCTCTGTAAAGGTTACATAAAGAGACTGCGCTATTGTGAGTACCTGGGTAGGTATTTCTGTCAGTGCTGCCATGAGAATGCCCAGGTGGTGGTACCTGGACGGGTCCTCAGGAAGTGGGATTTCACCAGGTATCCTGTCAGTAACTTTGCCCGGGACCTGCTGAGTAAGATCGCAGCAGACCCCCTCTTCAACCTCGCCGACATCAACAGCAGCCTGTACAAGAGAGTCAAACGGCTGGAGGTGGTGCGGGTGAGGCTCTCCTTCAGACCCTAACCCTTCTGTGTCCTGAGACACATCAGCCTGGGGCTCCTAAACATCCTGTGCAGTTATGCTTATCAATAATGCACCGTTATCTGCAGGAATGTTAGTGGTATGGAAAGGGTTAAAGTAAATGCTGTATGTAGCCAAGGTGTGGCAGGTGTATTTGGGTACTGTGTGTCTGCTCCTTTGGCTGGCCTTATGAAGGTCCTGTTTACATTTACCTGACTGTCTGCTAATTCAGTGAAATTTGTCAATGAAAAGGCTCGCTAAATCACTGGGAATTTATTGCTTTGCCTTTGTTTAGACATCTTTTTAGAGGCATTAAAATAGTGATATGGTGTTATCCATGCCCTGGACTCAGGATCTTTACTGCTGGTAACCAGCCTGTGTGTGAGACTGTGTGTGTGACTGCACTGTGAGACAGTGTGTGTCTGTGCTGTGAGCCTGTGTGTGTGGCTGTATTGTGGGACAGTGTGTGAGACTGTGCTGTGAGACTGCAAGACTGTGTTGTGAGGCAGCCAGTAGGAAAATACTGAGTGGTTTGTGCAAAAATTCTTTTCCTGCTTCAGCTTGTGAGGGTACAGCTTTTCCAAATGAAGAACATGTTGAAGACATGCCGACTGGCGAAAGAGTAAGACCTCTATCCTGACTCTCTCACGTGCACTTTCCATCTCTCACATGCACTGTCCCTCATTCATATGAACTGTCCCTCTTTCATGTGCACTCTCTCTCTCATGTACACTAACCCTCTGATATTGCTGCAGGGTGTTAGATGAGTTTGACTCTCTTCCGGATCACCTGACAGAGGACCTACACCTCTTTTCCCTCAATGATCTTGGAGCTGTGCGCCATGGAGAACTGGTCCCCCAGCTACGAGAGTTGTTGCGCTTGGGTTCCATGCATGTGGCTGCCTGTGAGGTGAGGACAGAATCTGCTTCTTGCTTCCTGTCAGCAGAGTAGTTCAACTTAATTTCCTGAACTGGGTGAAGTGAATTGAAAATTTCTAGATCCCTTATCATATTTCTGTTACATCCATTCTACCGCTGTTTTACACCAGGCCAGCCAGTGGAGGATGGGCTCCCCCCCCCAGGTTCTTACTGAGATTTATTCCCATCTGGTTGTTATTTACCTTGTGCTATTTGGGGGCTCAGGCCTGGTTCTTGCTTTGTTCTTGCTCTTTTCTGCTAAGCGTCTTTGTGACACTTTTCTGTAAAAGGCGCAGTACAAATGAAAGTGATTTGTTATGATTTGATTTGAGTTGGGGAGATAGATCTCCAGGAAGAGGTTTGGGCAGCCCTGTTCTGGGATAACCTTTTATAGCAGGTAGACCCAGACCATTTCCTATCCAAGCTACAGAACTTATCCTAAACTGCATAACCTTATATTACCTTTGCTACACAACAATAACCTTTTCCCATTTATGTCTTCCACAGATGTGCCAGGCAAAAGGATTTGTATGTGAGTTCTGTGGCAATGACAAAGACATCATATTCCCCTTTGAACTGAAAAAGTGCCCGTGCTGTGAAGGTGAGCCCCCCCTGCTGGCTGGAGGACTAGGTGGCATGGGGACATGCTCAGCGCACTCCTGGAGAGACTGGAAGTTCCCACTGCCAGGAAGATCAGCCAGGGCTGTGTCCCAGGAAGGAAAGGGGGGGCAGGAAGAGGAGGATAGAAAAGAGGAGAAGGACGAAAAAGGAATTTACCAAATTACCAAATCCTTTTCTGTGGGTAAGGAAAAGGCAGAGGGGGGTAGCACTGCCGAGGAGGGACACAGTCAAACGGAACAAAGGAAATCATTTTTTGGTGGACTGGCTAAGGTGTTTTCCTGGGATAGAAGAGGTGTTGGAGAGGAGGAATTGGGGTTAGCCTTAGCAGAGGCAGGAGGTGTGAACCAGGCAGAAATGAGAGATGAGAGAGAGGCAAATTCACAGACTGAGGGATGGAATCACAGACTGGGAGGCGGAGTCACAGGCAGAGAGGCGGAGTCACAGACAGAGAGAGCTGGCAGAAGGACTGATACAGAACAACATCACAGAATAGACAAACAAAAATTATTCAAAGTTCTGAAAGTGGGTGAACTGTCTAAAGTCTTTTCCAGGGAAAGAAAAAAGAACAAGCAAGAAGAAGAGGCTGATATCAGAGGACAGGATGAGGTAGAAATTGAAAGTGTGGAAGGGCCAGCCGAGGAAGGAGGAGAGCTGGTGGATGTTCGCAGGCTGGATAAAGCTTTATTTCTTGGTAAAAATGTGGAAGTGGAGAAGGAGGAATGCCAGTTAACGACTGGAGCAGAGGAGGAAGGGGTCACTAGTAAAAATGTGGTCAGTAGAGAATCAAGCTATGGGAAGATCTGGAAAGGCCCAAAACCAATCAAACTCCAAAAGATTTTTCTCAAAGAGAGGAGTGAGAGAGAAGGGGTGGGATCTGTTGTTCAGATGACAGTGGAAGAGGGACAGTATGGAGAGGAGGAGGGGAGTGGGAATGTGGAGCTAATCAGGGGAGCGTCCAACTGGAGATCTCGGAGAACTCGTAAAGCCAGAAGAATGAAGAGTAGCAGAGCGAGGGACGTTTCTGAGGGTAAACCTGGATCGAGGGAAGAAGAGGATGCGGGGGTTGAAGAGGGAGGGAGAGAGGGGAGTTGAGAGGATTTTGGAATCCCCGAGGAGGAGGGTCAGACATCAGACACCAGGCAGAGGACAGGAAGTGAAGGATTAGGGAGGAAGTGAGAAAAGCTCAGTGCAGCTGAGGCTCAGCCTCTGAGCTCAGCCAAACTGGCAAGTGCAGAGAGAGGGAGACATGAAAAGAGTTTCCACCAACCGAAATCCAGTCTGTGATTCCACCAACCAGAATCCACAGTCTGAGATTCCACCAACCAGAAACCACACACTGTGATTCTACCAACTAGAAACCACATTTTGTGATTCCACCAACCAGAAACTGTGCTTTGTTATTCCACCAACCAGAATCCACAGTCTGAGATTCCACCAACCAGAAACCACACACTGTGATTCTACCAACTAGAAACCACATTTTGTGATTCCACCAACCAGAAACTGTGCTTTGTTATTCCACCAACCAGAATCCACAGTCTGAGATTCCACCAACCAGAATCCACAGTCTGAGATTCCACCAACCAGAAACCACACACTGTGATTCCACCAACTAGAAACCACATTTTGTGATTCCACCAACCAGAAACTGTGCTTTGTTATTCCACCAACCAGAATCCACAGTCTGAGATTCATAAAAATTTCTACCCCCCTGAAAGAGGGGGAAAGAGGTGGGGGAAAGAGGTGGAGAAAAAAGGAGAGGGCATAGGACGGGTTGGGGGGTAGGGTTAATGGTGGATAGGGCGTAGGGTTAATGTTAGGTGTGGGCAGGGTCTGATTCAAGGGCATAAAGTGTTGGAAATTCTGACCCCTCAGTCCCCAAAGTGTGTGGGTCTCTGGAGTTGGAATCTGCTTAGTGTTGGGGCTCTCTGTTAGTGTCAGAGTTGGAGGCTACTTAATGTTTGGGCTGTCTGTTGGAGTTGGAATCTGCGTAGTGTTGTGGATCTCTGTTAGTGTCAGAGTTGGAGGCTACTTAATGTTTGGGCTGTCTGTTGGAGTTGGAATCTGCGTACTGTTGGGGATCTCTGTTGGAGTTGGAGTGGTGGGTAGTCTCATGGTGCTGGGCTTTGCTTCCTGGCTGGTTGGTTGGTTGGCTTTGTGGCTGAAGGATTTTGCCTTGCTGTTGAAGATGGTGGGAGGTTTGTTCTGTTCTTTCTCTCTGTCTCTGACTGCAGTGTTCTGATTCTGTGCTCATCTGAAGCACATCTGTAACACCTGTCCAATTCCTGAACATTACTGGCACTTTAAAAAGAAACATCTATTTTGACTAATTTGAATAAAACTCTTCATTGCATTGATTGCACATTTTGTTTTGTAATATTTTGTTGAAGATTTTCAGGGATTTACAGAAGTAAATTCCGAGTTTCAAAACATTTGAAATACACATTTTACCCATGCCTGGTTAACTGTTGGTGCTTGAATTACAAATGGAAAGACAATGGGATGCTAATTGTAAAAACTGCCTGTTCAGTCCATTTATTTGAAACATGCTTGAATACCAAAGGTAATTAATTGATACATATCTCTTGTCTAAGTGTCTAAGAGTCTTGTTTCATTGTACAATGGTTTAATGACTTCAGATTGACACCATGGTTTTAACCATTAAGAACCAGGAGACAGCTGTATTTTGGTGGAGCCACAGCATGGCTTTATTATTCTTGTGTGGAAAAAGTCAGTCTTTGTGCAATTTATGAAATAAACCCATCTGTGATCTGCAATTGCTTTGTGATTTATTTGAAACTGACAGGCAAACAAACACCAATAGTTCAATGAGTGTTTATTTCACCTACCACACTAAGATATAAACTCAGCGCACTACATCACTGTCCAAAGGGTGTTTAGTTCACCGACCACACTAAGATATAAACTCAGTGCACTATATCACTGTCCACATAATGCCTTGCATTGCCATGCCTTTGGAATACATGTTACAAGGTATTGAATGACCAACAAGACCAAATGAAGTTCAGTATGTCAGACAACACATGCAGCAGCTCATTGTAGATGTTCAGGTTTGGAAAAAGTCTGTTACAGCCCAAGAGGCAACTTGTCCAGACAGGTGTGCTTGTGATTTAGAGCAGACAGGTATGCAGGTGAATATTTTATGGAGTGCTTGTCTCATTGCCATACCTGAGACCCAGTTCATCCCTTTTATAGATATGTTGCTGACTGCTGGCTCCACCCACCTCATCGGAAGCTGCCATTGGCTATTTTGCTGTGATGTCATTGTGTGTGTTTTTTGCTCATTCCACTCTTGGTCAAAATGTGGAAAAGCCTGTTTGTTGAGTGTGAAGGGTATGTTTGAGTGTGTGTGTGTGGTTTAAGGTGTGAAGGGTATGTGTGTGCATTATGAGTTCTCTCTCTCTCTCTCTCTCTCTCTCTCTCTCTCTCTCTCTCGTGCTAGGCGTGTTTCCACAAGACCTGCTGCAGGGCATGCTGGGAGTGCCCGCGTTGCCTGCAACTGGCAAAGAGGAGGAGCACGAGTGTGTGTAAATGTGTGTTTGTGTAGGAGTGTGTGTGGTCATAATTTATAAGAGTATGTCACATAAGCCAAAAAATGATTGCCATCTGGATTAACATTTAAAGTCAAATTTGCAGGTACAGGAAATCTGATGTCCACTTCTCCAGATCTGCGGGAAATATCAGTTTATTTTGATGCTGGTAAAATGTGAAAACACTCAAGCATTTTCAACCAACCATGTTACAAACCAAAATGTACAGTCACATGAATGAATAATTTTACAGAATCACTAATTGCAGGATTTTTACTGGTGTCTAAAGGTATGAAGTATTTCCAATAAAGTATTTCTCTGCTATGCTGGTCTGTTGTCTCAGCTTGATGTTGGTCATCACTGGTTGAACCAGATGCACCACATGCAGATGATGACCATGGCGTACAGTGAGATTAGCAGCAGATAGATGCGGAAGAGCAGGAAGTCCATGATGTAGCCCACGTGACACCACTCGTCCTGTATCTCTGTCTCCTTCTGCAGGGACGTAAGATGGCTGCGCATCAGACTGAGGTCCTGGCAGATCTGCTTCAGCTCCGGAATGGCAGAGGGAAGTGGGGCAGCCACTCCTGCTCCCAGGGAGGACACTTCAGGAAGCGTTCCAGAGGAACACCAGTACAGAACAGTCACAGGATGCAACAAACGCAGGAAGTGTTTTGAGTAGAGCTGAGAGAGCCCGCCTAAGCCTGACATCTTTATGATCCAACCCGAACCAGCTCGACAAGTTCCAGCCAGATTTTAAGCCCAAACCTGATAGAACCCAATCGCAGAAATAACAGCAACACACAGCACAATGCAAAATAATGCCGTGTTTCCCATGGGAAAGCTGAGTGACGGTGCTTGTGATTTCCCATGGGAAAGCTGAAAGTGACGGTGCTTGTGATTTCCCATGGGAAAGCTGAAAGTGACGGTGCTTGTGATTTCCCATGGGAAAGCTGAAAGTGACGGTGCTTGCAATCCGGAACAGGGGGCGGGGACACCTCCCGTGGTTGATGATTGACAGCAATGGTGCAAAGCAAAGCTTCTAGGTTTTGTAGTGTACTGTTATGCTGAACTATTGAATTAAAACAGTGCTATTTGAGTTTTCACAATTATTTTTAAACATTTTTTCTTCTGTGTCACTTGGACCTGAGCACAGAAGCAGTGTCCTCTCTCAGTATGTGATTGCATAAAGTGTAAGTGTAATAATTTATATTTGAATGCCTGTAATGATCAGAACAGGCTAGCCAGCTAGCTTTAGTGCTGGTTTTCTTTCTGCTAAACGTGACATTAATACATTTGTCGCTGTTGGTATTAGTCAGAAAAGGCTAGCCAGCTAACTTTAGTGCCAATTTTCCTTTTGTTAAATGTTACGTTAATGAGTTTATCATTGCTGTGCTGTCAAATACGACTAATTTGCTAGTTGATCAAAATAGTACACTACAAAAACTGGAAGCTTGGTGCTATTGCCAGTCATTGTTAATGGCTGTCAGAAGTGTTTGTAAACTTCCGGGTTAGCAGCAGGTCAGTATCCGATCATACCCAATGTCATAGCACTAAAAATAGGCCCAGTACCCAATCACAGCATTCCTTCCGGCCCTGTCAGTTTTGAGTCAGGATACAGACTTTAGTTTTGAGAAATGGGGTGATCATTGATCCATCCTTGTGTTTTACATTGACAAATACGTATTTATGTACTGCATAATAATAGAATAGTGTGGCAGAAGAGGAGGCCCTCACGGGGGCCTTCCGTAGATGCTCACCGTGGCCATTAATGGCTGGGGTCTGTGCTGGTGTGCAAGGTTGGGAGACCCTGGGCCCTGTGCTCTCAGATTTCGGGGTGGCTCGTGCTTCATCCTCAGGTTTGGTGTAGCAGATGAGACGGCCGATGTACCCCAAAACCAGCACCTGTACCCACCTTGGCACCGGGCGGTACTTCATGGAGTTGTGGTGGAGCACGTTGGTGATGATGACGGTCTCCAGTAGGCTGATCACCATGAGAGCCAGACATACTGAGAAATAGATTCCTGGGGAGCAACACATTTAGCATCATCACCTCACCAGCAAGCTGTAACTACCAGTTCAACACATCTGCTACTTACTTTTTCTCCTGTCTGTTGGCATTGATTTGTACCGATAAGTTGGGTTCATTTACTCTGTACCAGTCCTCTTTCATGCATATTTATACATACCAGTACTCTTTCAAGGCTAGAAAACACTCCAGCAGATCCCTATTCATTCTTTACAAAATTTTACAAACCAAAACATACATCGTTTAAAAAAATGTTATGTAAACATTTCTGAAAATACAGATACATCTTTAAATATTTGCAGTAATTTACAGTAGTTTTACTGGTTTTAACTAGTTAAGGTATTTCAATTACAATATTGTATATTTGTTAGGGAACTGGGCCTGTAACTCCAAGGTTGTAAAAAAGAGTCTGAAGTCATTAAAAAGATGTAAAAAGAGTGTTTGATAATGAGGAAATGTTATGTAAATGTATGTGTGGTCTGACCAATGATGGGTGTGCCGTTAGCTGTGCTGGGCAGCAAGTCGTTCATGATGAGGAGGAAGACGGTGTAGCCCAGGATGAGGGTCATCTTGAAGGAGGCGCGGTCAACGCTGTGAGGAGGCAGGTAGAAGGACAGGATGTCAATGACCATCAGGAAGGAGCTTGGGATTAGCAGATTCACCACATACAGGATAGGCCGCCTCTTTATCACCACCTACAGGGAGAAAAGAGAATTGCAGCAGCAACAGGACATTTGTTACAAGGGATCATCATTGCATCTGGCTTCTATCATCTGTATGCAGTAAGACCTGATCTGAGAGTACAATATTATTCAGTTTAACATAATTTGAGTCATGTCTTTGTCACAGGACAGTAGACACCTGAATTACAAACAGTAGACTGCGCAAAAAAGCTTTATTAAAGTCCCTTATATAATGACATCATTCCTCTCACCCAGAAAGTGATGATGTCCCACTCATCAATCCCAAACTGCAGGATTCCCGCATTGCCTTGGATGATCACCAGCTCCCATTCCCCACTGGCCTCCAGGTAACGCTTGGAATTCCCCGAGATTTCCTCAAAGGACAGGGCCGGAGTGACCCGGACGTCCTTGACTGAGAATGAGGAAGTGGGACAGAGGACTATTCATTCACCTGCTGCATGCAGGCTAACATAGGACTGCTGAATCCTGGGTCAAATACTAACATAGGACTGCTGAATCCTGGGTCAAATACTAACATAGGACTGCTGAATCCTGGGTCAAATACTAACATAGGACTGCTGAATCCTGGGTCAAATGCTAACATAGGACTGCTGAATCCTGGGTCAAATGCTAACATAGGACTGCTGAATCCTGGGTCAAATGCTAACATAGGACTGCTGAATCCTGGGTCAAATGCTAACATAGGACTGCTGAATCCTGGGTCAAATGCTAACATAGGACTGCTGAATCCTGGGTCAAATACTAACATAGGACTGCTGAATCCTGGGTCAAATACTAACATAGGACTGCTGAATCCTGGGTCAAATACTAACATAGGACTGCTGAATCCTGGGTTAAATACTAACAGAATTGCTGAATCCTGGGTCAAATACTAACATAGGACTGCTTAATCCTGGGTCAAATACTTTACGCAAAATATTGTAGCCCTTTAGACACCAGCACAATTCCTGCAGATTTTTTGCAGTTTTAAGAAGCATCTATTTTCACCAATTTGAGAACAATTTTTAATGTCATATGATTTGTTGAAAATTCTCAGGGATATACTGGACTATTTTCAAACTTTTTCTGAAAAAATTAGAGCCAGGTGTAGTACTGGGATCTAAAGAGTATTTTGGATATATATTTGAACCAGATGTAACTGCGATAGGAACTGTTACTGGTGTGCATGTAGGATCCGAAGGTGAGCGAACAGTTCTGGATGTCAAAGGGAAAGGTATAGATCTCCAGATTGCATGCGCTGACGATTCGTAACATCCTGTCATAGCGGATGTGGCCGGTGTGATTAACGTAGACGTACGGGCAGTTCTGAGACACGTCATCATCCACGCTGAGAGAGAAAGAGATTTATACAATGAGGCTATGGTGCCTTTAAGCATTTTTGTGTGGGAAAGAAATAATATTTTCAGTGACAGGAATAAAATGAATGAAATTATTGTTAGATACTCACAACTCATAAACAATGATGTCAGGTGTCCAGAGATCTGTGACAGGAAGTGAAATCTTACTGACTCCATCGCACTCCTCTGGGTCCCACACTAGAAACTCGTGATGCCAGTACTACAGTGGCACAAACACATTGGACTGCAGGTGAACCAACCATGTGCAGACATACCCAGAGGGGAGCTGAAGCTGTAGCATTAGCATAGTTTTATTAGTAGCATGTCTGTAGCATTACTATATCTTTAATATTAGCACGGCTGTAGCATTAACATAGCTTTAAAATTAGCATGTCTGCAGCATTAGCATAGCTTTAATATTTGCATGTCTGTAATATTACCATAGCTTTAATATTAGCATGTCTGTAGCATTAGCAGTCTGTGCTGGATGGTGTGTACTGCTTACCAGTCTAAGCCAGAGGAAGGTGGTGAGAATCTGTTGCTTCTCATTCTGAAACGGTGCAAACATGTACACATTACCATGGGATAGACACAAAGACTCACACTCTAATGTACACAAACAAAAAGACAACTATACCATAAACTGTATTGCTTGTATATATAGTGCAAGAAATGTATGTATTGAGTACTTATCCATCCACCCACTATACTCACTTATTTCTGGTCAGGGACACAGGGGGTAACTGGAGCCTATCCCAGCAAACATTGGTTGAGAGGCACAAGGCACAACCACACCTATGCTTAAGGGCAATTTAGAGTCTCCAAGTGGCCTAACCTGTGTGCCTTTGGACTGTCAGAGGAAACTGGAGGGAAAGGCCCTGGCCAGGATTTGAACCCAGAAGCTTCTTGCTGTGAGGGTGAGGCGACAGTGCTACCCACTGCACTAATCTCTATTGTCTTTCATGGAAACAGAGCAGGTCTATAATCTCCACTGTTTTACACTGAAACAGAGCAGGTCTGGAATCTCCACTGTTTTACACTGAAACAGAGCAGGTCTGTAATCTCCACTGTTTTACACTGAAACCGAGCAGGTATGTAATCTCCACTGTTAAACATAAAATAATCACCACCGTGCTGGTACTTATGATAAAATATACAATTTGGTGCCTTTTCCTGATTCATGTAGTCTATCCTGGGATAATATTTAATTCTGACACTTTGATCCCTGATCTATGCACTAGTATTTCCATCTGGATAATAGTGCTTACTAAATTGCAGTAGTGTAGTTAAGTAAAACAAGTGTTTAGAAAATATCAGTAAATATCAACAAGAAGTATGGACATTACATTATATTACACAAGTTTATAAAAATGTCTACATATGTTACATATACATTTAACAATGTATTGTATATCCAGAAACTTGTTATGCGTAGTGAAATACAGGATAATGACAGGAAGCATGGCACCCAGCACCCCCTGTGGGACTCACCACGCCCAGCACAGCGTATAGAGTGAAGGATATGTTGGTGATGGTGGGGTTACTGAGGTTCACTGCAGGACGGAAAGGCTTCCTGTCAAACACCGTCTGTAAGGACTCGTAGGTAGGGCCACTGTGACCCTTTCTGCAGGTGAGATGACTCGCGTTCAGAGGCGCTGTACAGAATGGAGGGAAGAACAGTGAAGCTGAATTCTTTTGAACTTTTTGTTTAGAAAGAAGTCCCATTGAGGTAAAGAATCTCATTTCCATGGGAGACCACTTAATGGGCAAATACGTTTTCTGTGGTTTAAATGTTTTTAATTTTTTTTTAATGTCACAACTGCATTCACATTGTAAATGATGTTGCGCATGTAACAGTTTTGCAGTGTTGAATCAGCTTCATCTCAAATATTTCAGATTTGATAAGTTGAACTGACATTCTACAAATGTGATTCAACTTAAATATTTATGAAGAATTAACCCTGTTCTACTGACATGCTGTAGTGAAATATATTCAAATTATACTGATGAATTATTGATTCATATAAACACTGTACCTACTTTATTCTCAATTAAAACTATTTATGAAATCAGTGATTTCAGCGCATCACTTTAGACAACTTGCAAGAGACTTTATTTTTTCAAGAAATTATTAGTTAAACCCCCCAAACCACAACTGTGTAAAGTCAACAACAAAAAGTACTATGAACCTGTTCCAAATTGAAGTTTAATTATTAATTACATAAATTATTGAAAAAAAATTAAATAGAAACTATTAAATTATTAATTATTTATTTTGAGTTGTGACCCCAGACCTTGAGTGATATTAACAGTGAATTTAATTCTCAAGATCAAACTTTCTGAGAATAAGTGTCCCAACTTATTTCAGTTAACAAAGATTTATTAATAAATTATTCAATAATAAATTAGGATTTATTATTATTATTATTTTTTTTTTAAAAAAATTATTATTATTATTATTATTGATAATAATCACTTATGCGTCTTTTTTTTTTGGTTAAACAAAACAAGCCAAATCAAAACACGGAAAAAATCCTATAAGAAAAATGATTCTCTCAATCTCTCTCTCATTTCTTTATATTAAATATTGCTAAATAATGTTTCTAGTATGTAATTTGCACAAGTAATTTTTTCACACGCTGCGCATCCTTTCTCATGGGCCAGTACTGGGTCCCACTCCCACCCCACTGGGACTGAGAATTTAAGCTGAAAGGAGATGGCCAAAAGTACTCAAAGCACCCAAAATCACAAAGCACTAGACTCCCCCGTGGGTATTAATATGCAAAAAATAAGCTTCACCAGTTAAAATGCTTTAAAAATATGACTTTAGTTAGGGTTACAGTTATGACATTTTTACCATTCATCTTTGTTGTACTGTAGTTCCAAACAAAATTTTGCAAATTTTACTTCTTTGAAATGATTCTTCTGAATTGAACTGGTAATACTAATGAAAGAACAGGATAAATCACAAGTGAACAGAAATGAGAATACATGAAGGCATGTTATACTTGCTCAAACACTGGATCTACATTCAAACAAACTGACTGGTTGTACCCAATACTTCTCAACACATTAATTTGAGTGTTAATCCTGTAAGAATTATGTAATTTTAGTGATTCACAGAGAAAGCACATATGAATATGTAAATATAATGTAATCATGTATTGACAAATTTTCATTATTCAATAAATTATTGTAAGTCTGTTTTGACTCTGGACACATATACAGAAATATAATGTAACTGCCAATAACATTAAGTACTTGTATTGATGCTTCAGAATTCAAGTAATTTCATGTAATCAATCATTTTATTTTATAATCCAGAAAGTGAATAGTTGAGCTGACCAACAGATTAGTTATGTTATGATTCATGTTGTAATGATGTAGGAAATCACAGGGAGTACAGTAACTTAAAAGTTTACTTTTAGTGTACCATGTTTTGGTACAGACAATATATAAAGTTATGTCTCCTGTTTTGCTATAGCATCCAAACAATTTGACAGACAATAGATTGTGAAATAGACAAAAGTGGCAGCAATTACAGTAATCCTTACCAGATAGCAGAAAACAAGCTGCAGTTAGCAGACAGACCCACAGGCTGCTCATGGTCACTCTCCTTGCTGTCGGTGGGTCTAATACTCTTCCCACACACTGCACTGTTGTGACCAAGAATAGGGATCTGAACTCCATCCAGGAAGTAATGATTATAAGCAGATGTGTTTGCCCAACACCTACAGTAACCACTCAGCCAGCTTGTTTTTACCTTTGACTCTGCTAAGCCCATGGGATATAGGTGTTATATTTTTACCTATTTGAACAATGCTCAACATTTTAACAAATGCACAACTCTCATTTTCCATCTTCAGATAAACAAGTGTGAAACCCTTCTAATGGAAAATGTTGAATTAGCTACAATCACCTTGAAGACACATGCTGGTTCACTGATAGCCAATTAAAATGAGAAACTATTCAAATTGGAAAAGATACACGAATACCCAGCTCCTGCAAACAGTGATTAATAGTGCTGCAACTCTATATATAAAGCATGCAGACATGGTGAAGAGGTTTAGTTGTTGTTCAATGAAATATTAGAAGGGACAAGACAGATGAACTAAGAGATGACCGTGGAATGATTGTTTGTGCCAGGTGGTTCCAGCACCTGTGAAACATCTGCCCTCCTGAGATTTTCATGCACTACAGTCTCTAGAGTTCACAGAGAATGGTGCAATAGACAGAAAACACCCAACAGTTCTGTGGATGAATAAACACTTAATGAGAAAGGCTAAAGGAGAATGGGCATACTCGCTCAAGCAAACAGGAAGACCACAAATGCTCAAATAACAGCTGTTTACTACAGTTGTGTACAGAAGGGCATCAAC
>CM045886.1:82500-182500 GCA_025169545.1 Anguilla japonica
GTTGCGGTTTTCTCACCAACATGCAAGTAGGAACCGAAGGTGAGAGAGCAGTTCTGCACATCAAAGGGAAAGGCGTAGATGTCCAGTGTGCAGGAGCTGACCACCCTGACCGGCCGGTCGTCAAACACATGACCAGTGTGCTTCAGATACACATAGGGTGTGTCTGGGGATGTGTCTTCATCCATACTGCCAGAAACACACAGAAGAGTGCCGTATATCTGAATACTTTGCATGGAGTACAACTCTCCTCTTCTGACTGCATCATTGAGTTTGAGCTGAGCTTAAGTTTAAATGGGACTACAGATGAAATTTAGCTGTCAGGCTAATTCTGGGGCAGAATTACTGTCCATTGTCCCTTTCAAATAAATGAATAAATTAAATAAATAATGCAAAGGCTTCTGTTAAATTGTTCCATTCTAAATGACATTTTTTGTTAGTGAAGTACTGTATCATAGTTTAATCATTTATAATCGGTTGTCCATTATTTGGCCTGATGCAGTGCCACTCTAACTCTCAGAGATGCACACTGACCACATACAATTCATTGATGAGAATGTCTGGGGTCCACAGCATTGTTCTGGGTAATGAAATTCTGGAGGCTCCACACTGTAAGGGGTCCCACTTCACAGTCTCCATCTCCCACTCCTGCAAAAAACAGAGCTATAGAACCAACAAACTGAAGGACCTGTAGAGCCCTTCACTGCCAAACACACTTACCAGGACTAGCCAAATAAAAGTTGCCAATTGTTGTTGCTTTTCATCCTAGAAAAGAACAACATGTTAAAATGAGAGTTCAAACTGCATTTTACAGTTCAAACTGCATTTGAAAATTTACATTTCAGGACAAATTTTAATACATCTTATCATAACATTACTTGATAAGGACACTTGAATCATGGCACTGTTAAAAGGCAGCTTTAGTGTGGACTTCATTCCATTTCAAGAAATTCAATTTATTTCCATGGTTCTTCTTTTACCTTATTGTATAAGTTTTTTCGTTTTTACTGTGCTGTTGTGACTTGGTTTGTTCTTCATATCAATTATTTTACAGAAGAACCTCAGAAATATGAACCCAGTCATGGACTGACTTGGCAACCGAATGCTGGACAGGCTTTCAGCTGAAGAAGCAGTGTCAGCACCTACATTTAAATCTCTCTTTAATGGACACACATTGGCTACATATTTACAACATTAATTTAGTTTGTAATGTTTCTGTATTTGAGAATGCAAGACAGAATGTTTGCTGCTCATATACAGACAGGATATTATTATACTGCATCTTTTGGAAGATTTTATAGGTACAACAGTGTGTTTTGTAACTGAGCCTTTTAAAAATAAGGCTAGATTAATGCAAGTAGCTATTAAAATAAACTATTGGAAATACAATTTTAGCATTTGGACTTAATTTCCAAAGTGATGAACACTTTAGAGTGATGAATGACTCCCATTCCTGAATGAGGTTCTCCTGTATGTATATGTATTTCCTCACAGTGAGTATGGACTTGGTATGAATGGTGCTACAATGTGAGTCAAATAAATGTTTAATTTCAGTAAGCATGGCCACTGTCCTCACACGGTTGGATCAGGGTGGTGGTGCAGTATGATGGGTAGGGAACTGGCCTTATAACCAAAAGGTTGCAGGTTTAATTCCCAGGTAGCACACAGCCATTGCACCCTTAAGCAAAGTACCTTGCATACATTTCTTCATTATATAATCAGCTGTTAATGGGTACTAAGCAAATTCAATGAAAAAGCTATATAGCTCACTCTGGACAAGAGCATCAGCTAAATGCCCATAATGTAACGCTACCGCTTGTTTATTTAAATAACTACTTGCATTGCTCTAGCCTTATTTTTTCATGCTACCATAGGTCTGTATCTTTACTCACCACTCCCAGAATGCCGAAGATTGTGAGCTCGATGCTGACATTAGTGGGTGTTGATAGGCTGTGGACGGGTCGGAGGGCAGTCCTGCCGAGAACCGTCTCCAAGGCAACAAACAGGGACTCTGCATCCGGCCGGGAGCAGTTCACTGTCGCAGGAGACTCCAAACACTGAACTGGGGAAACACACACACACACACACGCGCATACATGCACGCACACACACACACACACACACACACACACACATACACGCACACACACACGCATACATGCACACACACACACATACACACACACACACACACACACACACGCACACACACACGCATACATGCACACACACACACACACACATACACGCACACACACACGCATACATGCACGCACACACACACACGCATACATGCACGCACACACACACACACACACGCATACATGCACACACACACGCACTCACACACACATGCATACACGCACACACACGCATACATGCATGCACACACACACACACACGCATACATGCACGCACACACTCATACATGCATGCACGCACACACACACACACGCATACGCACGCATACACACACATGCATACATGCCGGCATACATGCATGCACACACACACACACACACACATGACCACACACACACATGCATACATGCAGATACATACAACAATATTCTCTACAATTGTGCTGTTCTTGACCTCTAAAAACTGGCTTGCTGACAGCCTGGAAGCAAAGTAACAGAACAGCATTAAATAGTGTAAAAAGGGGGACCACATTGATCCAGGAAACTACAGGCCTGTCAGTTTAACTTGTGCCTCATGTAAACCATTGGAATATATCATTAGGCATCAGCATAATTATTCCTTGAACAAAACAGTATCATACACGGGCAGCCAGTATTCTGTAAAGCGTCCTGCTGTCTTCGTGACAGTTCTCTGAAAAAGTGCAATACAAATAAAATTTAATTTAATTGAATTGAGCCAGCATGATTTTTGCCAAGGATTATCATTATCAACAAATCTATATCTGAACATTCTTGCAATTCAAGTCAATTTTCTTAAGGACAATTGATTATGTTGTAAATCCCTCCTCAGATATGAATATTCATCCTTTTCTGGGGATTGCAAAAGGTTTCTGCCATTTTTATCAACAAGGTATATAACCTCAAAGGTATGATTTGTCCTCCGATGCATAGTGCGGCTATAATTTATAATATATATTAGTACAGTATTACAAAAATTTGTGCTGAAATCCTCATGATCTCTTGAAGACACTGTCTCACTTATCTTCCACATGTGCCTTACATGATATTCTTACCAGGCTGCTAAAGGATCTGTGCATATATATACAGCAGTTGGTCCACCAGAGAGGCAGATTGGTCTCAGCTGCGCCTGCTGGTGGTGGAGAGAGCACACGCACCTGGGCTGCTTTAGCTAATCAGCCCAGGTGCTTAAAGGTGTGCTGCTCTCCACAGTTCGGGGCCAAGACTGGGAGCTCTGTTGTGGTTTTCATTTCGGTTTATTTTGAGCACAAAAAAAGAAAGAAATCCTCAGCTGGGATGCTGGAGGAGCTGGACCTGGCTGGGAAGGTGGGTCAGCTCAGAGCAGGGAACTGAAAAGTTGCTGCTCTGTTTTACTGTTTTTTATTTTTGTTATTTTAGCTTGTTGTTTTAGTTTATTGTTTTTGCCCGGAAGCCATGAGGGGGAAGGGTGAAGAAGGTTATTTATTTTATTTCATGTTTGTGTGGGTCCACTCTCTCTCTCCATGCGCCAGACAACGGTGTTGCCAGGTACTGCAGCATCTCCCTCCCCAGGGTGTCACACTTGGCGTGTGACAGTTTGGTGCCGAAACCCGGGAGGGAGCGGTCTCCGGGTAAGCCAAATTAGGCTTTGGCTGAATTTTCGGGTGGAAGGTGTGTAGCAGACGGTCTGCCGGAGAGGTGGATTGGTCTCGGCTGCGCCAGCTGGTGGAGAGAGCACACGCACCTGGGCTGCGTTAGCTAATCAGCCCAGGTGCTTAAAGGTGTGCTGCTCTCCACAGTTCGGGAGCTAACACCGAGAGCACAGTTATGATTTTCATTTCGTTTTATTTTGAACACTAAAGAGGAAAGGAATCCTCAGCTGGGATGCTGGAGGAGCTGGACCTGGCCGGGAAGGCGGGTCAGCTACAGAGCAGGGAACAGAAAAGTTGCTGCTCTGTTTTACTTTCTTTTGTCTTTGTTATTTTAGCTTGTTGTTTTAGTTTATTGTTTTTGCCCGGAAGCCGTGAGGGGGAAGGGTGAAGAGGGTTGTTTATTTTATTTCATGTTTGTGTGGGTGCGCTTTCTCTCTCGTGTGACAGACAACGGTCTTCCCCGGCACTGCCACATCTCCATCCCCAGGGTGTTACGCTTGGCGTGTGACAATATACATACATATTACCAGGTGTGATTTTTAAAAAATTTAATCTTGGTTTGTTGAGACTTCAGGTGAAGCTCTTACCCTGTGTAAGAAGACAGCAGGCAATGAGGAGATGTGGTCTGTAAATGGCTGGACTACACTGCCTGGCCAGAAGCCTCTCTGGACTGGCAGTTTGTCCTTTCTGTAGAATTCAGCACAGCATGATTAAAACAGGCTTTTAACCAAGAGTACATATCTGATATGTCTGGTTTTAGCTGGATTTTAGTCTGTAGTTTCCTACAGTACTGAGATCCAATGAATAAAATTGTAAAGGGTCTCTTGTCTGTTACCATACTGGATTACAGAAGCCTGAATAAGCTGTGTGAACACTTCTGCTCATCAGACATTCAATACATGAAATGAATGAACAGCATTGTTCTTCCAGACACATCTAAGCCTGTATATTTCCAAATGTAGCATACTCAAGCCTTGAACAACATTATTTAACTAGCAATGGAGAAAGCACATTGATTACATATAACCAAGTATAGCTAACAAATATTATCCATTAGAATTCAGCATTCACACCAACATGATTATGACAGCCGAGATGGGCAAAACTGGAAAAAGTGCTTTGCCTCAAAGTAATAAATGAATATTGACGGCTGATATTGATTATCTATAAATAATCGGAATGCTTTTGTATAGCTAGCAAAATAATTTTACATTAGGCTATGATCAGCTATATTTATAAAGATATCAATGAGTCTGCAAGAATGATGCCAATAATTTTGTATCGGCCGTTTGATGAACTGAAAGGGTTTAACGCTGCTAATATGTAAACCACAGAGTACAACCAAGAAAGGCCCAACATAAATTTAAAATGGTCTCTCTTCCAGAATAAACGTGATGCTTTTTCACAGCCCATATAGAGCAATGTTCTGAATGGTGCATTCTGCACACAGTACTTACGCTAACTAGCAATAATCCTGTTAGTTTCCTATGATCTACTTATCCTGAAAATAATGTAATTGCAACAATTTAGCCGCACTTACTTTTTGCAAACTGTGGAGACTAGTTTATGCTATAGTGAGCAATCTTATGCTGTGGCCAGCAAACCTAGTGGTCAATCCCTGTCTGCTGTAGAATTTTAGCATTTCCTTCCTGAACTGGATGACAGTGTTCCATGTTATGTGAAATATTATTGGCTTATTAGCAAATTATAACCCAGAACGTATTAATAATAATAATAATAATAATAATAATAATAATAATCATCATCATCATCATCATCATCATCATAACAACTTTTTTTTTTTTTACAGTAGACACAGATTTCATTCTGAAAGTAATTGAACACTCTAGACTCCACCCTACAGAAAACCCGAGGGAAGTCTTTCAGCTGCACACTGTGCAAACTGTGCAGATCTGCTAATATTCAGATCTGCTAATACTTCAGATCTGCTAATATTCAGATCTGATAATACTTCAGATCTGCTAATATTCAGATCTGCTAATACTTCAGATCTGCTAATATTCAGATCTGATAATATTCAGATCTGCTAAGACTTCAGATCTGATAATATTCAGATCTGCTAATACTTAACTGTGTTTAATTGGGAAGATATTTATGGTGGGTAAAATATTGGTATGTTTTGTGTCAATGTATCTGTTGTACATGTTTGTAACTAGGTGAAACTGAAACACTTGAAGATGCAGGACACGTTTCTTTGTAATCAGACAATAAAGTATTGTTATATCATATATTATATCATGTCCAGTAGCTATTGCATTCCTCTGTAGAGACTTTGCTAGTGCCTAAGGAAGATGCTGGGTCTTCTTTCTATATTGTGGAAGATGTATTAAATACAGAATCTGAAAGATGCATTGCAATTGTGGAATGCCACATTACACTGAGCTGTAAACCATCCCAAAAAACTTCAGGATCCTTAATAATTTTGATCAGCTACATAACTAATTTACTGTACACATTTTAGTAAGTATTCATTATTTTAAAGCAAATGTATTCAAAAAATATGAGGTATGTTTCTGGGTGAAATAAACATAGTATATCTGGGAAAGCCAGTATTCAGCAGGATTGACTGTAGAACATTTCTCTGATATTAAGCCTCATTAAGCCTTAGTGTAAATATTACCGCTAAGTCTCAGTCTGTCTCTCAGAAAAAAATATCTTGGCATAAAAATGACCAATATTCTGGAATTGGTATTTGATCTACCCTCGGAACAGATGGTCACTTGCAGGCGTGTCCAACTGTGTCCAACTTTCCCAACGCACCAGTACAACCACTTAATAAACCCTTTTCTGTGACCTCTCATTACAGTGTGGCATTCTGTACATACTGTAAGGCAGAACTATAAGATATACAGAGCTGCACTATGGCCATCAGGATTGGGAATATATTTATTTTTCCCAAAATACACTTTATGTCATGACTATTTATGACCTTTTTATACAACACAGTCCTGGTCTCAGATCAGTTAATTACTCAGTCAATCATTGAACCAGTCAATCTTTATTATTTTACCATTTACAAACTGGCTGTCACACAGCACTTCACAATGGAATAAGAAAAGTGAAGCTCTTTGTTTTCATCATTCAAAGCATCAGATTACACACAAGGAACCATGAAAAGGAGGAAGCAGTGAAATGTCAGGTGCAGGAGTGGCAGCAGAGATTCTGTTGAAAGGCGCTATATGAGTAAACTTGCCTGGCCTGGCCTTTACCTGGGCAGTGGGCAGGGGTTCAGAGGCCATCGAACGCAGTCTCTGCTGTAACCCTGGCGATGGATCAGAGAAGCAGCTCCTCAACTACCGTCAGCCTCAGAAGCACCGGTCAGACAATCTGACACCCCCACCAGGACTAACAGTCCCCAAAACCAGATGTCTGCTCAGCCTAAGTAAATAAGGATGTTGTCTTAGAGGGACAGCTGAACTGTAGAGTTGATCCTTTACAAAACACTTGTAAAATCTATTAAAAAATATATTATTGCATAGCAGTGGAACTGTTGATCATATTCAAACATTGATTGCCTATATACAGTATAACACAAATGTATATTCAGTTAAATGTAGGAAAATCTGTTATTTCGTCCTGTACACAAGATCTGTACTTTTAGAAAAGACATATTTCCTTTCTCATTTTCTTACTCAGACATCCCCTTACCATTTGGGCATGCTGGCATTATTTTGTAATATCTTGAAGCCTAACTGATCATTTTTCTATGAGTGTTTTATTCACTTAAAAAAATATTGCAAACAAGACACAAGATTAGAGTGAGCATGGGATTACTGCCTCATAGGCTGCACACTGGGAGCCACCTGCTGTGGTCACCATGGTTACGCTCAGGCCTGGGAGCTGTGTGCATTCCTAATGCCTTGCTGCAGGCTAAAGGCTAACAGCTACAGGCTGTACCACCTTATCCAGATCACGGAAATGGTGATGAAACTGACAATGATAAAAAAAATGTAAACGTAGAACAGAAGTCGATCGATGACGTTTCCAATCTGGATCCAGTCCTCAGCCGTTTCGTTATCTGCAAGATGTTTCTCCACTTGCTGACGGATGGCCAGGACGTCCTGGCCAAGCCTTTTCAGTTGTCCCAGGACGAGATCATCGGACTGAGGCTCTGCTGTAACATTGGGGCCAGGCTTTGCCTCCATATTCTCTACTGAGGCAGCAGGGAACAGGAGGAAAACACTAGTTAGCATTACTGAGTGATCACTTTGGACCACAGCAGACCCAATCCTAGAAACCTCAGTTTGTAAGGCCCAAAACTACCTTGAGCAGCAGGGTTGAGTGTGACGGTGACACAGTTGCTGGGTTTTTGGTACAGACAGACGAGTCGGGCCAGGTACTGCAGGACTATCACGCGGATCCATCGAGGGACCGAGGGGTACTGACTAGAATTGCACAGTATGTTGGTGATCAGAACTGTCTCCAGGAGACTACACACCATCAGAGCCAGGCAGATAGAGAAGAACACATCTGGGAAGAGATAGAGAAAGAAAGAGAGAGAGAGAGAGAGAGAGGGAGAGAGAGTGAGAGTGAGAGAGAGAGAGAGACCACGTATATTCACTTTCACAGATGTTTATATGCACTTCCAAACACAAACAATCAACATTTAAACACACTGAATTAACAGATTTTAAAGCACAATGATTGCTGGGTTACTGAGTATCTCATTAGGGCACCATGCTGTGGTGCAGGGATGAGCTCCAATGCCTCAGGCCAAATCTGGACCGTGCCAATGCCAACTGTGTCTGGTAGCTTCATAGGGCGAGGCGACACTAGCGATTACATTGCCCAGGGTCCGAGAGGCTTCAGTCAGTTAGGGGTCTGCATTACATCACTCTCTATCGACACAAACTAGCCGATTGGGTGCCTGACAGCTGCATTTGAAAGGTCTTCCTCCGACTCCACTCTTTGTGAGCTTGGCCGTGGGCTGCAGGGTAAAAAGAAGCAGGCTGGCACCACCACGTGTTTCGGAAGAGAACCACAGATGTCTACTTTCTCTTAAATTAGCATTGGAATAAACACATAAACGTAGCTGTAATTGCAGATTGGACATTACAATTGGGTATCAATAATTTTTAAAAGCACAATCATGAAATTGTACTTATTAAGGGGATTCTGTTGCCGGTGATGGGCAGCAAGTCGTTCATGATCAGCAGGAAGACGGTGTAGCCCAGGATGAGGGTCATCTTGAAGGAGGAGCGGTCCACAGTCTGGGGGGGCAGGAGGAAGCTGAAGAGGTCCACTGTGATGAGGAAGCAGCTGGGCACCAGCAGGTTCACCACGTACATTGTTGGCCTTCGCCTGAGAATGATCTGCAGGGCAGCACAGAGACAGGAGGACAAGGCCTGCTGTACATTCTCTGTCTTCTTCATGGGATTATTGGCACTCAGCACAAGTCACATTAGCACTCACCTTTGGTGGAGTACCCCTCTCTTTTCTACCAGTGATAACATACTTCTTACATTTTACAACCAGGTAAGTGATTGCCACTGAGAAAGAATAAAAACCAAGCTGAAGTGGCTGTGGAAAAGTATGATTTCCTCCATTATTACATAGTTTCTCATACTAAATGGTTTCAGATTTTCAGACAAAGTGTATCATTGTCTGTATAATATCAGACAAAGGGAACTCAGTAAACAAAATTCTATTTTTTAAACTTATAATTTCATATATTTAAATGAAATTAAAAAGTTATCAAACACCCATAGCACACTTATGAAAAAGTAATTGCCCCCTTAGTCACTCAGTCAACTAATTAACCAAACTGATGGATTCAGCTGACTGAACACAGCCAGGCTTGAATGCACTCAGCCCTATTGAATCTAAATCTCACTCATATTGAACTATACCATCAGAGTAGTCAGAACAAAGTTTCTACAAGCACACCATGTCATGATGAAAGGTAATTCCAGAAGAAATGAGAAAAACATTTGTTGAAACATCAATCTGGAAAGGCACTTAGACTCCATTGAAACTGTACTGTCTTCATTGATGTGCTCTCTTCAATCTCCAAACTCTTCTATATCAGCAGGCAGACACCATTAATATGTCTCAGACAGGGATCATTAATAATACACTGAATGTCCTTGTGGTAAATGTTATAGCTGTGTAAAGATTGGTTAGCTGTATTATGTTAGCTGTATTATTTTGCAATACTATACTAATTGTTGGTTTGTGGTTTTGTTAAGGTGTATTGATTATGATTAATGAGCCTTATCACAGTGACAACCTGGTTTTGTATTCCTGAGGTTAACAGTGCTGTTCTTCACTTTTGTAATTGACATTGATAAGAGTGTCTGCTAAGTGATTGTAATTGATGGAATATTATAGTACTAATCTCAGGTTGTGGAGATAGAGAGTTTGGTGCCATCTTTTATTTAAGTTGGTTTTCCCCTTTTGCTTTACTTAATGAATACAAATGCAGTTGTTACCTACTGTGACATTTATCTGAGTTTAGCTGGAGAAATCCATTTTTTATGAACCTACATAGTAGATGACCTCGTCAAATAATTCATAAGAGATTTCATCGATGGTGTCGTCAGCTGTGATGTCGATCAGTTCCCACTCCCCCACCGTCTCCAGAGCCTCCCTGGACATTTCCAGGGTTTCCTCAGCTTTTGCTCCCAGTTTCAACTGAAGATCAGCAGCTGGAGGGACAGAAACACCCCGGTGTTACAGAACACCTAAAGAACCCCGGTGTTACACAACACCTGCAGAACACCTAGACAACCCCTGTGTTACAGAACACCTGCAGAACACCTGTGTTACAGAACACCTGCAGAACACCTAGACAACTCCTGTGTTACAGAACACCTAAAGAACACCTGTGTTACAGAACACCTGCAGAACACCTAGACAACTCCTGTGTTACAGAACACCTAAAGAACACCTGTGTTACAGAACACCTGCAGAACACCTAGACAACCCCTGTGTTACAGAACACCTAAAGAACCCCTGTGTTACAGAACACCTGCAGAACACCTAGACAACCCCTGTGTTACAGAACACCTGCAGAACACCTGTGTTACAGAACACCTGCAGAACACCTAGACAACCCCTGTGTTACAGAACACCTGCAGAACACCTGTGTTACAGAACACCTGCAGAACACCTAGACAACTCCTGTGTTACAGAACACCTAAAGAACACCTGTGTTACAGAACACCTGCAGAACACCTAGACAACCCCTGTGTTACAGAACACCTGCAGAACACCTGTGTTACAGAACACCTGCAGAACACCTAGACAACCCCTGTGTTACAGAACACCTGCAGAACACCTGTGTTACAGAACACCTGCAGAACACCTAGACAACTCCTGTGTTACAGAACACCTAAAGAACACCTGTGTTACAGAACACCTGCAGAACACCTAGACAACCCCTGTGTTACAGAACACCTGCAGAACACCTAGACAACCCCTGTGTTACAGAACACCTGCAGAACACCTGTGTTACAGAACACCTGCAGAACACCTAGACAACCCCTGTGTTACAGAACACCTGCAGAACCCCTGTGTTACAGAACACCTGCAGAACACCTAGACAACCCCTGTGTTACAGAACACCTGCAGAACACCTAGACAACCCCTGTGTTACAGAACACCTGCAGAACACCTAGACAACCCCTGTGTTACAGAACACCTGCAGAACACCTGTGTAACAGAACACACTTAAGAGTCTGAATAAGTTTGGAAGATTGCACCTGAAGGCGAATTAAGTATATTAATATCCTGTTAGTGTGGTACAGGTGAATAAAGTGTAGTAATATCCCGTTAGTGTGGTACAGGTGAGTAAAGTATAGTAATATCCTGTTAGTGTGGTACAGGTGAGTAAAGTGTAGTAACATCCTGTTAGTGTGGTATAGGTGAGTGAATTATAGTAATATCCTGTTAGTGTGGTACAGGTGAGGAAAGTGTAGTAACATCCTGTTAGTGTGGTGTAGGTAAGTAAAGCGTAGTCATATCCTGTTAGTGTGATACAGGTGAGTAAAGTGTAGTAATATCCTGTTAGTGTGATACAGGTGAGTAAAGTATAGTAATGTCCTGTTAGCATGGTACAGGTGAGGAAAGTGTAGTAACATCCTGTTAATGTGGTTCAGGTGATAAAGGTGTTCTCTCACCCATGAGCATGAAGGAGTTAAAGGTGAGAGAGCAGTTCTGCACATCAAAGGGGAAGGTGTAGATGTCCAGGTTGCAGGAGCTGACCACTCTGACAGGGCGTGTGTCGATCACATGACCATCATTTAGCAGGTATATGAAGGGAGCGCTTGGAGATCGATCTTCGTCCATACTGCAGAACAGTGCAGAGACACAGGATGCCATTCAACCCCCTTTCAATTCAGGAAATACAGTGAAATTCAACAGATTATCAATTCATTTATTAAACTCAGCCCAACCCTAAAACTGACCACTTACAACTCGTTGATCAGAATGTCTGGGACCCATAATTTTTCCCTGGGCAAAGAAATTCTTTCTGTTCCACACTGTACAGGATCCCAGCTGAAGTTCTCAATGTACCATTCCTACAAAACAAAACTTTAAACTTAAAAAATTAAGGTGTAATTAAATACCAAACTAGTAGCTAGTTGAATTAACAGCATCTATCATCGACACAACTCATGTATTTTTATGTCCTTCTTGCCTATCAATAGGTTTAATGACAATGGAATGTCTCTTATTCCAGTTTATACATAAAAAATACAATACCAGGTCATTTTCAAAACACTTACCAATGTGTGCCAAATAAATGTTGTCAATATTTGTGCCTTTTCATCCTACAAGATAAAAGTTTATTTATATATATATATTTTTAAAATATAATAATAATTATTAGACATATAATGGGGGAAAATATTCTCAAGAAGCCATTTACAAATATGAATTATTTTAATAAACACATACACAGATTGAATGCAACATGTTTGTATGCAATTTTACATGATCCAGTATATAGTATAGCCATCTAAAGTGTGATTTAATTACATGACATTAAATGTAAGTAAATCTTACAAGACCTAAAGAAATATCAAATCACATATGGGACACTGTCTTGTTATCTTATGGGATGTGCACAAAGACTGAAATCACTGAAAGTTATTATGTCTACATTAATAAAATAAGGCTAGCTAGGGTACCTAGCTATACATTTACAGGTTCATGATCTCCTGCCTGTTCAAAAGTGTGAAATGAGTCCTTTAGTTTTCTTAGATATCATGGAAACTGGAAAGGATACAAGAATACACTATGAGCACGCTTTTCAATATTATTTAAACAGAGGTGAATCAGGAAACATATTTCTGTGTATATACACAACTCTTGCTTTTTATACAGTTAATTTCTACTGTGTATGAAGCACACATAGGGTATTCCAGGCATTACCTAAAGGTGAAGACTAACTACCACCACGCTGTATATTTCACTCTAAATCTATCCCCCCCCCCATTTTATGACACTTGTTACATGTTGCTCCATCCCAGCACTTTTGGTAATTTGTATTTGTCCTAATACTGTAGCTTATTCTTCTGCCTAGTTGGCTTTGCAGAGGTTAGGTCAGAATAGTGTTCACTGTGTGAACTAAACTGTGTTCTTGGCTAGAAATAGCTGTACAAAATAAGTATTGTATCTTACTGAACCTGTGTTTAGTAGTTGTCCATGACCATGAAATGCACTTTTTGTATGTCACTTTGGATAAAAGCGTCTGCCAAATAAATGTAATGTAATGTACATGAGCTTTTTATTTATGAGACAGAAGACAGAATAATTTGCTTTTAATAGGAATGTTTTGGACATTCTGATGAACCAGTTATGAACCTATTTTACTGAAACAGATCCAATAAACCAGCTTGCTCAATGGTGCTAAGAGTTGGTTGTGGCTTATCTGGGAATTGAACCTGGAACTTTAAAAATGACAAGAACAGCATCCTCACCATCATGCGACATGACAGTTACACTCACCACATCCAGAATTCCATAGAGTACGAAGGAAGTGCTGACGGTGGTGGGCGAATTCAGGCTGACGACTGGCCGAATCTCCTTACTGACCAGGATGTTATTGATGCCGGTAAGAAGGGACTTTGCATCTGGCTGCGAGCAATTTATCAGAGCAGACTCTACACACTGAACTTTAGGAAAAACAGAAATATTGTTATTCGGGGATTTTTCAAATAATGCATGTCAATTTTGCTGAATCTGTTTCCAGAACTTGTCCCAACCTGGGTACTAGTTTATTTTCATAATATTTTTTTCAGTTACAAATAAACTTATCAATGATCAACTTGAAGTTAATATTGCTTTATTGAATTTAAGTATTTTCCATGACACAGCATGGATGTGGGAGAAGCGATGTTACCCTGGACAAGCAGACAGCAGAAGAGGAGTATGACCACGGCTGGATGCAGTTGACTGGTAAGACGCTGGACACTGAAAGCAGTCCCTTTGGGGTGCAGTTTGTTCTTGACCTGTGAAGTGTAAATGGGTGCATCTCATTGCCACTCAGGTGATCCTACTTACCTGACACTAACCTTTTGATCTTCTCTGTTTTCAAATCAAGCTGTTAACAAATGAAAAAGTTTCAAATCTGCCAATAATAAATAATTCCAGTGATGAAACCACTAAACTGACAAGAGCTTTATCGTTAAATATCTCAGAACAGTAGAAATGGCAGATAGGACCCTGTAATTCTCAGGTCTCATATATTCCGACGGGTGACAAATTAAAGGAAATGGCAACATAATGTGTCTTAGTAAGGTGTTGGGCCACCATGAGCCACCAGGACAGCTTCAATGTGCCTTGGCATAGATTCTACAAGTCTTTGGAACTCTACTGGAGGGATGGAACACCATTCCATTCTTCCAAAAGATATTCCCTCATTTGGTGTTTTGATGATGGTGGTGGAGAGTGCTATCTGACTTGTTAGTCCAAAATCTCCCATATGTGTTCAATTTAGTTGAGATCTGGCGACTGCCAAGCCCATAGCATATGATTCACATCATTTTTCATACTCATAAAACCATCAGTGACCCCTCGTGCTCAGTTGATGGGGGCATTGTCATCCTGGAAGAAACCACTCCCATCAGGGTAGAAATGTTTCATCATAGGAATTTGAATTTGGATAAAGGTGATCGTTCAGAATAACTTTGTATTGATTTTCAGTGACCCTTCCCTCTAAGGGGCAAGTGGACCCAAACCATTCCAGGAAAATGCCCTAACAGCATAAAAGAGCAACCAGACCCCCTCACTGTGGGACTCCAGCATTCAGGCCTGTACCGTTCTCTCAGTGTACGTTACACATGCACTTGCCCACTTGTCTAGAATATGGTGGAGGATGACTCATCTGACCATTTAACTTTTTACTGCGTCTCTGTAAACCAGTGCCTATGGTTTTTGCACCAGCGGACTCTCAAATGTGCATTTGTCTTTGTAATGAGGGGTTTATGCAGTGCAACCCTACTTTAATATCCCTCTTTATGTAGAAGTCGACGGACCATTCTTACGGACACAGTCTCATCACGTCCTGCATTGACATTCTCAGTCACCTGAGGAACAGTTGCTCTTATGTTTTCCCTTACATATCGTAGTAATGTACGAGCATCATGGTTATCGCATGTGTGCTTTCGACCACAATTTCCAACCCTATTTACTGATGTCTTCCCCTTGGATCTAAATGCAGATGTCACTTTAGCCACTGTGCCTATTGAAACACCAGCCAGTTGAGCAGTCTTTGTGACTGAAGCTCCTGCACTCCATGCCCCAATAATGAACCCTCTTTCAAAGTCAGATCTTTTCTTCTTGTCATCTTGATCCAAAATTGCGGTTAACTGGGCCTGCTCAGAATTTTTATACATGCCACAGAGCATGATAGGATGTTAATTGCTTAATTGTATCATGCAGTACATCTGTATAGAAGCATTTGCATTCCTTATGTTTCTCCACCCATTTATTCATATCTATAGTATTATGGTACATACTGTAAAGTACATATGAGTTACATAGTGCTCCACAGCACCTACTGTAGTAATACTATCTTTGATAATGCTTTTCAGATTTGAAATGGCAAAACAAACAGATTAATCTCTTTTACTTTTGCTGAAAGTGCAGGGATTATGGTACAGTACATACGCTCAGTACATAGACTACATACCAGCACACATCACCGGAATTCTGGTGGTGTGTTTGACATTATGTACTTTTGGGAGTGACAGACTAGTTAAAAAGTCATAAATTACAACTATGCAAATATGGGAAGGAATTATCCAGTTTACTTTACCTGAGGAATAGATGAACCTTCCACAGCCATCAAAAGCTGATGGTCCTGTTTCATGGCGTCAGTAAAATGGAAATTAATGTTGAAGCTGAGATAAATCTGTTAAATTTCAGTTAAATATATATTTTCTTTGGCATGTTCAATTATCTGAGGAAACAGCTGAAAGTGCAGCTATTTAAGTATAAACTGATTTGCATAGATAAGCTATAATTTTGTTTATGGTGTCTTACACCAGTCACATGAAAGCCACATATTTGCCTGTGGTGTCAACCAGGTTTAGTTTCACAATAAACAAGTGTAAGGTAACCAAAGGTGACATATGGTGCTATACTGAACTTAAATAGGATCAAACTTATAATACAACTTGAAATGCACATCACACATTGGCCCTTGAGTCTAGAAATTGTACTAATCCACCACAAGGCCAGCTATCAAATGTGTGCACTAACCCTGACTGTGGGAGCACGGACTCACCTGTGTGCATTAAGCCATGACTGTGAGGGCATGGACTCACCTGTGTGCACTAACCCTGACTGTGAGGGCACGGACTCACCTGTGTGCATTAACCCTGACTGTGAGGGCACGGACTCACCTGTGTGCACTAACTCTGACTGTGAGGGCACGGACTCACCTGTGTGCACTAACCCTGACTGTGAGGGCATGGACTCACCTGTGTGCACTAACCCTGACTGTGAGGGCACGGACTCACCTGTGTGCACTAACCCTGACTGTGAGGGCACGGACTCACCTGTGTGCACTAACCCTGACTGTGAGGGCACGGACTCACCTGTGTGCACTAACCCTGACTGTGGGAACACGGACTCACCTGTGTGCACTAACCCTGACTGTGAGAGCACGGACTCACCTGTGTGCACTAACCCTGACTATGGGGGCACGGACTCACCTGTGTGCACTAACCCTGACTGTGGGAGCACGGACTCACCTGTGTGCACTAATCCTGACTGTGGAAGTATCAGAATACATAAAGGCAGTTCCACCAGAGTTTACAGTCCCATGACATACTGAGCTCTGTATTTGTACCACTGCAAGTTCTACTGCTTACTGTAAAAAGGAAAACACATTGGTGCCATCTCCTGAAAATTCATCAAAGGATGTGAACAAGGACAAAACTGTAACTATAAAGAATACAGTGATGTGTCAAAAATTTGTAATTTGTGACAAACCTTAGTGCCCCATGATACACCATGTCCAATCGACGCAATGACGCGATATACGATCTAAAACAAATGGTTACAATGGTTACTCTTGTTGTTGTTATGACTCCTGCTTATACGATGCTGCTTTACCCTATCTTGGCTACATCTCACTTGTAAAAGAGGTTTTAATCTCAATGTGACTTCCTAGTGAAATAAACGTTCAATAAAATAAAAATAAAAAACACAGGAGCCTGCGTCTGAAGAGTAGATGGCTTTACCTTGCCTTGTTACTGCTGCTGTTCACAGGTGAGAGAATTTGAATTTTCCAGCTGCTGGCTTCATGGGCTCTTTTGCATTGAGGTCTGTGACAAGATGAAACTGACCTGATAGTCAAATCAGTTGTAATGTATAGGTTCTTACGCAATTTGCATGCTGCAGTTGAATTTGCATGGAAACACCATAGCTGATTTATTTTTGGTTTTTCTGTGACTAAGGTGGACAATGTTTTTTTTCTCTATTGCTACATTAGTGTCTATCACGTTACTGCTTCTCGCACGGAAGAGATATTAGAGCACTTTATTTCTCCTGCCCGCTAAAAATTGGATTTTGTATTTGTATTTGGCAGGGTTGTTTGCTGAACAGGTTACTCTACAGGGTTGGAGTCCTGATCTGTGGTCACTTCTGGCACTACAATCTTTATTTCGCTCTAGTATGTTTCTTTTGTACCTCTGCACCTGGAACTAATGCACTTGTTGTACGTCGCTCTGGATAAGAGCGTCTGCTAAATGCCTATAATGTAATGTAATGTAAAAATTGGAGCTTTCTGAACTTCTAAAGCAACTGTGGCAATGGTGCCACCTACTGGCCCCAAATGAAACGGAAATGAAGAACAGAAACGGAAATCCGACAATTCTCCTTATGTAGACAGGCTGAATACATGTGGGAGCTCCTGATAAAGAGAAATAAAATTTATAATCACTTTAGATACGTGTACCAAGCAGGTGCACGCCTTTTTAGACCGAGGGCTCATTCCAATAGCTTATTTTATCCGTCCTTGCTTTAACAGAAGTTAATTATGCATACAATGAATTCGTTATATTTCACCACGCCTACTCTATTGTGTAAATGACATCATTTCCGCCAGGCTCACACAACTTGGTTGAGGAAAATAGCGTTGTTATGGTAACCGGTTGTTCGTTTACGATGAGCTTGCTATTAGTTGGTAGTTTCGGGATACAAATGCTTTGTTTTACATAATATAAGTTGCGTACTTATAGTTTTCCATTAGTCAACTAACAATTGTAGGTAATCATCTTTGAATATGGAAGAACCTGATACGTTGGAACACACATATATCATCAGGCCGAATTATCAGCACAAGTAAGTTGATTAGCTGTGAAAACCACGGCCAAATTTCGAAGCTAGCTAGCCTACCTTCGATAACGTTCGCTTCAAATCAAAACTGCCTGGCTTGTCAGCTGTAGTTATATAGCTATGTAACGTCAGATAGGTCAGTATTCGAACATTTAAATAATATTGGTCTATTTCCTGAATATTTAGAGTATAGCTACAGTCGGCTTTAGCCACAATGTAGCTAGCTTGCTGACATATTGTCATTTCAACATTAGCTACCCTTAGCTCTAGTTATAGCTAGTAGCTTAGCTAGCTAGCCAAGTAGAATGTGTTGTTTTGCGGTAGCTAGCTTGCATTGGTTGTACTGGAGTTGCTAATGTCTTAATGTCATTGTACAAGGTTTAAGGTGGGGGTGGTGAAGGAATGTATCCGAGAGGTTCTGAAAGAACAGCTTGGAGGCACATCGTATAACCCGCAGCTCATCTCAACTCAGTGCCGTTCAGTTGCTGACTGTATCAAGGACAAACTCAAAGGTGAGACGCAAAGACGAAGATTAGGCATCTGTCTAACGTTGTCGTGAAAATGATTCTTATCGTGAAGAATCCCCGACGAAATCTATGGCTGTTACCCTCGCAGCACTTTCGGAAGCGCTGCACTGTGAAGAAGTGTCTTCTTACCGTGAAGAATACCTGACCCACAAGCGTAGAAATATTTTACCACGACGGCACATTATATCGTGGAATACTATCTTTGAAAAAAGTCTATATATGCTGTCATTGCAGTTACATCTAGTGATGGGCAAAGCAGTTCTTTTCAGTGTACGGAATCAGTAGAATCAGTTCACTAGAAAGATTCCTTCGTGCTGTTGCATGTTGTCGACCGGGGGGGTGCTCTTTAGACAGAGCATTTTCCCACAGAACATTTAATAGCCAAAGAACCGAACACTTTCTTTCCCGACTTTTAATAAAATGTTTTTGTTTCGATTTTATTCGAAACAATTTAGTTTGAAATGATGTGTTTGATATGGCCATTTTATTTTACTAAATTTCCCAAAATGGGTTGTTTTAGCCCTAGATGCTGATTTCTTTACCGTGACTTGTAATGGCTGCTTGAAAGAGAACGTGCTGAAATACGTTGGCTAAGTAGATATATCGTTTTCTCATAAAATGTAGTCGATAAAATAGTAGCCTTGGCTAGCCTACTTTGAGACATGTTTAAAAAGGTCTTGTTATTTCATTGAAAATAAACAGCACACTTGACAGTGATGTTCGATTATTATCCATTTATAATCCATTATTCCATACCGTACCCACTCTCCTCCCCGGAGACTCCTCCCTCCTTGCATTCGCTACAGCAAGAGAAACGAACCTAGTGTTGTCGTTCGCGAACGATTCGGGGCCCTAGTGTTGTGTCGTTCGCGAACGATTCGGGCGTACGTCAGTTCAGTGTACCGTCACATCCCTAGTACGTTCAGTGAACGAATCACTGAACTGATTCGTTCACTGAGTCTACGAACGATAGTCAGTCAGTGAACGACCAGTTCACGTTCGCTCGCAACTGACTGAGCTCAACTGAACTGAACGAATCGTTTCAGGAAGTGATTCAGTTCAGTTCGTTCACCCAAAAGATTCTTTCTTTTGAACGAATCGTTCGCGAGCGACACAACACTAGTTACATCAAACCTCCCATGCATTAAAAAACACAACACTAGCCGGTCACCCGTTCGGTCGGCGACTCTGCTTATAATGCCATTATATCGCGTATAATTTGCAGACTGCAGGTCACGTTTAAGTATAGGCGCACTTTTGCAGACAATACAGCTCACAAGTAATTCAATTGGGCTTTAGTGATTTACTACTAGTTTAGTATAATATTCTGTAGCTTACCTGAATATTTATGTACTAAAAGTTCCAAAGAAGGAAGTATAAACCTATGTATACTTTCCTAAAGTGTGTAATACTTCAAAAGTAAACCAAGTACATTCTGTTATTTTTAGAAAGTATAGTATAGTAGTGTGGTTAGGAAATATTGTAGGCTCCACCTTGTCAACGCTCCCTCTAGTCTAAAACTGGTTATTCAAGTAGTATCGTATGATATCATGAAAGCACCACTCCATAATACGATTCAGGGGTGAATCCGTAGCTAGCTAGTACATAATAAAACTGTAGTGAGCCTCAGCTACGTTTTTGGGTTAATGAAATTGACTTCACAGGCAAAGATGTTATTGTAAGATCCAATTTTTAACTGTTCTAACCAAGTTACTCATTTTCTCTTCGCTCTGGACTTTGATCTTTTATTGCGGGCACACCGTGGAGTTGTAAATGTCCCAGTCTGTTAAAGGCAGCTGGACAGATAAGAGCGAGCAATCTCCAGGCTGTGGGACAGGCTCACAAAATCCATGATTAAACGGTGGTCTTCTTGACTCTTTTTTCTTAACAGGTTGAAAAGTAGCATGTTATACACATAGTGACATGGAAACATGTCTATAATGAGCACTCATGCACTGTCTATATCAGAGGAGTACAAACAATATCAGAATCAGAATCGCCTTTATTTGTCAAGTATGTTTACACATGCAAGGATTTGACTTTGGTTTAATGGCTCTCAATGTTCTTACACAAAAGAAAAGAGTAAAAACAAAACAATCTTCAGAGACATACACAAGGAATGACTATATACAGGATACAAATAGTGCTATAAACAGGATACAAATAATGCAAAGAAGTGAAGAGTGCAAGGAGTGAAGAGATAAATATTAAATGGTAACAAAAAAGAAAAATGACGTTACTTTATATACATATAGGTACAGTGGGTATTATAGTGTTCCAGGGTTATTGCACAGTGCCTCAGTGAGTTAACTGTTGTTATAGTAAGTGTGACGGCGAGGGGGAAGAAACTGTTCCTGTGTCTGGTGGTTTTGTTGTACAGTGTTCTGTAGCACCTACCAAAGGGAGAAGTTGGAGCAGGTTATGTCCAGGGTGTGAGGGGTTTGCAGTGATTTTCCCTGCCTGTTGCCTATAAACATATTATAGTAATGAAGGTCAAGAAAATGCAATTATCTTTGTGTTGTATTAATTACTGTGAACCTGTCACATAGGTTGGATTAACTTGGGTACTATTTACCCTACTTTATACTGTCTTCTCTTACAAACAGCATATTTAATGACAGTAAATCCTGGCAGACATGTCCAACTGTTCAGTCATCCTTTTGATGACTTCCAGCCAAAATGGAAAATTATTTGTTAAGCAGGGATTTCATTCTTCTGGATGTACACCAAACTCAAAGCATGAACCAACCTCTTAATGTAGGCCTTGCTGTCCGTTGCTGCTTCTGCAGTGGGATGCTGTGCTACTGTTCTAAGTGAACTGTGCCCGATATGTCTGTGTTATTTTTCCCTCTCACATCAGACCTGGGGTTTGACCGATACAAGCTGGTTGTGCAGGTGGTGATCGGAGAACAGCGAGGAGAAGGAGTTAAGTGAGTTGCTGCGGATAATTTATTCCTCAAATCACAAAATGAACTAAGAGGATGGAGCCGTCATAGACGTGCAACCATTGAGTTTTTTTTATTTTAGGGGGTTGCACAAGATCATGATTGCTTGTAAAGCAATAAAAACAAAGCAAGCAAGCACAGAACACAGTGGTTCCGCATGTATATGCACTTCGGGGTAAAGCTCACCCGAACACCCGTCCATCTCTCTCCAGGATGGCCGCCCGATGCTTCTGGGATGCTGACACTGATGGCCACGCCCAAGATGTGTTCATGAATGTGAGTTAATATCATTGGCTATAAATGGGAGACCATTACCTGAGGTGCTTACTAATCGTGAATTTGCTCAGATTCACACACGTCCTTCCATTCTCTCCAGGACAGCCTGTTCTGTGTGGCTGCTGCGTTTGGCTGCTTCTACTACTGAGCACAGAGAGAGCGGCTGTCAGCCAGCGACACAGCGACGCAGCGCGACTGGGCATGTCTGCTGCAGACTGCGCATCATCCACAGACAGCAGCACTCCACAGCACGTCGGATATAACACACGGCCTGCCTCCTCTCTGCTAGGAACCTGCCACTTCCTTGCAGGAAGTAAAGGACAAATGAGAGGCGTGATGCTGACGATGGCATGTGCTCTGGAACTGCGTGCACACAGCCCTGGTAGCTGTACATATTCTGTATAATTCATGAAGCTTTCAGAAGCTCAGAATAAAGTGCTAAAAAGACAAAATTATTCCAACACAAGTGCTGACAGGACAACAGAGGACCACTTGTGCTAAAAGAATGCTGAATGTTAAATGTGAATTGTTTTTTTTTTTCCTGATCTAATATATTTGTTATATTCTCTCCAGTCTTCTGGTCACATCTATCACTTCTGCACAGTATTGAGGTATTATCTAATTCATATCAGTTTATTACATTACCTACTACATTATGTAAACTTCAGTCTTTTAAAGCTGCAGTAAGTAACGTTCACAATGGTTGCGGTGTTGCGAAATCATCGGTAAAATCATAACGCCCATTGGCCCTGCCCAGAGAGAAAGAGACACTCTCCCACCCCCCTGCTTCTCCACGCACCTTGTAGTCAATGTGTATCAACATTTCTAGCCATGACTCTTCTGCAAAGAGGGTTACAGGACCACAGACTGGCATAATGTTAGCTACACTAAAAATGTCAGCTCCATTACATGCACATACATAATGCTTTCAGTCCATAGTGTGGGTAATGGTCAACCAGGTTCACATCTGACCCAACGGTGCCTGTGGGTGCTTTTATGATGTGAAAACAGACACTGTCCTGGTCATCTGTTCATCCTTGTTCCTGCACGCCTCAAGTGTTGGTGCGGTGGGGTAAAAAGGTTGCGAGACTGTCCCGCGGCAATCTAGATTGTGGGGCAATTGTCTTTTCAGCTGTTTACAGCCTTCTGGTCTTTACGACTCCACCGGAATGGGGGCAAAGTAAAAATCCACGGACAGTCTAAATTGAACCTTACACTAGCAAACGTGATCTATCCGACAGATAATGCTGGCTTACCTACATAACCCAGGTAAACTACCTAACTTCATCTACCACACAGATGACGTTAGCAACATTTCATTCTTCCACGAACTAGCCACCAAATTGAAGTAACATTATCAATAATGATGTGGTGTACTGCAACTGGGGCTCACGCTCATATTGAGGGGATAGTTTAGGCCTTATGGGGAAAGTGAGCGACCCACAAACTGTGATGGGCCTAGTACTCCTGAGAGAAGGGGAGCACACTTCATTGAGGCTGAAGAGAGGACAGGAATGCTTTGTAGGCAGTGTTTCCCATCCAGTTACTTTATTTGGCCAGCCCGCCCGAATAGATGGGCCCCTACCCAAAAAGATTTTTATTTCTACAAGCAATACACTATACACCCATGTATTCATTATTTTTTATACCTAATGTTAAAGTGACTCATTTCTCGCAGCGGATGTTTGAGAACCACTCAAACAGAAAATTATTTAAAAAAAGAAATGCTAGAGGAAAAGTGGGGAGAAACTGCACCTGTTAATTAAAATGTATGAAAACCAACGTGTTGTCTTGAAAGGCTGTTTGAATATCAGGTTCCAATGACTTTAAAGCCCCTAAATTATGTTTAGAATGTGCATGTGATTATATAATCCTCCAAATCATTCATACCTTTAAAGGTTGTCTGTAACTGAGACAATTACTGCAAAAAAATTGTGTCAGTCAATGGGTTGCTTCTTCATTCTGTTCACTGTGCTACCGGCAACCTTGACGCGAAAAGTGCCGTACAGATTTCATTTTGATTTGGAGACTTAGCCAAAGTAAACAATGACAAACAACTGCCCTAATACATGTGAGCTCTGTCTGGGCAGCAAAATTTATTAGCCAAATCAAGAAAAAAAGTCTTTGTCCCAAACATTATGGAGCTCACTGTATGTGTACAGTCATGTGAATGCACACGGTCAGTCTCATTGTTGAGCGGTTCATGAGGTGAAGTGGCCTATGTCTTTTAATGTTGTAAACCACTGTTCTGTAAAGACAAATTTGGGCCACATCCCTGGTATTAGAACACATTACATTACATTACATTACATTACATTACAGGCAGACGCTCTTATCCAGAGCGACGTACAACAAAGTGTATAACCGTAACCAGGGACAAGTGTGTTGAAAACCCTAGAGGCACGTACAGTTCCAAGTGCAGGGCGCGACCACGTAGTTTAACTTGGACCCTGTAGGTTAAACACCAAATTTGTATGTATATAATCACTCATATATTGTGCTGTATTTCTCTCTCAACAACTCTTTCAGTGATTGCTAACAATTAAGCATGACCCATTCCCCAATATCTTTCTAAAAATAGACTTTCACAAACACTCCTTAGATTCTAATATTAGTGTAAGTGGAATTAATGTAATTCATTCAAACGTCTGGGTAAAAAACGATTTATCAACATCACATTTATTTTATGAAAAGTAGCGGAACTATAGACAAGTAGTGGCGTGCTAGTTGGTTACTTTTCAGGCGAATGTACAGCCATGATAATGAAATAGAACAAAAATCATTTACTCAGCCGCTACTTACAAGCACAATGTATTTCATATTCTATGCGTTTTCACACGCTGTGAAAAGTTGCCCATTTTTTTAGTTTAGGTAGGCTATTTTAAGATTCGTATAGATCCGCAAATTAACACCAGCGGTTTTAGAAACATAACCAGAGGATTCTAAACTCTATTACGTATTATATTTGGCAGTATGTTCGCAAATTCCACGTAGCCTACGCTCTCTCCGCCCAGTCCGAGATCGCAATTATTTCCCCGGTCCGCTATCTTAATCTCCATAGGGTTTATTCCATTCTGCTCAAGTCACCCCGAACTGCTGCTGCCTGCACTTTCTTTTCCCACTGGATCGGCTAATAATTCACTACGGATCACGCTGGAATCATAAGACACTCACTGAAATATATAACACCATAAAACGGCCACAGCCACAACCAATTTAGTTATTAAACTAACTTTTCTTTTGGATTAGCCTACAAGCTAACTACTCGTCGATTTTCTGTATCTGGTAAGTCCCGTCTCTATCTTTGTAGCCACGTTAGCTGCCTAAGGGGACATTTCATCCTATTTATGGAATTTTTAGAATAGGAATGAATCGACAGGAAAAGTAACCTATGTACATTTGTTTGAAAGGTTTAGGCGTTAAACTTTAAGATAAAACTGGTTAATGTTAAACTGGTCATTGGCAGATGTGCAGAAGTCAATTGCCTACTCGGGAAAGCCTGCCCTGATTTTTAGGGGAAGTTGGGTGTTAGTTTACGTGAACAGCGAAAATAACGTAGGCTACTGAAAAAACATTTTATATTGCGACTGCAGTGTACCATTTAGTAGACCTAAGCATAACGGAAATCCAAGTAAGGGATTTGTGAAAATTTTGTTTGCGGAAAAAAAGAAAAATTCTAGAAGGCACTGAAATGGAATATTAAACATCTAACGGTGAACAAGTTTGAATTGTATTTCACAATCAGAACAGTTACTCTAAGGCACACATACAACTTTTAGGATAAGGGAAAACTTACATGTTGGCGTCAGATACGTATTTCAATAGTCTGAATAACAGTTTAATAACGTTTAATCAGGAGTAAGCCAGAGTCATGTGATCTTTAGTGCATAGCCCCCTATTCTGCCCTTACGCCACATACGGAGCGACATGTTTACACCGCGTGGTAAAAGTGACCGTTCTGCTCACGTGTGACACAGATCGATTGGTATTATGAACATGTGCACAGAAAAAAGCAGATGGAATCGGATATTATCAGATCAGTTTTGGGCCACATTCACACTTCTAAAAGTAGAAAGAAAGGAAACTGGGTATCTTTGACCAGTGTAAAAAAAAAAAAATTTCGCAACGTTTTTATAAAAAAAAAAATCAGAACAAGTTGGGTATCTTATTTTGACCTAAGAACACAGCAGTGTAAACGTAGCCTAAACGCAGTATTAGGACAAAGACAAAACGTAGCCTAAACGCTGGATGTTTTATTCAGTTCCACTGAGCAGAGGTTCCCAAACTCAGTCCTGGGCCCTATCGTGTATGCTGGTCTTCCTTCCAACCACAATTGCAGTCCCAGAATTTTAACAAACTATTAATTTTTTTTTAGTTATGTGCTTTACATGTTTAGAGGGATTATTTACCTATGTGATGTCAGAAATAGCTATGCTCGCCATGGATATTTTTATATGAATTTTACCATGCTCATATTGTGCTTATTGTACTGTACTGCAAACATGCAAAGTAATTTTATCAAATTAAATCCTGTGGTTAATCAGTCAATGCCTAATTAGGTTGCTGAACACATGTGCTTAATTTTTATTGGCCAGGTGTCCACACTTTCACCAGTTAGGAGCCTATTGATTAAACTCAGTCTTTAAATTGATCAGTTAAAAAGAATTTACCTCTTTTTAAGTAATTGTTTGCAAGGAAGCACAATGAACGATGATATTTTATTCTTTGTGTCATGCATAGCTATTTCCGACATAATGTGGGATTAGATGATAAATAATCCCTCAGTTTTTAAAGACATTTGTCTGTAGATGTTGTATGCCAAGATTCATGTGCTAAATCCATAATAGCAGGCTAATGGGTCCTTAATGCAAATTTATTTTGTGTCAGAAGAGGTGCCATGTGACATTACTGTCAGGTCCCTAAGTCAAATGAAGCAAGACTTATCCATTCATAATTAATGGAAAACTGAAATACTGCCATTGCCACTGCAAATTTGGTGAGAGGTGAGTGGGAGGTACTCTAGCAGCATGCCTAGTGTCATGTGAATCAACCAGCTAGAGCAGGGGTCCTCAATCTTATTCAGAAAGGGCCGGTGTGGGTGCAGGCTTTTGTTCCAACTGGGCAGTTACACACCTGATTCTGCTAATCAAGGGGCTTAGCAATGATTCCAAGGGGTTGATTAGTAGAATCAGGTGTGTTACTGCTTGGTTGGAACAAAAGCCTGCCCTGCACCCACACCTGCCCTTTTTCTGGATAAGATTGAGGACCCCTGAGCTAGAGGTAATATTACTTACAGGTCCAACAGAAAACACACCAACTCCATGTCGCTTTTCATCCCCCTGGTGATCTGCAGCTATCATCGTCAAGGAAATTCCAGGCTTGACTTTGCTTCTTGAGTGAGCCCTGTCAGCTTGTCCTTTCACTTCGATGTAGCCTACTTCTGCTTCTTCACTTCTGCCATCGCAGCAGCTAACTAGCTACATACGGTCCAGTGAGATCTGATCCCACCCCACAGGCTCTGTAGCTACACCCATCGTTATTCTTAAAACCTGCACAAAAACAGAGATTGCCGGTGCATTATACTGTAGATATGACTGAGCATGGTTCTTTTATAATATTTTCAAGATAAAAATCCTGCACAATATCCCTTTAAGGCACCTGAAAGGTGATGGGACTGTTTCTGGCAGCCATATTGTTTGGACAGTTAATTATATAAAAGCCAACAGAGCCCTTTGCCACAGGTGTCCCAAAGTTGGATTTGTTTAGGAGCAATGGCCATTTATATATAGCCTATATGTCTACTTTTTGTTTGCATGTAGCCTAGATTTTCGCCGCTGTGGGGCTACATCTGTCTGCCATATGGCTTTCACTTTTTCAGATTTTTAAAAACACCTGAACGTTCACTGTCCATTGAATCCCACATAGCATGTGATGGTGACGCTAGACTCCATCTAGCTGATTGACCTGAAATTGGGAGAAAGTGATAATAGCATGGCCCTCTATCAGTATGCTAAATTTTTAAAAAGTGACCAAGCCAAAATGGTTGCCACCATAGACACCCACTACGGTAGAATGATAATAAACTATAGGGTGCATTACACATTGGGCGCTTGGGCCATTAATAATACATTTTATGTATATAGCACCTTATCATGAAACTCAGAGCGCTTAGTAAATTGAAACCCTCTGGTTCTTCTTCCATTCCAGCTGACATGTCAATGAAGGAAGCTAAGCCGAGGCTGAATGAGTCCCAGGCCTCAGAGCTGATCAGCCGTCTCTTTGGGTTGACTGTCACAAAGATCCACCCCCTGCCTAGCTACGACGACCAGAACTTCCACGTGGTGGTCAGTGAGGGAGGCCAGTATGTGCTGAAGATCATGAACGCTGTGCTGAGCCAAAACCAGGATCTGTATGAGCTGCAGACCCACGCCATGGCCTTCCTACACCAGCATGGTCTGCCTGCTCAGACCGCCCTGCCCACCCTGACCGGATCCCTGATGAGTCTGGAGAATATTGGTATGAATAATCACAGCACTAACCCTAACCCTGTTCCGTCTAACCTGAGGAGCGTTTGCCATAATTACGCAGCCACAAGACTTAGCCAACAATGAAGCAGTAAAGCTATTCAGCTGCTTTCCATTTCACTGACAAGATTATTAAATCCCTCTGACTGAGCCCCTCCCTCCCTCCCTGTTTGTCTGAGCCCCTCCCTGTTTGTCTGACTGTGCCCCTCCCTGTCTGACTGACTGTCTGTGCCCCTCCCTGTCTGTCTGACTGTCTGTGCCCCTCCCTGTCTGTCTGACTGTCTGTGCGCCTCCCTGTCTGTCTGTGCCCCTCCCTGTCTGTCTGACTGTGCCCCGCCCTGTCTGACTGACTGTCTGTGCCCCTCCCTGTCTGTCTGACTGACTGTGCCCCTCCCTGTCTGACTGTCTGTGCCCCTCCCTGTCTGACTGACTCTGTGCCCCTCCCTGTCTGCCTGACTGAGCCGCTCCCTGTCTGTCTGACTGAGCCCCTCCCTGTCTGTTTGTGCCCCACCCTGTCTGACTGTCTGTGCCCCTCCCTGTCTGACTGACTCTGTGCCCCTCCCTGTCTGCCTGACTGAGCCCCTCCCTGTCTGTCTGTGCCCCACCCTGTCTGACTGTTTGTGCCCCTCCCTGTCTGACTGACTCTGTGCCCCTCCCTGTCTGCCTGACTGAGCCCCTCCCTGTCTGTCTGACTGAGCCCCTCCCTGTCTGACTGTCTGTGCCCCTCCCTGTCTGCCTGACTGAGCCCCTCCCTGTCTGTCTGACTGAGCCCCTCCCTGTCTGACTGTCTGTGCCCCTCCCTGTCTGACTTCATTCAGAAATGAAGATCACTGCTATAAGGTGTGAATATGCTGTCCCTGTATCTTGGCAGACTGTGGATTTGGCAGTCAGAAGTACTTGGTGCGATTATTGACCTACTTGCCTGGCACCACCATCTCTAAGATCCCCTGCTCCCCACAGATGCTCTACCAGGTTGGAAGGATGGCAGCTACAATGGACACAATACTGCAGAAGGTAATCAGGTCAAAGAATATAACTGCAGACAGCAACTATGGGGTTGGGGCATGTGTGCATTTCCACTGAGCAGAAAACGGTGTCCAGAAAGGTATTTTATTTGCATTTAATTAATTACATTTGGGCTTTACCCACTCTAAGTTTTATGTGTTTTTGATTTTCAAGAAAGCCTTCAATCTTTGTTACATCCTTATTATAACAACATCCTGTGTTATTTACTTTTTAGCCCTTTATTTGGCGATTGAATAATCAAAAATATTTAGCAGTCAATGTGTTTGACAGTAATATCCCTCAATAATGTATGAAGTGAAAAAACTGCACTTACATTACACTTTTTCATGCACTAAAGGCTCACAGACCATGTGGTTGTTGACTGGCCACCATACAACACCTGCTCCTTTACTGACTTATGTCTTTCATATTCCCTCATGTGCGGCGTAATCGAGAGGAATCCATGAGTAAAATAATAGGAAGAAATGTTTAAGATTTCATTCCTATACACCCAACGATTACGATTACTGTAGAGTACAGCAAAACACACAGGAGTGAATGGTTACATATTTAGGAATGTGTACCACAGTGTGTCAATGTTTTGCATTATTTTTCAATGTGATATATTTAATCTATAATTTATATGCCTTAGAATGGACAAAAAGCATTTAATTCATTTTTGGAGAAGTTTTGATTTTCTGAGAGGTTTTTTTTTGTTTTTGAACCCTTAGATATCTTTGGCCACTATACTGATGAAAAAAAAGATAGTCATTCCCACTTGAAAATTATGCAAAAGTGAATACCAGGGTATACTGTTTACATTTTGCTTCATAGATCTTTAGTAGTTCAGCATATCACGCTGAACCTTATCACATATCACATAGTACCTCAATAGGCGTCAGATTGTAGGGCCCATCCACACAATGATACAGTGCAAGAACAGGATGACCCAGCCAGTAGCTGCTTGTTTGCTTGTTCAAAGGTTGAAGAATCATTTGTTCTCAGTAAACCCCCGTGTGGCACGTTTCTTTGAATAGAAGAGTACGTAATCAATTTTGATTGATTGTTATTCCTTTTCAACAGGGCAAAGTTTGATCATCTAGCAGTATTTCACTAACTACACACGCACTCACTGGAATCCTCAGTGCATCGCAATGGTCCTCCTGTAAACCCAGTAGGGGTTGCTTTGACAGCTGGAGCACCCCAGTTGCACGGGTGGAGCACCCCAGTGTGGGTCCTGTTGTAAACCCAGCAGGGGTTGCTTTGACGGGTGGAGCACCCCAGTGCATTGTGGGTCCTGTTGTAAACCCAGGGGTTTGTTTGCAGGTGGGGGTATTTGGGCTTTGACGGATGGAGCACCCCAGTGCATTGTGTGGTGTAAACTATTGCTTTTGGTAACCCCGGCATTGGGGTCCTGTTGTTTGACAGGTCCTGTTGTAAACTCAGCAGGGGTTGAGCACCCCAGTGCATTGTGGGTCCTGTTGTAAACCCAGCAGGGGTTGCTTTGACGGATGGAGCACCCCAGTGCATTGTGGGTAAACCAGGGGTTGCTTTTGTCCCCAAACTAACCCAGCAGGGGTTGCTTTGACGGATGGGTTGTGCTGTTGTAAAAAGGGGTTTTGCAAATTTCAATTTTGACTGTCCCTGGACTTTGATCAGAAGGCTGGTAACACAGCTGTAAAGACAAGTGTCCCATGGCCAGGGGATTGCCATGGGGCAGTCCAACCAACACTCGTAGCCTGGAGAAACAGATGGACTGGAATCCCATAGGGCAGACGGGAACCTGGGGGGACCAATACCCACATTATGGACTGAAAGGAAGCATTATTTGTATGTACATGTAAATAAATGATATGAAAAATGTGGTGGATTGTGAATAATATCAAATGAAATGCAATAGATATGTGTTATATAGACAGGTACACTGGGCTGTTATGGGGTGGTATAGGGAGGTTATGATCTCAAGTATGTATGGAGGGGAAAGTAAAATATGTTTATAGATATACAGTACTGTACAAAAATCTTAGGCACCCTAGATTTTTATATAGTATATATTTGGTCTTAGATGTTTATTTTTTGTTTTCTGCATTAGTGTGTCAGTTGAAAAGAGCAAATTTAAGATTTCCAAACATGAATTTTCCAAAAAATGAAATTTTACAGATACATTTTTGCATTTTGTTAAATAAAATAACATTTTAAGTAATAGACTACTTTTCAGATAAAAACTTGATCAAGGGTCTCTGGGATTTCCTGGAGAGCCAGAAGCAACGAAACAGCCAAAATCTGCAGAAGAACTGTGGCAAGTTCTCCAAAATGCTTGGAACAACCTACCAGCCCATTTTCTTATAAAACTGCCAGACAGTGTACCTAAGAGAATTGATGTAGTTTTAAAGGCGAAGGGTGGTCACACCAAACATTGATTTTATTTAGTTTTTAACTATTTACTGCTCTTTATATTATTTTTTCGATATTTATAACCTTTCATTTCATTTGGGGGAACCTGCTTAACAGGCCTCCTGGTACCGAATGTTCTCCTGGTACCATAGTCACATCCATCCATGTACTTTGTTGGTAAACTTGTTCATGATTATTTGCCTTAGCCAGCATGTTATCTTGTATAGCTATAGTATTGTATTGAATGTGTCCATATTTGCTCTCATGGACTTAACTGGTGATTATGTTTATTAATAAACAACTTCCATCATACTTTCATCATTTCTGTATCTTCCTTTCCTGCTCTCATGCAACTACGCCAATACCCAGAACATAGTTATAAATCCTGTGAGAGCTAGTCGTTATGTTTTTAGGTGCAATGGTGTTCTGGGCATTGGAGATGGAGATGGAGCACCCCAGTGCATTATGGGTCCTGTTGTAAACTCAGCAGGGATTGCTTTGACAGATGGAGCACCCCAGTGCATTGTGGGTCCTGTTTTAAACTCAGCAGGGATTGCTTTGACAGATGGAGCATCCCAAACTGTCGGCCCTGCAGCAGGAGAACTTCCTTTGGAACCTGGGTAATGTGCATCTGCTGGAGCCCTACCTGCCAACAGTGGAGGGAGATAATGTGAAGCAAATTGTGAAGGATGTGATCAAGATGTTCAAGACAGAAGTCCTGGTGAATATGAACTCCTTCCGCAAGTGTGAGTCTTCCTCATCATCTCCTTATTGACAGTTAACTTTAAAATTTTTACCAAAATCTTGTGGCCAAGGATCAGCATATACGGACAAAGATGTGCAGTGTCTGTGCTGATATATATGAGGATTTCAAACTGTACTTACTTCCGCACATAAAGGAGGTAGTATGGTTAATGCCTTCCAGTACGTTTAAGGACTGTCCAGTGTAAACATGATTATTGTGATACACTACATTTAAGTGTTTGATCAGCATATCCTTTCTAGGTATAAACCATGGAGATTTCAATGATCTCAATATACTAGTGGAGCCAGAAGGTCTGACTGGCCACAGAATCTCTGGGATCCTGGACTTCGGGGACATGAGCAGTGGCTACTACGTCTTTGAGCTGGCCATCGCTATCATGTACATGATGATCGAGAGCCAAACTCCACTGGAAATGGGGGGGCCGATGTTAGCGGGCTGGGAGAGCGTCTTCCCGCTGAACGAGGCTGAGCGGGACGCCCTCTACGTGCTCGTATTGGCCCGGTTCTGCCAGTCTCTGGTACTGGCCCAGCATTCCGTCACTCTGTACCCCGAAGATGAGGATTACCTGATGATCACTTCGCGCAAGGGGAAGGGTCATCTACTCAGGCTCTGGAAGATGGGCAAGGAGGCGGTGCTCACTAAGTGGTTTGAAGATGCCAGAGAGTACACAGATAAGAAGTGATGGCATCTCATGTGCTTATGTGTTTGCTTCAGTATTCATCTGGTATCTGTCTATATCCATGCATGTAAAAGAGGATTTTCTTGCAAGAGACAGAAATACTGACCTCACCTGTCTTATATAAGGGTCAGAGGATTTACAGGAAGTTCTGTATTGCATTGCTTATTTGTGATGGTTGTGGGATTGTTATCTGGTTTTGGGTAAGGATGGGCTCAGTTTACAGACTCTTATAGGCTAAAATGATGAACACCATTTGGGTTGATGTGACTAATCATGTCCTTCATATTAGTGTTAATTCATACAATCAAATTCAATAATTGCTTCAGGAATTTGTTTTTCATGCTTAACATTTTTTTTGGAACAGTGTTTTTGTGCTATGGCAGTTTCACTGAATTATGCATTAGATAACTTGCAGAAGCATGATAGTAGGTACATGTGGCAAGTGAGTGCCACCCCTCCTGGTTCAAGCACACTCACGGGAGACAACCGTTTGGTTTATAGCACTTCCGTGCTCTTTTATTAAAGCGCTCGTCTTTTTACAAGTTAACACACACACACTCTGCGGTTTCGTGCGTGTCTTTTCCACAGGCGCTTCCTCTTTCTCCAGCTTCCGGTCCCGCTTTTAAAAACCCCAGGCTCACTGTTGAAAGCAATTAGAGGCAATCAGCGCAATTACACAATTGACAATTATCGGCGCTGATTACCTCCACCTAACAGTTGTGGCGAAGGATCCGAGAGCCGCTCCTCTCACACTCTCTCTGCAGCCGACGCTCAAACCACGCCCACCCCACCACATACCCCCACCGCCCGACTTAGGCCGGGGAGCCATCCGGCCGATGACCAAACCCCCCCCCCCCCCCCCTCCTCCTGGGGGCGAGAGAGGAAGTCAGCCACGACCATCCGTGCACCCGGTCTATGGATCACTTTGAAGTTAAAAGGCTGCAAAGCCAGATACCACCGAGTGATCCGGGCGTTGGTATCCTTCATGCGGTGGAGCCATTGGAGGGGGGCATGGTCCGAACAGAGGGTGAATGGGCGACCCAGAAGGTAATAACGGAGGGCTCCGACCGCCCACCGAATGGCGAGGCACTCTTTCTCCACCGTGCTGTACTTCGCCTCCCGTTGTGACAGTTTTCGGCTAATGTACAGCACGGGGCGGTCGACTCCCTCCACCTGCTGGGTCAAAACAGCCCCCAGCCCTCTGTCCGACGCATCAGTCTGCAAAACAAAAGGGAGAGAGAAGTTAGGTGTGAACAAGAGCGGCTCCCCACAGAGAGCTTCTTTTACCCTCTCAAACGCCCGCTGGCACGGTTCCGTCCACTGGACCGGATCTGAGGCACCTTTTCGGGTTAAGTCAGTTAGGGGGCTGGTTAGCTTCGAAAATGCCGGGATGAATCTTCTGTAATAGCCGGCCAGCCCCAAGAACCTCCTTACCTCTTTTTTTGACTTGGGTCGGGGACAGGCTGCAATCGCAGCGGTTTTGTCCACTAGAGGCCGCACCTGTCCACTTCCCAAGTGGTACCCCAAATACCGTACCTCCGCTCGGCCAATAGCACACTTCTTTGGGTTAGCCATGAGCCCTGCCTGCCTTAAGGATTCGAGCACTGCCCCCACATGCTGCAAATGCTGCTCCCAACTGCTGCTATGGATAATTACATCATCCAGATAGGCAGCAGCATATCCAGCATGCGGACGCAATACCCGATCCATCAGGCGGTGGAAGGTGGCAGGGGCTCCAAATAACCCAAACGGAAGTGTCCTGAATTGGTACAAACCATCCGGAGCGGAGAAAGCCGTTTTTTCCTTAGATTTGGCAGATAAGGGAATCTGCCAGTAACCCTTGGTTAAATCCAGCGTCGAAAGAAATCGAGCCGTGCCAAGCCGATCCAAGAGCTCGTCGACCCGAGGCATTGGATAAGCATCAAACCGTGACACTTCATTTACTTTTCTATAATCCACACAGAAGCGAATAGACCCATCAGGCTTACCTACCAGCACAATGGGGCTACTCCAGGGACTGTGGGATTCCTCGATTACCCCCAGCTCTAGCATTGCCTTTATCTCTGCCTGAACCAATTTCTTTTTGTGTTCCGGCAACCTATAGGGCCGGGTCCGCACCGTCACCCCCGGGGAAGTGTCAATGTGGTGGTGTATGAGGTGCGTGCGTCCTGGTATGGGGGAAAACACATCAGCAAATCGCTTTTGCAACAAGGCAAGGTCTGCTCTCTGATTCGGTGAGAGATGGTCATCTGAAAGGGTTGAGATCTGATTGGATGAATTTGGTACCTCCGGCCCCAGCTCATCTCTCTCCTTATCCACCGTAACCAGAGAGACAGCCACTACCTCCTTCCACGCTTTCAGGAGATTGAGGTGATAAATCTGTTTTGCCCCCTCTCTATCAGTACGCTCTACCTCATAGTCAACCTCCCCAACTCGCCGTGTAACCACAAAGGGCCCTTGCCACTTGGCGAGTAATTTAGAACTAGAGGTAGGGAGTAACACAAGAACTTTATCTCCCGGTGAAAATTGACGTAGTTTAGCTCCTCTGTCGTAGTGCTGTTGCTGACGTGCCTGCGCCTCGAGCAAATTCTCCCGTGACAACTTACCCAGTGTATGGAGTTTTGCTCGTAGGTCCAGCACGTACTGTAATTCATTTTTACTAGGACTCGGACCCTCCTCCCAGTTTTCTTTAACTAGGTCCAATATCCCCCGGGGTTTCCTACCGAACAGTAGTTCAAAGGGAGAAAATCCCGTGGAGGCCTGGGGAACCTCCCGCACTGCAAACACCAGAGGAGATAACCACTTATCCCAATTACGGCTATCCTCATGAACGAACTTCCGGATCATAGACTTCAACGTTCTATTAAAACGCTCAACGAGCCCATCCGTCTGGGGATGGTACACGCTGGTTCTAATAGATTGAATGCCCAATAACCCGTACAGCTCACGTAGTGTGCATGACATAAACTGCGTGCCTTGGTCAGTCAGAATCTCTTTCGGGATTCCGACGCGGGAGATTATTTGAAAAAATGCCTGCGCAACACTTTTTGCCGAAATGCTGCGCAAAGGAACTGCTTCGGGATACCTTGTCGCATAATCCACCAGAACTAACACGAAACGGTATCCCTGCGTGCTCCGATCAAATGGCCCGATGAGGTCCATCCCCACTCTCTCAAAAGGGACCTCCATTAGCGGAAGGGGGGCACAACGGCGCTTTTGGGATAGCCGGGGAATTTACTAGTTGGCATTCAGGGCACGACGCACACCACCGACGCACGTCGGCCAAAATGCCCGGCCAGTAGAAACAAGCCATTATCCGGTTCAGTGTTTTCTCATACCCTAAATGAACAGCCATGGGGTTAAAATGAGCCGTCTGAAAAACCATTTCCCGAGAGCTTTTAGGCACCAGCAATTGGGTGATTTCCTCATTAGTCTGAGTGTCACGACACACTCTGTATAACCTATCCCGAATTATTACAAAATACGGGTGAGTGAGTGTTGCGTCAGGGCGCACCTGCTGACCATCAATGGACATCACGCGGTCAAAGGCAAAGCGTAGGGTGTCATCACGAGACTGCTCGAGTGGGAAATCCTCCATGGGGCGAAACACCGGTACCTGCGGAGTCTCCCCCGGAGGCTCCACTGGTGCCGGCTCCCCCTCTGCCGTGTCGGACGACCCCGCGTCACCGCTGACAGCAGCACACACATCACACAGCCCTACCCGTCGTGAACGCACCCCCCTACCTTACCAGCTGCCTGGCGGAACCCCGGCCAATCAGTGCCTAAAATCAGAGGGTGCAAGAGGCGGGAGCTAACCGCAGCCTTTATTTTATGTTTTTTTCCTTGACACCGAATTTCCACTGAGACGATAGGGTACTCGTGTAAATCCCCATGCACACACCTTATAGATACCCTTGATGCTTCTAACAACGCCTCTGGTCGAACCAGGCTCTGTTGAATCATGGTCTGCATAGCCCCTGAGTCCAACAGCGCCTGGTGTTCACTCCCTTGAATCCTTACCGGAATACAGTACGCTCCGTCTGGGTCGGGAGCGGAGGTGGGCGGGCCGACAACACGAACCACCTGCCCCACCTCCATGAGCGGGCACTCGCGGCGCAGGTGACCCAGTTGTCCGCACCGCCAACACCCCGGTCCGGGCGTCTGAGGAGCTGTCTGTGGGTCGAGCCCCGCCGCCACTGAGCCTGGGGCTTGGGAGACAGAAAAGAATGGGTTGTTGCGGGAAAATGAGGGGGTTTGGGCATGGGGGAGGGAGGAAGGAAGGGGGGGAGGAAGGGAGCGAGGAGGGGCTCTCCTGCGCGGAGCCGTGTCTGCCCGTCCTGGCTGCTGCTGCTGCTGCTGCTGCTGTGACTGGCCGCGGGGGTAGAGCGCCAGGTGGTCCTCCGCCAGGGTGACTGCGGCTGCCAACCCGGTCGGTCTGTGGCACCTCACCCAGTTCGCCGTCTCCCCCGGGAGGCCATCAATGAATCGCTCCAGGGTCACCAGCTCCACCACCCCGTCGGCTGACCGGAGTTCCAGTCGCAGCCACCGACGCGCCATGTCCAGCAGTCTCTGGGCGTATGCGAACGGCCGGTCCTCTCCTGCCAGGGCCGTCTCCCGGAACTGTCGCCGGTGCTCTTCCGGGCTGTACCCCAGGCGGTCCAGGACCGCCTTCTTCAGGTTGGTATATACCGACCGCGCTGTGGGGGGTAAGCTGTGTGCAGCTTGTTGGGCTTTCCCCGTTAAAAGGGGCAGGAGACGGACGACCCACTCCTCCTCCGGCCACTGACATGCCCTCGCGGCCACCTCAAACCCGTCGAGGAATGCCTCCGCGTCATCTTCCGGGGTCATCTTCGGCAGGTGGAGAGCTACGGGGGGTCCGGTCTGTCGCTCTCGGGAGCTGGGTTCTCCCGCAGCCGCCAGCTGTAGTAGAGCCTGAGTCTGGAGGGAGGTCTGTGCCCGCAGAGCCTCGAGTTGTTCAGCATGCATCGCCGCCTGCCTTTCCTGCATCGCCGCCATCCCCTCCAGCATCCTCGCCAGCGCTACCACCGGTTGTGCCATTTCCCCATGCTCCTGGCTGTGCTCCATGGTTGTCTCCTCTTGTGCAATGTTTCAAAATTGCTCCCCGTACGGGCCACCACTGTGGCAAGTGAGTGCCACCCCTCCTGGTTCAAGCACACTCACGGGAGACAACCGTTTGGTTTATAGCACTTCCGTGCTCTTTTATTAAAGCGCTCGTCTTTTTACAAGTTAACACACACACACACACACTCTGCGGTTTCGTGCGTGTCTTTTCCACAGGCGCTTCCTCTTTCTCCAGCTTCCGGTCCCGCTTTTAAAAACCCCAGGCTCACTGTTGAAAGCAATTAGAGGCAATCAGCGCAATTACACAATTGACAATTATCGGCGCTGATTACCTCCACCTAACAGTTGTGGCGAAGGATCCGAGAGCCGCTCCTCTCACACTCTCTCTGCAGCCGACGCTCAAACCACGCCCACCCCACCACAGTACAGTATATCATTAATAACTAAACACATCATAAATAATCATAATAATATCATAAATAATAATAACTAGAATGTAACAACTGCTTAACATAACTAGCTTGCTTGGCTAGCTTACAACTGACATATAATTTCAGCTTTAAAATTAGGGCTGTCAACATGTTTTGTCCAGTTTGATGATCCTGGTGCTGCAGCTCCAGTCCTGGTTGATGGTTAGAGGCGAAGTTTGGCAGAAAGAAGGCCAACAGGTGTCACCTGCCCTATAGGTGTTACCTGCCCTATGGGCACATGTATTGATCCGTGACTCTCATAAGATAATGGATTCTTTCCACCTAATGATTCCTTCTGTGTAGGAGCCATCTGGCCTGTGCTTACAATGTAATGTAATGACATTTGTTTAGTCCTCTATGCATCCATGATCCATGTACATTTACACTTTAACCTTGAAAAACTGTTCAATTCTGCCCAAGGGGCCTGTATGTGATCAAGGCCTGTCAGTCTCGTTATAGTACATAATAAAGATTTCTGCCATTATCTTTACTAAATGTAACATTTTATTAAAACAACCCTTTTTATGATTATTTAGGCTAGAGTTCTCCAATTAGTGGTGGTTGTAGTAAATTGCAGCAGGGAAAAGAGGAACTTGGTAAGAGAGATGGCCTGGAACCAGAACAACGTGCCCTGCCAGTGGGGGGTGTAGCACTCACAGCCTGCTATTGGCCACAGTTACCTTACCTTACCTTACCTATTGGCCACAGTTACCTTACTTTACCTATTGGCCACAGTTACCTTACCTTACTTTACCTATTGGCCACAGTTACCTTACCTTACTTTACCTATTGGCCACAGTTACCTTACCTTACCTTACCTATTGGCCACAGTTACCTTACCTTACCTTACCTTACCTATTGGCCACAGTTAGCGTACAGGAGAGCGGTCAGCACCCTAACATTTAGCTTGATGTTTTAGTGCTATGATTACATACAGGCTAGAAAGTATCTAGCACCATATCAAGCCTGGTCTTGTGTTTCTGCCTCTACTATGTGGCCTGGCAGACTATTCCACACATTGACCAATCTCTGCATGAAAAAATGCTTCCTAATGTGTGTGTGAAATTTACCTTTTGCTAGTTTCCATTTATGTCCCCCTGTTCTACTAACAGAACTCAACCTAAGAATCTCTTCTAGTTCACTTTGTTAATCCCCTTTATGAATTTAAAAGCCTCAATCAAATCACCCCTAAGTCTCTTTTTACTAAACTTGAAGAGATTAAGCATCTTAAGTCTTTCATACCTGGAATCAATTTGGTTGCCCTCCTTTGAACCTTTTCCAGAGCCTCTATATTTGTCTTGTAATACAGTGGCCCCAAAAAGTATTTGGACACTTAAGCCACGCTTAAAAATGTATGGATTTCATTGAATTAGATAACAAAATTTTAAACCAAGTGGCATTTATGTTAAAGACAGATACCTTAAGCACACCTTTCAAGCAAAACATTTCACAAAAAGATGTTTGTTAGGTTTTAAATTATAAAACAATAGATATACTGTTCCAAATTAGGACAAAAAAGTATTTGGACACTCAAACCTATACTGATTGTGAAACTTAGTGGCACATGTCCATGGTTAATTTGATGATGAACTACACCTGTGGTTGGAGCACCTGTGTGAAATTAAGGATAATTGACTCATTTACCCACTATAAATGATCTTGGAGCAGTTGTTTGAAAGTAATTGCAAAAATGGCTAAGAAAAGTGAAGTAAGTTCTGAGAAAAGGTCTAGCATCATTTGTTGGCACAAAGAAGGCAACTCTATTCGACAGATCAGCAAAAAACTTAATCTCCCATCTTCCACAGTTGGGTATATTATAAAAAAATTCAAAGATGAAGGACTTGTGAATGAGAACAGAAAGCGCAGAGGCAGACCCAATAAGACCACCAGCAAATTGGACAGGATAATTGTTGGTAGCATCAAGAAAAACAGGCGAGAAACAGCAGCAAGGATTGCCTCAGACATCAACAAGAATTACCAGATACAACTCAGTTCACAGACTATTCGAAACAGGATCAATGAGCATGGGTACAGAGGGCGAGTAATGCGGCGAAAACCATTCATTAGCCTAAAGAACAGGAAAGCCAGGGTAAAATTTGCAAAAGAACATGCACACACAGACGGCAGCTTTTGGAGAACTGTCTTATTTTCTGATGAGTCCAAATTAACCTCCATGGATCTGATGCAGAGCATTTGTGTGGAGAAAGCCAGGAGAAGAATTCCAACCGGACTGCACTAAAATACTGTAAAGCATGGAGGTGGAAATGTGAAGACTGGGGCTGTTTTTCTAACAGTGGTGTTGGTGAGCTTGTGTGCATTGATGGAATCATGAACTCTGAAGTATACAGATGCATTTTGGATGCAAACTTACAGAAATCAGCAAAGAAATTATTCAAACGACAGAAGTGGATCTTTCAGCAGGACAACGATCCAAAACATACCAGCCTCCTGTTGAAAGAATACTTTGCCAAAAAGAAAATTTCTGTCTTAGAATGGCCGTCCCAGAGCCCTGACCTAAACCCTATAGAGCATCTATGGGATGCAATGGAGAAGAAAATTTCAGGCCGTCGATGCACTCGTGTGGATGAATTGAAAGCTTTGCTGGCTGAAACGTGGAGGAAACTTTCACCACAGCTGTTCATGAAACTAATTGATTCCATGCCCAGACGTTGTCAAGAAGTTTTGCGAAGTAAAGGGTGGCAAACTAAATACTAAAACACTTAAACTGTGATCTTTATTGAAGGCATTATTGAGTGTCCAAATACTTTTTTGTCTTCATTTTCAGCAGTATATCTATTGTTTTATTGTTTAAAAGCCAACCAACATCTTTTTGTGAAATGTTTTGCTTGAAAAGTGTGCTTAAGGCATCTATCTTCAACATAAATGTTATTTGGTTTGACATTTTGTTATGTAATTCAATAAAATTCATAAATTTCTAAGCATGGCTTCAGTGTCCAAATACTTTTTGGGGCCACTGTACATTCCCCAGAACTACAAACAATACTGTACCTTACAATACATTTGTGTGATTTTACAAATGTGTTGAAAAAGATAAGTACAACTTCCTTGGATTTATACTTAATAATTTTGGGTATATATCCCAGCATCCTGTTGGCCTTTTTTTTTTTTTTTTTTTTTTTTTTTTTTTTTACTGCTAAAGCAGAGTGCGTAGTACCTGAAAATCTTTGATCAACCATTACACCCAAGTCTTTTACAAATCGAGCACATTCCAGTTTTGTTCCTCCCATAACATAATCCTGCCTTATGTTTTCATTTCCCACATGTAGAACTTTACATTTGGCTATATTGAATCTCATTTCCCAGGTTCCTATTGCATTCTTTTGTGAAATACATACATCTGTAAACATTTGACTAACAAAATATATTGAGCGAGCATCTGAAGTTTTGAAATTAACTTACTGCTGTTTGCTAACTTACCGTCCGGACAGCAAAACAGAGCTAATGGAGCAAAATGGAGTTTAACTGTAATCAGCGGTAACTCTCTTCTCGAAAGCCTGTGCTCTTCAGAGCCATGTGCTGTGATGAATGAGTGATGGCTCATTCAGCCACTTCCATCTCTTGGTGACTTTTGCTACATTTCTAGATTGAAACTATATCAAATGTCAATGGCCTGAAGTGCATGTTGTTCTTGTCATATAAATTAATGTTGGTTTATATTATATTAAAAGGAAGAGTATAAATTATGGAATATTTATTGAGAAGCAATAATGTCTCATATTTGGAAAAATTATCTTTATGTTGCAAAGACCACCATCTAGTGTCTGTGAGAAGAACTGAATAAACAAGATCCTTCACTGTTGCACTTGAGCTTAATCTTCTGATCACATTCGCTTTGGAGCACGGAATAATGGCACTGATGCAGAAGATTTCCTATAATCAATGAATCAGTTCAAGTGGCTTTAATGTGATGTCTTTCACTGTCGGCAAATTATCCGTATGATTCATGAAAAATCTAAATCAAATACAAGTAGTTCATATTAACTTGCTGCTTGCTCAAACGAGAGTGAGTCATTTAGATTTGTGGAAAATGAAATGAAATGATCACTCAGTTAAATGAAACATAGCCGCACACCCCTCCCGCTGCTTTCGGGCCTGCTCCCTGTAGAGGTAATATACATTTGTGCTTAGAGAATGCAACCTTAGTGGAAAATTACTGTGGGCTATTTGTGAATTAACATGAATCTGGTGGACATTCCTGTTATTTCAAAAATGTTCTGGGAGTACTAACAAATGTACCTGAATTTTCTTAAATAACTGTCCTGCCTATACTACTTTTATCAGCTGCACTCTGGCTACAGGTGAAACTGGTTATCAAACTATACGACGCAGAAGAAAATATATAAAGATCTCTGCGAACTGCATTTCTCCAGAGAATCACTGATTCTGTTCTTTTTTCTGATATCCTTTATTAAAGCTTCTCAACCTAGCCGAAGCCTCTGTGTAGAACTGAATTATTCTTCAACACTCGCCCTTGGTTGGACAGTGTACTGAAAAATGACATATTATCAACTGAAAGAAATCATTTTTCTAAATGATGAATATTATGACCAATGACACAAAACTGATGCAAAATGACAGAGAATACAATGTTGTCACCAGTTTGCGAAATTTAGTGATTTACTACGTTTTTAGCCAGAATGATTGCACCTTTCACTCAATAAGTAGCACCAGAGAGTAAGCAAAGAGTTAGAGATAAGTACCGTTACAATCATGTAAGTTCCGCTGTTAAGGTGCTAGCCTTATGCAAGTGAAGACTGTCAGTGCACCTGCCGGTCTGACTGATTGGGGCGGTCCTTCAGCTATCAGCCCAGAGAAGAGCTGGAGCCATGGCAACGGGAAGGGATGGACAGCCAGCTGGAGAGAGGATGTATAGCAGTGCTGAGACATGACAGTGTGGGATGGGTACAGTCAGTAGGGATTTATAGCAGTGTTCAGGGATGTGGGAGGGGTACAGTCAGTAGAGATACAGCAGAGTTCAGGGATATGGGAGGGGTACAGTCAGTAGGGATACAGCAGTGTTCAGGGATATGGGAGGGGTACAGTCAATAGGGATACAGCAGTGTTCAGGGGTACAATCAGTAGGGATACAGCAGTGTTCAGGGATGTGGGAGGGGTACAGTCAGTAGAGATGTATAGCAGTGTTCAGGGATACAGTCAGTAGGGATATAGCAGTGTACAGGGATGTGGGAGGGGTACAGTCAGTAGGGATGTATAGCAGTGTTCAGGGATACGGGAGGGGTACAGTCAGTAGGGATGTATAGCAGTGTTCAGGGATATGGGAGGAATACAGTCAGTAGGGATGTATAGCAGTGTTCAGGGATATGGGAGGGATACAGTCAGTAGGGATGTGTAGCAGTGTTCAGGGATACAGTCAGTAGGGATACAGCAGTGTTCAGGGATGTGGGAGGGGTACAGTCAGTAGGGATGTATAGCAGTGTTCAGGGATATGGGAGGGGTACAGTCAGTAGGGATGTATAGCAGTGTTCAGGGATATGGGAGGGATACAGTCAGTAGGGATGTATAGCAGTGTTCAGGTATATGGGAGGGGTACAGGCAGTAGGGATGTATAGCAGTGTTCAGGGATATGGGAGGGATACAGTCAATAGGGATGTATAGCAGTGTTCAGGGATGTGGGAGGGGTACAGTCAGTAGGGATACAGCAGTGTTCAGGGATGTGGGAGGGATACAATCAGTAGGGATACAGCAGTGTTCAGGGATGTGGGAGGGGTACAATCAGTAGGGATACAGCAGTGTTCAGGGATACAATCAGTAGGGATACAGCAGTGTTCAGGGATGTGGGAGGGATACAATCAGTAGGGATACAGCAGTGTTCAGGGATGTGGGAGGGGTACAATCAGTAGGGATACAGCAGTGTTCAGGGATGTGGGAGGGATGCAGTCAGTAGGTATGTATAGCAGTGTTCAGGGATATGGGAGGGATACAGTCAGTAGGGATGTATAGCAGTGCTCAGGGATGTAGGAGGGGTACAGTCAGTAGGGATGTATAGCAGTGTTCAGGGATGTGGGAGGGGTACAGTCAGTAGGGATGTATAGCAGTGTTCAGGGATATCGGAGGGATACAGTCAGTAGGGATGTATAGCAGTGCTCAGGGATGTAGGAGGGATACAGTCAGTAGGGATGTATAGCAGTGCTCAGGGATGTAGGAGGGGTACAGTCAGTAGGGATACAGCAGTGTTCAGGGATGTGGGAGGGGTACAGTCAGTAGGGATACAGCAGTGTTCAGGGATGTGGGGAGGGGTACAGTCAGTAGGGATACAGCAGTGTTCAGGGATATGAGAGGGATACAGTCAGTAGGGATGTATAGCAGTGCATTTCAGGGGTTTTCTCTGCTGTTAAAGGAAAGGGTCATTATGACCCCAAGGACAACAGGAAGGTAAAAGGCGTATCTATGAAGATGTTACACAGACTCATGCATACTGTGTCTAGGGTTGGGACAGTGTTCTTTGTGAGTAGCGTGATCCTTTGCGATAGCAAATATGTGCGCAGACACTAATGGATGGAAACATCTGAATACACCAAATATGGATGGAAAATGCCTGTTATTTGAAGCGTGATATCTGTCTAAATCTGAAAGTGTTTGTTCAACCTAACTCTCACAATTTGGCTGGAATAAATTAATAATACATAATTCAAAGCATTAGAACACGCTTCTATATATAAATGGGGTCCTTGGACAGAAAGAAGCATTGAGGTGTTACTCTCAGCATGTATAATTTACACTTCTAGAGGGTTCTAAGCGGGCTGCTGGTTTCTGTGTGCTTACAGAGGAGTGCTGATATTAATAAAGCTTTAAGTGGAGGGTGCCACTCTCACTGGCTGTGTGAAGGGCTCTGGGGGCCCTGGCACTGCTGTCACTGCCACTGTGGGTTCCATTGGCCTGTTCTGCACAGGGCAGCTCGGACGGATCCAAACCCACACACTCCTGCAGCACCACAGAGAGCGGACTATGATCTACTCACTGCAGGACCTGGTGCACATAACACACACACACGCATACAAACATGCGCCCACGGACACACACGCACACACACACACACACACTGCTTCTGCAGTGATCATTCCATAAGTGAGAAAATCCTCTGTCTCTCTCCTCACACAAAATGATGGCTGAACCAATGTATAGTGGTATGGGTGTGCAACATTACAGTTAGTTTTAAAGCATCCTGTAAAATGGTGTAAGAGCACTGTGCCACTAGGTCCCACTCCTGCACTGTTCTCTGACATGGCGCTGAGCAGAGGTCTGATATTTGCTGCTCAGTGCTGACTCTTGCAAGAGAGTTGCTGCTTCTCTGCTCGCATTCTGGCAGATTCAGGGAGTGAAAAGCCTCTGCATGGTCACTGGATGCCCCCCTCCTGCCACTGTCTCCACACCATTCTGCACATGCTCTGCACAACAACCCAATCAGCTCCTCCTTTTTATTAGCCTGGCCTTGAAACAGCATTTGGTGGCTTTAAGGGACTTCTAAGAATGGAATGTGCCTGCAAAAACCACCTTTGACACTAGATGAAGACAAACCCCCATGTGAGGACTGGTTGGCCTCACAATCTGCAATTCAACATTTATTAAGAAAAAAACCTTCAATTATTAAGTTAAATGCGCCTCACTCACTCCATTTTCTTTTAAAATTATGATTATGAAACTTTAACTTAAACAAAAAATGTAAAGAATTTATACCGTGAGCTAAAATAAAACAATATTACCCAGTTACAAATATAATTTATCATCTTTTTCCTCTCTTAAATTAAAGTATATATCAAAATATAATGTCACTTCAAAATTCTCTCTCAAAAATCCATATATTTTTTCTCTCCTCTTGAAATTTCAGTGTCACATTTGAAACACATGTATTTCCCTGTTAGTTTAAAATATCTAAAAAAGCTCATTTGCACAGAAGAGAGAGCTCCTACCCTTCTCTCAAAACAGAAACTCACAGAAAGATTTTTTCTCCATACAGTTTCCAGTGGCTACTAGTCCAAATAGAAATCAACATTAACTTTGATGTCTGTGAGTTTTATAGACCTACAGTAATGGCATGGTGTACCAAACCAAAACGAAGTCCAGTTTTAGCTGTGAATAATAAGATTTGGCGAGAGAGGGAAGGAGTAGTTGGTCTAAGGATGCAACTTTTTTCCCAGAGAATTTTCTGTCCATAATGCCTGTGAATTCTAGCTATGTAAGACCATGTTAGCAGGTGATTTTTTCCTGAAGCAACATTGACGAGAAGATCACCTATTCTTGGGTATTTTCAACTCTCAATCTGTGTAACGTCCTGTTCATGTTTAAATAAGCCCTGTGACCAGTAGTGACACTGTAAAATGTTATGAACCATCAGTTAAATGGTATTTTTATTTTAGGTTATTGCAGATTCTGCTATTCATTGGAGGCTATAGTAGGCAATGGCAGTGTTATGGAGCATCCCATGATTTGAATGTTGGGAGGGTACCACAGCTAAAGTAGGATGTGACAGGAAGGTAAATGTTTTTTAAAAAAAACAAAATAAATCACAAGATAATCATCAGATCCTTTTGAGGAATTTTTTTGTCTCTTTCCTTCTACTTCATGAGGGCTGCTTAGCGCCTTAGAGTCCCTCTCAGTGGCTCATGGTCTCCAGATTGGGCATTTCCATTGGGTCACAGCTGAAGAGGAGCATTCAACCTCCAGACCACCTCGGGGCAAACAGGACCCCCATTCCAAAGCTGGATTGGGTTTTGATCTTTTGGTAACAGAGAATATATACAAAAATACCATATTGTGTGATACTCCTCTTAGTTTGAGCTAAAGACATTACAGAGAGGTCTACCCAGGAGCCCTCATTATACCTGTCTTTTTAAGGTTTGTCAGCTGCCAAGTCCTTCCTGAATGAACTCTCACAATCTCCTGCAGTTCCCTTTAGCTCTTCCTGCTGATTAGACATTCCACTCGTGTGGTAGGCTTCCAGCAGGCAGTCTGATCTGGAGGATTCTCTGTCTTGATTTACCAACAGAACCTTTTTAGCTCTCATTCCCTGGTGCCAATCATGGGCGATGCAGTCTGCTGTAATACACATACTGTGCATGTTACATTCTATTCTGCTGGGGTAAGCAGAGCAGGACTTATGCCACAGTGACATTCAGAAACACGTGAGATGCATTCTAGTTTTGATGGGAGATCTCACAGGCATAGTCTTCCATGACGTCCTGCGAGAGACTGTGATTTTTAACTTCCGAATCTGAAACTGGGAGAGCATCACTGGACTGTCTTTGCATTTGATAGGCAAGAACATCTCTTATAGTACTGCTTATATCTGCCATTTTAATCTGGTGCTGCATTCTTGAGGACAGGGAACATTATTACTGTGAATGGGACAGCAGGATTCTGAATTTCCTTTCACCTTCAGTGCTGATCTGATCTGATTGGGCAACAGCATTTGGATAGCTGGCTCCAATTGGACGGCACAGGTGATAGGAGGATCAATGCTAGCCACATGCCGATCAGATAGAGCCACAGATTTCCTGGGGTTTGTCACAAGGGGTATCACGCATTATCTGCTCAGAACAGTTAGCTTTATCCTAGCGATATGGGGGGGGGGGGGTTAGATTCCCGGTTGGGGGGGGGCAGGGATAGATTCCCAGTTGGGGGGCAGGGATAGATTCCCGGTTGGGGGGGCAGGGATAGATTCCCAGTTGGGGGGGCAGGGATAGATTCCCGGTTGGGGGGCAGGGATAGATTTCCAGTTGGGGGGGCAGGATAGATTCCCGGTTGGGGGGCAGGGATAGATTCCCAGTTGGGGGGGGCAGGGATAGATTCCCGGTGGGGGGGGCAGGATAGATTCCCGGGTGGGGGGGGGGAAACAGGCTGTAATTTACATGCACATACATAATGCTTTCAGTCCATAGTGTGGGTAATGGTCAACCAGGTTCACATCTGACCCAACGGTGCCTGTGGGTGCTTTTATGATGTGAAAACAGACACTGTCCTGGTCATCTGTTCATCCTTGTTCCTGCACGTGTCAAGTGTTGGTGCGGTGGGGTAAAAAGGTTGCGAGACTTTCCCGCGGCAATCTCTAGATTGTAGGGCAATTGTCTTTTCAGCTGTTTACAGCCTTCTGATCTTTACGACTCCACCGGAATGGGGGCAAAGATAAAAATCCATGGACAGTCTAAATTGAACCTTACACTAGCAAACATGATCTATCCGACAGATAACGCTGGCTTACCTACATAACCCAGGTAAACTACCTAACTTCACCTACCACACAGATGACGTTAGCAACATTTCATTCTTCCACGAACTAGCCACCAAATTGAAGTAACATTATCAATAATGATGTGGTGTACTGCAACTGGGCTCACGCTCATATTGAGGGATAGTTTAGGCCTTATGGGGGAAAGTGAGCGACCCACAAACTGTGATGGGCCTAGTACTCCTGAGAGAAGGGGAGCACACTTCACTGAGGCTGAAGAGAGGACAGGAATGCTTTGTAGGCAGTGTTTCCCATCCAATTACTTTATTTGGCCAGCCCGCCCGAATAGATTGGCCCCTACCCAAAAAGATTTTTATTTCTACAAGCAACACACTATACACACATGTATTCATTATTTTTTATACCTAATGTTAAAGTGACTCATTTCTCGCAGCGGATGTTTGAGAACCACTCAAACAGAAAATTATTTAAAAAAAGAAATGCTAGAGGAAAAGTGGGGAGAAACTGCACCTGTTAAATAAAATGCATGAAAACCAACGTGTTGTCTTGAAAGGCTGTTTGGATATCAAGCTCCAATGACTTTAAAGCCCCCAAATTATGTTTAGAATGTGCATGTGACTATATTATCCTCCAAATCATTCATAGCTTAATAGTTTGCCTGTAACTGAGACAATTACTGCAAAAAAAAAATAAAAAATTGTGTCAGTCAATGGGTTGCTTCTTCATTCTGTTCACTGTGCTACCGGCAACCTTGATGCGAAAAGTGCCGTACAGATTTCATTTTGATTTGGAGACTTAGCCAAAGTAAACAATGACAAACAACTGCCCTAATACATGTGAGCTCTGTCTGGGCAGCAAAATTTATTAGCCAAATCAAGAAAAAAAGTCTTTGTCCCAAACATTATGGAGCTCACTGTATGTGTACAGTCATGTGAATGCACACGGTCAGCCTCATTGTTGAGCGGTTCATGAGGTGAAGTGGCCTATGTCTTTTGATGTTGTAAACCACTGTTCTGTAAAGACAAATTTGGGCTACATCCCTGGTATTAGAGCACATTAGATTACATTACATTACATTACAGGCATTTGGCAGATGCTCTTATCCAGAGCAACGTACAACAAAGTGTATAACCATAACCAGGGACAAGTGTGTTGAAAACCCTAGAGGCACGTACAGTTCCAAGTGCAGGGCGCGACCACGTAGTTTAACTTGGACCCTGTAGGTTAAAACCCTCCTGTTATCTTCAAATTTACTAACATCTTTTATCTTTGGGGTCAATTTGACCCCAGCGATTTAAACCTCCAGAAAATGATTATAATTAAAATTGTTACCATGAGTTTGTGTCAGGTGCTTTCTTATAGTCTTTGTTGACTACCTAAATAGCTCTTTAAATAAAACATAAGCCCCACCCCCCCCTTATACATCCAGAATACCTGTAACGCCCCTCCGCGTCAGGTGGGGGCACTGGCCGTTTGGAGGCCTGTGTTTTCTTGTTTCAGATAATTGGAAGCACCTGTGGCGGTGCCCATAAAAGGAAGCCTGGAGTCGGCTTCTAGGGAGGGGGCTTTATTTTCTCCTCGCCGTTGGACCACGGCCGTGTCTGGATTTCACCTTTTATGTTTTACAGTTATTTTGTTATTTCGTATGGTGTTCCAATAATAAAGGTATTGGTTATTATTGGGAAACCTTGGTGTCGGCATCGCTTATGTTTGCGGGTGTTGAGAGCAACCGTAACAATACCTATTGCGCGGCTATGAAAAAATATGCAAATCACCATAAAATCTCACTGATTGACCTAAAATTGGAAAGAAAGGTCTTTTTGTTGTTTTAATGTTTTTTCTCACTGTCCCCAACATGGTAACCTTCCTTTTCAGCAGTTCCTCACCCAGGGCATACGATGTGAAAAAAATTATCACATGTAATGTTATGACCATTCAGTCCTTCAGCCATGTCTAGTACCACCCTCATGCCCTGATTTTTTTCAGGTGCTTCCCCAGGGGATTTATCAGTGTACACTGGCATATTCTGGGCATAGCTGGAATGTGCATCACATGCTGCCCATATTTTTGATACCGTGTTTGGCCGGTTTGCTTGGTATGTATTATCTGAAGGGACAGCGCCCACGAAACACAACCAGACATTCATCCACAGTCACGTGGGGGCCTGGATTGTAAAGAAAGGGTAATGGCTGAACCCACTTGTCCCATACATCCCGTACTGCTGCAAGTTTGTCATGCTCTTGTCGGCCCTGTCTTGTTTCTCTGTCATCAAAGCGTATGACACGGGAGAAAACATGGAATGTCTTTAGAGACATGGTGGCTGGAAATATTGCCCTTCCAGTGTCAGCATTCCAAAGGCTTGCTGTTGCTTGGCCTTTTGACTTGTACACTCCTACCAAAATGAGCAACCCAATGTAGGCTTGCAAGTGGGTCACATCCAAGTCTTTCCAACTGTCCCCATACACGCGCCTCCCCTCTAAGTTTGTCATCTCAAGTATATCCTTTTCGATCAATGGTGTTACAAAGAGCTCAAATGCTGATTTTATGTCTTGGACATGGCTGACAGCATATCTGGTGGGGCCTGGAACCATTTTGATTAAATCAGCAGCACTAAGTCTACCCTCTCGTTCAAGTGGGGAGAGGGACCATAATAACTTTCCATTTTTTGAAGGTAACGTGTCTGCTGGTGGTTGAGAGACAACAGGAGGGTCAACACTAAGGGTTTCATTCTCATCAGAGGAGGATGCCTCATAATCAGGGTAATCAGCAGTAAACACAGGAGTTACCAACAATACAACATAAAACAAAAAGTACCTGATAAAAAGGAGCAATCAAACCCATAAGATCAATAAAAATAAACAAAAATAATTGGGAAGTCAGAGTAAATAAAATCATACAGAAATTTTCAATTGAGAGAGAGCATAAAGAGAGAGCACACAGAGCACCAAGAGAAATGGTTTAGAAGGCTGCTGTGTTTTTATATGTTTGCTCCTCCCCTATGTTGTGTGAACTATCAATGTCCTTGCGGGAACCATATTTCCCCTCCCCCACGGCGCAGGAAAGTGAACTATCAGTGGTTCGCGCACTACTGCAGGTATGGTTATATTAGGTTAGGGTCCTAAAGCAGAGGGAAGTTTTTTGAAGATTATAAAATTGCATGTTATAGTGACCTCAATATCATCCAAAACAACCAAAACAAATGTGTGTAAAATGTTGATGTTTCTTATGTTTTATACAGCTAAAACAGCCGGGGGTCAAATTGACCCCAAAGAACACTGACAAAATGTGTATAGGACATTGAAAACTGTCATGGTTCTGTGTTCCTGTCTGTTTCCTTGTTGGGTCGCCAGATGGCGGCACTTCTGGTTTGTGTCCTGCTTGTTCCATGTTAATTGTATCATTGGTTTCAATTATTCCATTGGCTGTCTCGTTCTCCCTTCCCTCTCTGTGGCCTGATTATTCATTGTGCCCTCCTGTGTCTCGTCAGTGTCTGTATAAGTTTCCCTTCCCCTGGACTCAGGTGCTGGATCCTTGATTGTCTGTTTGTGCCTACGCTCATGTTCCTGACCCGTGTGTTCCTGCCCAGGTTCTGTTTCCCATGTGTTTTTTTGGACTTTTGGATTTTCCGTGTTTCCTGTGAGTTTTGTAGGTTTACTTTGTGTTGTTTGGAAAGTTGCCCTGCGAGGCCCTTTGTTCCCTTTTGTCCCCTCTAAGTAAAGTCTTTGTTTGTACCTTTGGAGTTTGAGTTTTTTCCATGCACTCCGCATCTGGGTCCTAACCCCCCGCACCTGTGACAGAAAACATATAATCATGTTAATTTTATGTTTACCCAGTTGTCCCCATAATTAGGAAAAGTCATTAAATATGAAGCAAAAAAAAATGTCAATCATTTATTTAGAGACGTTACAGTTTTTTTGATTGCTAAGACACATTTAATGAAACAATTCCCCTTTTTCTCAGAACTATTAACACAATCCCAAAACTACACATCAATCAGCACAAACTTCAAACATCCATGCCAAACTCAAATTATCTTCTCAAAAACATATACTCTTCCATCAAAATTAAACTTTGCCTTCAAATGGCACACACAAGCCATCGAAAACACAGACAATGTAGATTACCCATAACACATCAGTGAGATAAATTCAAAGCACTACTGCAAAAACCTTTTATAGCAGTGCGTCAGGAGTTATTTTCTCCTGGTTATTCTACTTATTTTATGGTTTTCAGATTTTGATCTTTGCAATGTTACACTACTAACAAATGAGGGAGTGTGCAAATTTCCAAATATTTTATCTGTAGTACTGAAAAGTGATGCTGAGTGAAAAGTACTGTACAGTAACCACAACACAGTTGAAGGAACAAAAAAATGTAGTATTTTCAAAGGAGAGTAACATTCATAAAAGGAACTCAGTATATGCAGCACTATAAACAAACAGCAATAAAATCTAAAGAACATATTGTCTGTAAATACACTTCAACATTACATAGACAGCATATCCTCTCACAGCAGTACAGCAGATGCAATATATAACATTACAGTAAATTATAGTACTTGTTTTCTTGTCTGAAAGTATGGACAATGGATGCCACTGTGAAACGATTCAAGTTTGGCTGAACTCTCTGTCCAGCTTCCCTCATCATCATACCATGCACTATGCACATGGTCAATCAAGGTGGCACGTATTTCGTCTGGGACAAATTGTCTCCTGCCTCTTCGTCTCCTTTGTCTTCTTGGTCTTTGGACAGCTTGTCCATTTTGAGGATCCATTGTTCAAAAGCACACAGACGCAAACTGTGGCCCTATTTACTGATCCAGAGATTGTGACCGGTGTGTAAACAATTTTGCTGCCAAGTGTTTGCACCTAGAGAAAGGTGTGTTACCTGAGTTTAGGTTGTGATGACTTGAGTTAACTGTTTTGACTACTAGTGTTTGTTGCATGAGCACAGTGTGTAACCAGTGATTCATGAGAGCATTTGTTTGTAGAGATTTGCAGAAAAAGTTTAACAATTGGCAGCATGTGTTAAAACAAGTGAAACGTGTTTATAGTTTTGAGAGATGTGTTGGTCCTCTGAGAACTGAAGTAATAATTTGGGAGTTTTTGCTAAAAGAACCAGTTTTAGTGTGTTAGCAATTGAGAAAAACTGTAAACATTGAATGGAGTCAAATTGACCCCAAAGATAATAGGAGGGTTACAAATTTGAGGGTATATAAGCACTCATATATTGTGCTGTATTTCTCTCTCAACAACTCTTTCAGTGATTGCTAACAATTAAGCATGACCATTCCCCAATATCTTTCTAAAAAAAGAATTACACTAATATTAGAATCTAAGGAGTGTTTGTGAAAGTGGAATTAATGTAATTCATTCCAAACGTTTTATCAACATCACATTTATTTTATGAAAAGTAGCGGAACTATAGACAAGTGGTGGCGTGCTAGTTGGTTACTTTTCAGGCGAATGTACAGAAATGATCATGAAACAGTAGAACAAAAATCGTTGACTCAGCCGGTACTTATAAGCACAATGTATTGCATATTCGATGCGTTTTCACACGCTGTGAAAAGTTGCTAATTTTTTTAGTTTTGGTATTTTAAGATTCTTATAGATCCGCAAATTAACACCAGCAGTTTTACAAACATAACCAGAGGATTCTAAACTGTATTACGTATTATATTTGGCAGTATGTTCGCAAATTCCACGTAGCCTACGCTCTCTCCGCCCAGTCCGAGATCGCAATTATTTCCCCGGTCCGCTATCTTAATCATCATTGGGTTTATTCCATTCTGCTCAGGTCACCCCGGACTGCTGCTGCCTGCACTTTCTTTCCCCACTGGATCGGCTAATAATTCAGGACGGATCACGCGGGAATCATAAGGCACTAACTGAAATATATAACCCCATAAAACGGCCACAACCACAACCAATTTAGTTATTAAACTAACTTTTCTTTTGGATTAGCCTACAAGCTAACTACTCGCCGATTTTCTGTATCTGGTAAGTCCCGTCTCTGACTTTGTAGCCACGTTAGCTGCCTAAGGGGACATTTCATCCTATTTATGGAATTTTTAGAATAGGAATGAATCGACAGGAAAAGTAACCTATGTACATTTGTTTGAAAGGTTTAGGCGTTAAACTGGTTAATGTTAAACTGGTCATTGGCAGATGTGCAGAAGTCAATTGCCTACTCGGGAAAGCCTGCCCTGATTTTCAGGGGAAGTTGGGTGTTAGTTTACGTAAACAGCGAAAATAACGTAGGTTACTGAAAAAACATTTTATAGTGCGACTGCAGTGTACCATTTAGTAGACCTAAGCATGACGGAAATCCAAGGGGTTTGTGAAAATTTTGTTAGCGGAAAAAAGAAAAATTCTAGAAGGCACTGAAATGGAATATTAAACATCTAACGGTGAACAAGTTTGAATTGTATTTCACAATCAGAACAGTTATTCTAAGGCACACATACAACTTTTAGGATAAGGGAAAACTTAGATGTTGGCGTCAGATACGTATTCTAATAGCCTGAATAACAGTTTAATAACGTTTAACCCTTTGATGAACAAGCTATGCAAACCCCTTCTAATGCACAACATGGGTCAAAAATGACCCGTATTCATTTCCTATGTTATTTCATGCATGCATGAGTGTTTCTTTGGTATATCTTTTGAAATCAATTTATTTCATCATTTAATATTCCAAGTATTCATTAAATATCTTGTTTTTGATTCCCACAAATCATTATTTTTATTTTTCCTTTCTTACTTTATGAACAAAGAATAGTTTTTGTATTACTACATCAAGTTTACACACATGGACCAAAAATGACCCATGTATACAAGTGTGATTTTAAAAATATAAAGACATACTATAATAATAATTTTGTTAAAATAATTATTTTAGCAGTGATTTAGACCAAACAATAATACATTTAATATTTCAAATATGTTTATTTGTCACTTTGTCACACATAACATACACATATCACTGATAACCTGTAACACTGATATTGAACTGTAGTGTATCTGTAGTGTAACTGTAGTGAACTGTGGTGAATGTGACCGAATAAAAGAAAATAAAACTGATGAAATAAAATCACATGGGTACAGCGCAAATTGCCATATCAGTGCTTACATGCCTCACAAATGTCACAAATGACAACTACATGCTTGTGCTCCTTGCACACAGGCCTGGTGCCCTGGAAACACCAGCTGCTGACTTTCCTGCCTTTGGCAGCTGGGCAGATCTTGCACCTCTTCCTCTTCACTTGGTCCTCCTGTCTGATGTCCTCCTGTGGCTGGGTGGTGGCTGCATTTTGTTTTTTTATCCCACATCTTCCCATTGCCTCTGTAATATTTTTGGAGGTGGGGTGTGCCCTCCATGCACCTCTTCATATGTGGCATGACAAGCTCTTTGCCCAGCTCCTTGATGAATAGCCGCCGTGCATTGGTCACACCACCCATGTAATCAGGGTGTTGTGCAATGAAGTTTGTGTAGGCATTGAGGGTGGCAACATCCAGCATATTGTGCCAGAGCACCATCGGCCACGTCCGTGTTCTCCGCTTACATGAGTAGGTGCGAACCATCTGATCCATTGTGTCCACTCCTCCTTTTGCTTTGTTATAGTACTGGATCACTTCTGGTTTCTTCTTCACACTGTTGTCATACACTGCTTTGTCATCATGCATGGTGCTCAGGAGGACAACAGCCTTTCCCTTCTTCGGCACATAGCTCACCATGGTCATGTTGCCACTGAATCCAAATTCTGAGCTATGTCACTGATGGACATATTCCAGGCATCTTTCGGTGAAACAGCTGTTGAACCGGGCGCAGGTCCTGGGCAGCTCCTCAGGATGTTATGGCTTCTTGTTTTCCCTCAGTGGGGGGATGCTCATTCCAGTAAGACCCCTTTTTACTCAATCTATTAGAGTGGGTCTGAGTTTCCTCTTCAGAGGACTCATCAGACGAGTCTTCTTCATTTAGGAGAGCTGGATTCCAAGACACACGCATAACTCCAGCTTGACCCTGTGGTACAAAGTCTAGGTCATCATCAGAAATTTCAGACTCAGAATCAGGACCAAGAATTGCCTCCTCATCTTCCTCATCCTGTTCTTCATGCAGCGTCTCTATGACCATTTTAGCAGTAAATCTGGTAAATCTGGAATGACTGGGACCAGCCATACTAACACTCTGGATAAAGAAAATCAAAAGCACAAGAATGTTTTCAAATGCACATCAATATACTGTTATATTTCGAGTTTTATTTTGTTGACCTAGCTAACGTTAGCTAGCTAGAATAGAATATGTCAACAGCTAGCTAGCTAATAGTATTGGACATATTTATCTTTCTCACTAGTAATGGATGTCAAGGTCAAGGTAACCTTACCCTAATGTTTAAATATTATGCACATTATGTTATCTTTCATAAGATATCAAATATTTTCTTAAAATAGGTAAAACAATTGTAAAACAAGACTTACATGTATCAGATGTGCAAAAGCAGCCGTGTTGAATTGTGAAATGTGTGGCAGGTGAATAGTTGTCTGCAGTAAATATGTTCCTAATTGCAAACATTTACAAATATCAAAAGTTTATATCAAATTCCATAGTGAATACATGTGGGTCATTTTTGACCCATGTGTGTAAATTTTATGTAGAAATACAAAAACTATGTTTGTTCATAAAGTAAGAAAGGAAAAATTAAAATAAGGATTTGTGATCATCAAAAACAAGTTAATTGAGGAATACCTGGAATACTGAATGATGAAATTAATTTTTTGCAAAGATATAGAAAATAAAAACTCAACTGGGTCACTTTTGACCCATGTTGTGCATCAAAGGCTTAATCTGGAGTAAGCCAGAGTCATGTGATCTTTAGTGCCCTTACGGCACATACGGAGCGACATGTTTACACCGCGTGGTAAAAGTGACCGTTCTGCTCACGTGTGACACAGATCCGATTGGTATTATGAACATGTGCACAGAAAAAAGCAGATGGAATCGGATATTATCAGATCAGTTTTGGGCCACATTCACAATTTTAAAAGTAGAAAAAAAGGAAATTGACAAAAAAAATCTGAACTGGGTATCATGACCTGCGGTGTAAACGTAGCCTAAACTCTGGATGTTTTATTCAGTTCCACTGAGCAGAGGTTCCCAAACTCAGTCCTGGGCCCTATCGAGTATGCTGGTCTTCCTTCCAACCACAATTGCAGTCCCAGAATTTTAACAAACTATTAAGTTTTTTTAGTTATGTGCTTTACATGTTTAGAGGGATTATTTACCTATGTGATATCAGAAATAGCTATGCCTGCCATGGATATTTTATATGAATTTTGCCATGCTCATATTGTGCTTATTGTACTGTACTGCAAACATGCAAAGTAATTTTATCAAATGAAATCCTGTGGTTAATCAGTCAATGCCTAATTAGGTTGCTGAACACATGTGCTTAATTTTTATTTCATTTCACACTTTCACCAGTTAGGAGCCTATTGATTCAACTCGGTCTTTAAATTGATCAGTTAAAAAGAATTAACCTCTTTTTAAGTAATTGTTTGCAAGGAAGCACAATGAACGATGAAATTTTATTCTTCTTGTCATGCACAGCTATTTCCGACATAATGTGGGATTAAATGATAAATAATCCCTCAGTTTTTAAAGACATTTGTCTGTAGATGTTGTATGCCAAGATTCATGTGCTAAATCCATAATAGCAGTCTAATGGGTCCTTAATGCAAATTTATTTTGTGTCAGAAGAGGTACCATGTGACATTACTGTCAGGTCCCTAAGTCAAATGAAGCAAGACTTATCCATTTATAATTAATGGAAAACTGAAATACTGCCATTGCCACTGCAAATTTGGTGAGAGGTGAGTGGGAGGTACTCTAGCAGCATGCCTAGCATCATGTGAATCAACCAGCTAGAGCAGGGGTCCTCAATCTTATTCAGAAAGGGCCGGTGTGGGTGCAGGCTTTTGTTCCAACTGGGCAGTTATACACCTGATTCTGCTAATCAAAGGGCTTAGCAACGATTCCAAGGGGTTGATTAGTAGAATCAGGTGTGTTACTGCTTGGTTGGAACAAAAGCCTGCCCTGCACCCACACCTGCCCTTTCTGGATAAGATTGAGGACCCCTGAGCTAGAGGTAATATTACTTACAGGTCCAACAGAAAACACACCAACTCCATGTCGCTTTTCATCCCCCTGGTGAACTGCAGCTATCATTGTCAAGGAAATTCCAGGCTTGACTTTGCTTCTTGAGTGAGCCCTGTCAGCTTGTCCTTTCACTTCGCTGTACTTCTGCTTCTTCACCTCTGCCATCACAGCAGCTAACTAGCTACATACGGTCCAGTGAGATCTGATCCCACCCCACAGGCTCTGTTGCTACGCCCATCGCTATTCTTAAAACCTGCACAAAAACAGAGATTGCCGGTGCATTATACTGTAGATATGACTGAGCATGGTTCTTTTATAATATTTTCAAGATAAAAATCCTGCACAGTATCCCTTTAAGGCACCTGAAAGGTGATGGGACTGTTTCTGGCAGCCATATTGTTTGGACAGTTAATTATATAAAAGCCAACAGAGCCCTTTGCCACAGGTGTCCCAAAGTTGGATTTGTTTAGGAGCAATGGCCATTTATATATATATATATATATATGTCTACTTTTTGTTTGCATGTAGATTTTCACTGCTGTGGGGCTACATCTGTCTGCCATATGGCTTTCACTTTTTCAGATTTTTAAAAACACCTGAACGTTCACTGTCCATTGAATCCCACATAGCATGTGATGGTGTCGCTAGACTCATGGTCCGATTGACCTGAAATTGGGAGAAAGTGATAACAGCATGGCCCTCTATCAGTATGCCAAATTTTGAAAAAGTGACCAAGCCAAAATGGTTGCCTCCATAGACACCCACTATGGTAGAATGATAATGAACAGCACAATAACTATAGGGTGCATTACACATTGGGCGCTTGGGCCATTAATAATACATTTTATGTATATAGCACCTTATCATGAAACTCAGAGCGCTTAGTAAATTGAAACCCTCTGGTTCTTCTTTCATTCCAGCTGACATGTCAATGAAGGAAGCTAAGCCGAGGCTGACTGAGTCCCAGGCCTCAGAGCTGATCAGCCGTCTCTTTGGGTTGACTGTCACAAAGATCCACCCCCTGCCTAGCTACGATGACCAGAACTTCCACGTGGTGGTCAGTGAGGAAGGCCAGTATGTGCTGAAGATCATGAACGCTGTGCTGAGCCAAAACCAGGATCTGTATGAGGTGCAGACCCACGCCATGGCCTTCCTGCACCAGCATGGTCTGCCTGCTCAGACCGCCCTGCCCACCCTGACCGGATCCCTGATGAGTCTGGAGAATATTGGTATGAATAATCACAGCACTAACCCTAACCCTGTTCCGTCTAACCTGAGGAGCGTTTGCCATAATTACAGCCACAAGACTTAGCCAACAATGAAGCAGTAAAGCTATTCAGCTGCTTTCCATTTCACTGACAAGATTATTAAATCCCTCTGACTGAGCCCCTCCCTCCCTCCCTGTTTGTCTGACTGTCTGTGCCCCTCCCTGTCTGTCTGACTGTCTGTGCGCCTCCCTGTCTGTCTGTGCCCCTCCCTGTCTGTCTGACTGTGCCCCGCCCTGTCTGACTGACTGTCTGTGCCCCTCCCTGTCTGACTGTCTGTGCCCCTTCCTGTCCGTCTGACTGAGCCCCTCCCTGTCTGTCTGACTGTCTGTGCCCCTCCCTGTCTGTCTGTGCCCCTCCCTGTCTGACTGACTCTGTGCCCCTCCCTGTCTGCCTGACTGAGCCCCTCCCTGTCTGTCTGACTGAGCCCCTGTCTGTCTGTCTGACTGTGCCCCGCCCTGTCTGACTGTCTGTGCCCCTCCCTGTCTGTCTGACTGTCTGTGCCCCTCCCTGTCTGACTGACTATCTGTGCCCCTCCCTGTCTGTCTGACTGAGCCCCTCCCTGTCTGACTGTCTGTGCCTCTCCCTGTCTGACTGACTGAGCCCCTCCCTGTCTGTCTGACTGAGCCCCTCCCTGTCTGACTGACTGTCTGTGCCCCTCCCTGTCTGACTGACTGTCTGTGCCCCTCCCTGTCTGTCTGACTGATTGAGCCCCTCCCTCCCTGTTGTTGATATTAAAAGAGTAACATGGTGGTTGAACGTGACACTTCCCAGTTGTCTTTAGGCAACAACAAAACAAATGTGCATATTTTTTATTATTATTCAGTCAATGCAATGTACTTTAAAACGTATTTTTCTAAGCCTAAATTTCCCACTATAAAAGTTCACCCGAACCGTCTGGGCGTGGTAATGAGAACTGTCAGTTAGCTATGATTGACAGACCATGCCCCGTTACCATAGCTACCCCCATGACACACGCTCTTTTTGGGAGACTGAATTTTCACAAGCTAGCTAGCTTAGTAGTATATCAAGTATTGATAGATAGCTAAGGTAAGGACGTTGACTTATATCCAATTATAATTTTTGCTATCTAGCTAGCCAAGTTAAGATAAACGCACAACTATAACGTCCTCATAAAAGCAAACTAGCTAGCTAACGTTATCGATAACATTGCCTTATGAAAGCAAACTACCTAGCTAGCTAACGTTAGCCAGCTAGCTAAATTAATATAACCAGAAATAATCTAATAGTCCTTAAAAGGCACTCTAATTTAAGTGAACCTAACGTTAGTTAAATATTTGCATTGTCTTGCCTGTAAGCCAGCGGCGCAAACTATGGGTCTCGAGTTATCCATGGGTTTACGGGGCGTGGAGAGTGGAGTGGTTACTGTGTTCGTGACGCACCAAGTTGACAACTTTCTCAACCAGTTGAAAATAGGACGATAAATTTAAAACACATATTTCTCCAAAAATACAGAACGGACATATTTAATACTTTACTCATTGTGTTTCTTCAATGCCTCTTGTGCAAATAGCACATAAAACCGAGAAAGTGTGAAAATCACCATGGTACTCCTTTAAGCGAAAATAAAAACCAACAGACTTGGTGGCTCTTCAAGACCAGAAATGAAGATCACTGCTATAAGGTGTGAATATGCTGTCCCTGTATCTTGGCAGACTGTGGATTTGGCAGTCAGAAGTACTTGGTGCGATTATTGACCTACTTGCCTGGCACCACCATCTCTAAGATCCCCTGCTCCCCACAGATGCTCTACCAGGTTGGAAGGATGGCAGCTACAATGGACACAATACTGCAGAAGGTAATCAGGTCAAAGAATATAACTGCAGACAGCAACTCTGGGGTTGGGGCATGTGTGCATTTCCACTGAGCAGAAAATGGTGTCCAGAAAGGTATTTTATTTGCATTTAATTAATTACATTTGGGCTTTACCCACTCTAAGTTTTATGTGTTTCTTATTTTCAAGAAAGCCTTCAATCTTTGTTACATCCTTATTATAACAACATCCTGTGTTATTTACTTTTTAGCCCTTTATTTGGCGATTGAATAATCAAAAATATTTAGCAGTCAATGTGTTTGACAGTAATATCCCTCAATAATGCATGAAGTGGAAAAACTGCACTTACATTACACTTTTTCATGCACTAAAGGCTCACAGACCATGTGGTTGTTGACTGGCCACCATAGCAACACCTGCTCCTTTACTGACTTATGTCTTTCATGTTCCCTCATGTGCGGCGTAATCGAGAGGAATCCATGAGTAAAATAATAGGAAGAAATGTTTAAGATTTCATCCCTATACACCCAACGATTACGATTACTGTAGAGTACAGCAAAACACACAGGAGTGAATGGTTACATATTTAGGAATGTGTACCACAGTGTGTCAGTGTTTTGCATTATTTTTCAATGTGATATATTTAATCTATAATTTATATGCTTTTATAGATTAAATAAGTTTTGATTTTCTGAGAGGTTTTTTTTGTTTGTTTTTGAACCCTTAGATATCTTCGGCCGCTATACTGATGAAAAGATAGTCATTCCCACTTGAAAATTATGCAAAAGTGAATACCAGGGTATGCTGTTTACATTTTACTTCGTAGATCTTTAGTAGTTCAGCATATCACGCTGAACCTTATCACATATCACATAGTACCTCAATAGGCGTCAGATTGTAGGGCCCATCCACACAATGATACAGTGCAAGAACAGGATGACCCAGCCAGTAGCTGCTTGTTTGCTTGTTCAAAGGTTGAAGAATCATTTGTCCTCAGTAAACCCCCGTGTGGCACCTTTCTTTTGAATAGAAGAGTATGTAATCGATTTTGATTGCTTGTTATTCCTTTTCAACAGGGCAAAGTTTGATCGCCTAGCAGTATTTCACTAACTACACGCGCACTCACTGGAATCCTCATCGCAATGGTCCTCCTGTAAACCCAGCAGGGGTTGCTTTGACGGGTGTAGCACCCCAGTGCATTGTGGGTCCTATTGTAAACCCAGCAGGGGTTGCTTTGACGGGTGGAGCACCCCAGTGCATTGTGGGTCCTGTTGTAAACCCAGCAGGGGTTGCTTTGACGGCTGGAGCACCCCAGTGCATTGTGGGTCCTGTTGTAAACTAAGCAGGGGTTGCTTTGATGGATGGAGCACCCCAGTGCATTGTGGGTCCTATTGTAAACCCAGCAGGGGTTGCTTTGACGGGTGGAGCACCCCAGTGCATTGTGGGTCCTGTTGTAAACCCAGCAGGGGTTGCTTTGACGGCTGGAGCACCCCAGTGCATTGTGGGTCCTGTTGTAAACTAAGCAGGGGTTGCTTTGATGGATGGAGCACCCCAGTGCATTGTGGGTCCTGTTGTAAACTCAGCAGGGGTTGCTTTGATGGATGGAGCACCCCAGTGCATTGTGGGTCCTATTGTAAACCCAGCAGGGGTTGCTTTGACGGGTGGAGCACCCCAGTGCATTGTGGGTCCTGTTGTAAACCCAGCAGGGGTTGCTTTGATGGATGGAGCACCCCAGTGCATTGTGGTTCCTATTGTAAACCCGGCAGGGGTTGTTTGACAGGTGGAGCACCCCAGTGCATTGTGGGTCCTGTTGTAAACCCAGCAGGGGTTGCTTTGATGGATGGAGCACCCCAGTGCATTGTGGTTCCTATTGTAAACCCAGCAGGGGTTGTTTGACAGATGGAGCACCCCAGTGCATTGTGGGTCCTGTTTTAAACCCAGCAGGGGTTGCTTTGATGGATGGAGCACCCCAGTGCATTGTGGTTCCTATTGTAAACCCAGCAGGGGTTGTTTGACAGGTGGAGCACCCCAGTGCATTGTGGGTCCTGTTGTAAACCCAGCAGGGGTTGCTTTGACGGATGGAGCACCCCAGTGCATTGTGGTTCCTATTGTAAACCCGGCAGGGGTTGTTTGACAGGTGGAGCACCCCAGTGCATTGTGGGTCCTGTTGTAAACCCAGCAGGGGTTGCTTTGATGGATGGAGCACCCCAGTGCATTGTGGGTCCTGTTGTAAACTCAGCAAGGATTGCTTTGACAGATGGAGCACCCCAGTGCATTGTGGGTCCTGTTGTAAACCCAGCAGGGGTTGCTTTGATGGATGGAGCACCCCAGTGCATTCTGGGTCCTGTTGTAAACTCAGCAGGGGTTGCTTTGACAGATGGAGCACCCCAGTGCATTGTGGGTCCTGTTGTAAACTCAGCAGGGGTTGCTTTGATGGATGGAGCACCCCAGTGCATTGTGGGTCCTGTTGTAAACTAAGCAGGGGTTGCTTTGACAGATGGAGCTCCCCAGTGCATTGTGGGTCCTGTTGTAAACCCAGCAGGGGTTGCTTTGACGGATGGAGCACCCCAGTGCATTGTGGGTCCTGTTGTAAACTAAGCAGGGGTTGTGCAAATTTCAATTTTGACTGTCCCTGGACTTTGATCAGAAGGCTGGTAACACAGCTGTAAAGACAAGTGTCCCATGGCCAGGGGATTGCCATGGGGCAGTCCAACCAACACTCGTAGCCTGGAGAAACAGATGGACTGGAATCCCACAGGGCAGACGGGAACCTGGGGGGACCAATACCCACATTATGGACTGAAAGGAAGCATTATTTGTATGTACATGTAAATAAATGATATGACAAATGTGGTGGATTGTGAATAATATCAAATGAAATGCAATAGATATGTGTTATATAGACAGGTACACTGGGCTGTTATGAGGTGGTATAGGGAGGTTATGATCTCAAGTATGTATGGAGGGGAAAGTAAAATATGTTTATAGATATACAGTACTGTACAAAAATCTTAGGCACCCTAGATTTTTATATAGTATATATTTGGTCTTAGATGTTTATTTTTTGTTTTCTGCATTAGTGTGTCAGTAGAAAAGAGCAAATTTAAGATTTCCAAACATGAATTTTCCAAAAAATGAAATTTTACAGATACATTTTTGCATTTTGTTAAATAAAGTAACATTTTAAGTAATAGACTACTTTTCAGATAAAAACTTGATCAAGGGTCTCTGGGATTTCCTGGAGAGCCAGAAGCAACGAAACAGCCAAAATCTGCAGAAGAACTGTGGCAAGTTCTCCAAAATGCTTGGAACAACCTACCAGCCCATTTTCTTATAAAACTGCCGGACAGCGTACCTAAGAGAATTGATGTAGTTTTAAAGGTGAAGGGTGGTCACACCAAACATTGATTTTATTTAGTTTTTAACTATTTACTGCTCTTTATATTATTTTTTTTCGATATTTATAACCTTTCATTTCATTTGGGGGAACCTGCTTAACAGGTCTCCTGGTACCGAATGTTCTCCTGGTACCATAGTCACATCCATCCATGTACTTTGTTGGTAAACTTGTTCATGATTATTTGCCTTAGCCAGCATGTTATTTTGTATAGCTATAGGTATTGAATGTGTCTATATTTGCTCTCATGGACTTAACTGGTGATTATGTTTATTAATAAACAACTTTCATCATACTTTCATCATTTCTGTATCTTCCTTTCCTGCTCTCATGCAACTACGCCAATACCCAGAACATAGTTATAAATCTTGTGAGAGCTAGTCGGTATGTTTTTAGGTGCAATGGTGTTCTGGGCATTGGAGATGGAGATGGTGCACCCCAGTGCATTGTGGGTCCTGTTGTAAACTCAGCAGGGGTTGCTTTGACGGATGGAGCACCCCAGTGCATTATGGGTCCTGTTGTAAACTCAGCAGGGATTGCTTTGACAGATGGAGCACCCCAGTGCATTATGGGTCCTGTTGTAAACTCAGCAGGGGTTGCTTTGATGAATGGAGCACCCCAGTGCATTATGGGTCCTGTTATAAACTCAGCAGGGATTGCTTTGACAGATGGAGCACCCCAGTGCATTATGGGTCCTGTTTTAAACTCAGCAGGGATTGCTTTGACAGATGGAGCATGCCAAACTGTCGGCCCTGCAGCAGGAGAACTATCTGTGGAACCTGGGTAATGTGCATCTGCTGGAGCCCTACCTGCCAACAGTGGAGGGAGAAAATGTGAAGCAAATTGTGAAGGATGTGATCAAGATGTTCAAGACAGAAGTCCTGGTGAATATGAACTCCTTCCGCAAGTGTGAGTCTTCCTCACCATCTCCTTATTGAGTTAACCTTAAAATTTTTACCGAACTCTTGTGGCCAAGGGTCAGGATATACGGACAAAGATGTGCAGTGTCTGTGCTGATATATATTTGAGGATTTCAAACTGTACTTACTTCCGCACGTAAAGGAGGTAGTATGGTTAATGCCTTCCAGTACGTTTAAGGACTGTCCAGTGTAAACATGATTATTGTGAAACACTACATTTGAGTGTTTGATCAGCATATCCTTTCTAGGTATAAACCATGGAGATTTCAATGATCTCAATATACTAGTGGAGCCAGATGGTCTGACTGGCCACAGAATCTCTGGGATCCTGGACTTCGGGGACATGAGCAGTGGCTACTACGTCTTTGAGCTGGCCATCGCTATCATGTACATGATGATCGAGAGCCAAACTCCACTGGAAATCGGGGGGCCGATGTTAGCGGGCTGGGAGAGCGTCTTCCCGCTGAACGAGGCTGAGCGGGACGCCCTCTACGTGCTCGTATTGGCCCGGTTCTGCCAGTCTCTGGTACTGGCCCAGCATTCCCTCACTCTGTACCCCGAAGATGAGGATTACCTGATGATCACTTCGCGCAAGGGGAAGGGTCATCTACTCAGGCTCTGGAAGATGGGCAAGGAGGCGGTGCTCACTAAGTGGTTTGAAGATGCCAGAGAGTACACAGATAAGAAGTGATGGCATCTCATGTGCTTATGTGTTTGCTTCAGTATTCATCTGGTATCTGTCTATATCCATGCATGTAAAAGAGGATTTTCTTTAAGACAGAAATACTGACCTCACCTGTCTTATATAAGGGTCAGAGGATTTATAGGAAGTTCTGTATTGCATTGCTTATTTGTGATGGTTGTGGGGTTGTTATCTGGTTTTGGGTAAGGATGGGCTCAGTTTACAGACTCTTCTAGGCTAAAATGATAAACACCATTTGGGTTGATGTGACTAATCATGTCCTTCATATTAGTGTTAATTCATACAATCAAATTCAATAATTGCTTCAGGAATTTGTTTTTCATGCTTAACATTTTTTTTGGAACAGTGTTTTTGTGCTATGGCAGTTTCACTGAATTATGCATTAGGTAACTTGCAGAAGCATGATAGTAGGTACAGTATATCATTAATAACTAAACACATCATAAATAATCATAATAATATCATAAATAATAATAACTAGAATGTAACAACTGCTTAACATAACTAGCTTGCTTGGCTAGCTTACAACTGACATATAATTTCAGCTTTAAAATTAGGGCTGTCAACATGTTTTGTCCAGTTTGATGATCCTGGTGCTGCAGCTCCAGTCCTGGTTGATGGTTAGAGGCGAAGTTTGGCAGAAAGAAGGCCAACAGGTGTCACCTGCCCTATAGGTGTCACCTGCCCTATGGGCACATGTATTGATCCGTGATTCTCATAAGATAATGGATTCTTTCCACCTAATGATTCCTTCTGTGTAGGAGCCATCTGGCCTGTGCTTACAATGTAATGTAATGACATTTGTTTAGTCCTCTCTCTATGCAACCATGATCCATGTACATTTACACTTTAACCTTGAAAAACTGTTCAATTCTGCCTGAGGGGCCTGTATGTGATCAAGGCCTGTCAGTCTCGTTATAGTACATAATAAAGATTTCTGCCATTATCTTTACTAAATGTAACATTTTATTAAAACAACCCTTTTTATGATTATTTAGGCTAGAGTTCTCCAATTAGTGGTGGTTGTAGTAAATTGCAGCAGGGAAAAGAGGAACTTGGTAAGAGAGATGGCCTGGAGCCAGAACAACGTGCCCTGCCAGTGGGGGGTGTAGCACTCACAGCCTGCTATTGGCCACAGTTACCTTACCTTACCTTACCTATTGGCCACAGTTACCTTACTTTACCTATTGGCCACATTTACCTTACCTTACTTTACCTATTGGCCACAGTTACCTTACCTTACCTTACCTATTGGCCACAGTCACCTTACCTTACCTTACCTTACCTGTTGGCCACAGTTAGCGTACAGGAGAGCGGTCAGCACCCTAACATTTAGCTTGATGTTTTAGTGCTATGATTACATACAGGCTAGAAAGTATCTAGCACCATATCAAGCCTGGTCTTGTGTTTCTGCCTCTACTATGTGGCCTGGCAGACTATTCAACACATTGACCAATCTCTGCATGAAAAAATGCTTCCTAATGTGTGTGTGAAATTTACCTTTTGCTAGTTTCCATTTATGTCCCCCTGTTCTACTAACAGAACTCAACCTAAGAATCTCTTCTAGTTCACTTATACAATACTGTACCTTACAATACATTTGTGTGATTTAACAAATGTGTTGAAAAAGATAAGTACAACTTCCTTGGATTTATACTTAATAATTTTGGGTATATATCCCAGCATCCTGTTGGCCTTTTTTTTTTTTTTTTTTTTTTTTTACTGCTAAAGCAGAGTGCGTAGTACCTGAAAATCTTTGATCAACCATTACACCCAAGTCTTTTACAAATCGAGCACATTCCAGTTTTGTTCCTCCCATAACATAATCCTGCCTTATGTTTTCATTTCCCACATGTAGAACTTTACATTTGGCTATATTGAATCTCATTTCCCAGGTTCCTATTGCATTCTTTTGTGAAATACATACATCTGTAAACATTTGACTAACAAAATATATTGAGCGAGCATCTGAAGTTTTGAAATTAACTTACTATTGTTTGCTAACTTACCGTCCGGACAGCAAAACAGAGCTAATGGAGCAAAATGGAGTTTAACTGTAATCAGCGGTAACTCTCTTCTCAAAAGCCTGTGCTCTTCAGAGCCATCTGCTGTGATGAATGAGTGATGGCTCATTCAGCCACTTCCATCTCTTGGTGACTTTTGCTACATTTCTAGATTGAAACTATATCAAACGTCAATGGCCCGAAGTGCATGTTGTTCTTGTCATATAAATTAGTGTTGGTTTATATTATATAAAAAGAAAGAGTAGAAATTATGGAATATTCATTGACAAGCAATAATGTCTCATTATCTTTAAAAAAAAAAAAAAAAAAATTATCTTTACGTTGCAAAGACCACCATCTAGTGTCTGTGAGAAGAATTGAATAAACATGATCCCTCACTGTTGCACTTGAGCTTAATCTTCTGATCACATTCACTTTGGAGCAGGAATAATGGCGCTGATGCAGAAGATTTCCTATAATCAAATGAATCAGTTCAAGTGGCTCTAATGTGATGTCTTTCACTGTAGGCAAAAAATTATCCGTATGATTCATGAAAAATCTAAATCAAATACAAGTAGTTCATATTAACTTGCTGCTTGCTCAAACGAGAGTGAGTCATTTAGATTTGTGGAAAATGAAATGAAATTATCACTCAGTTAAATGAAACATAGCCGCACACCCCTCCCGCTGCTTTCGGCCTGCTCCCTGTAGAGGTAATATACATTTGTGCTTAGAGAATGCAACCTTAGTGGAAAATTACTGTGGGCTATTTGTGAATTAACATGAATCTGGTGGACATTCCTTTTATTGCAAAGTGTTCTGGGAGTACTCACAAATGTACCTGAATTTGCTTAAATAACTGTCCTGCCTATACTACTTTTATCAGCTGCACTCTGGCTACAGGTGAAACTGGTTATCAAACTATACGTCGCCGAAGAAAATATATAAAGATCTCTGCGAACTGCATTTCTCCAGAGAATCACTGATTCTGTTCTTTTTTCTGATATCCTTTATTAAAGCTTCTCAACCTAGCCGAAGCCTCTGTGTAGAACTGAATTATTCTTCAACACTCGCCCTTGGTTGGACAGTGTACTGAAAAATGACATATTATCAACTGAAAGAAATCATTTTTCTAAATGATGAATATTATGACCAATGACACAAAACTGATGCAAAATGACAGAGAATACAATGTTGTCACCAGTTTGCGAAATTTAGTAATTTAGTACATGTTTTTAGCCAGAATGATTGTACCTTTCACACAATAAGTAGCACCAGAGAGTAAGCAAAGAGTTAGAGATAAGTACCATTACAATCATGTAAGTGCCGCTGTTAAGGTGCTAACCTTATGCAAGTGAAGACAGTCAGTGCACCTGCCGGTCTGACTGATTGGGGCGGTCCTTCAGCTATCAGCCCAGAGAAGAGCTGGAGCCATGGCAACGGGAAGGGATGGACAGCCAGCTGGAGAGAGGATGTATAGCAGTGCTCAGACATGACGGTGTGGGATGGGTACAGTCAGTAGGGATTTATAGCAGTGTACAGGGATGTGGGAGGGGTACAGTCAGTAGAGATACAGCAGAGTTCAGGGGTACAATCAGTAGGGATACAGCAGTGTTCAGGGATGTGGGAGGGGTACAGTCAGTAGGGATGTATAGCAGTGTACAGGGATGTGGGAGGGGTACAGTCAGTAGAGATACAGCAGAGTTCAGGGATATGGGAGGGGTACAGTCAGTAGGGATACAGCAGTGTTCAGGGGTACAATCAGTAGGGATACAGCAGTGTTCAGGGATGTGGGAGGGGTACAGTCAGTAGGGATGTATAGCAGTGTTCAGGGATACAGTCAGTGGGGATATAGCAGTGTACAGGGATGTGGGAGGGGTACAGTCAGTAGGGATGTATAGCAGTGCTCAGGGATATGGGAGGGATACAGTCAGTAGGGATGTATAGCAGTGTTCAGGGATATGGGAGGGATACAGTCAGTAGGGATGTATAGCAGTGTTCAGGGATACAGTCAGTAGGGATACAGCAGTGTTCAGGGATGTGGGAGGGGTACAGTCAGTAGGGATGTATAGCAGTGTTCAGGGATACAGTCAGTAGGGACATAGCAGTGTTCAGGGATGTGGGAGGGGTACAGTCAGTAGGGATGTATAGCAGTGTTCAGGGATACAGTCAGTAGGGATACAGCAGTGTTCAGGAATACAGTCAGTAGGGATATAGCAGTGTTCTGGGATATGGGAGGGATACAGTCAGTAGGGATGTATAGCAGTGTTCAGGGATGTGGGAGGGGTACAGTCAGTAGGGATACAGCAGTGTTCAGGGGTACAATCAGTAGGGATACAGCAGTGTTCAGGGATGTGGGAGGGGTACAGTCAGTAGGGATACAGCTGTGTTCAGGGGTACAATCAGTAGGGATACAGCAGTGTTCAGGGATGTGGGAGGGATACTGTCAGTAGGGATGTATAGCAGTGTTCAGGGATATGGGAGGGATGCAGTCAGTAGGGATGTATAGCAGTGTTCAGGGATACAGTCAGTAGGGATACAGCAGTGTTCAGGGATACAGTCAGTAGGGATATAGCAGTGTTCAGGGATGTGGGAGGGGTACAGTCAGTAGGGATGTATAGCAGTTTTCAGGTATATGGGAGGGGTACAGGCAGTAGGGATGTATAGCAGTGTTCAGGGATATGGGAGGGATACAGTCAATAGGGATGTATAGCAGTGTTCAGGGATGTGGGAGGGGTACAGTCAGTAGGGATACAGCAGTGTTCAGGGGTACAATCAGTAGGGATACAGTAGTGTTCAGGGATGTGGGAGGGATACAATCAGTAGGGATACAGCAGTGTTCAGGGATGTGGGAGAGATACAATCAGTAGGGATACAGCAGTGTTCAGGGATGTGGGAGGGGTACAATCAGTAGGGATACAGCAGTGTTCAGGGATGTGGGAGGGATGCAGTCAGTAGGTATGTATAGCAGTGTTCAGGGATATGGGAGGGATACAGTCAATAGGGATGTATAGCATTGCTCAGGGATGTAGGAGGGGTACAGTCAGTAGGGATACAGCAGTGTTCAGGGATGTGGGAGGGGTACAGTCAGTAGGGATACAGCAGTGTTCAGGGATGTGGGAGGGGTACAGTCAGTAGGGATACAGCAGTGTTCAGGGATGTGGGAGGGGTACAGTCAGTAGGGATACAGCAGTGTTCAGGGATATGAGAGGGATACAGTCAGTAGGGATGTATAGCAGTGTTCAGGGATATGAGAGGGATACAGTCAGTAGGGATGTATAGCAGTGCATTTCAGGGGTTTTCACTGCTGTTAAAGGAAAGGGTCATTATGACCCCAAGGACAACAGGAAGGTATCTATGAAGATGTTACACAGACTCATGCATACTGTGTCTAGGGTTGGGACAGTGTTCTTTGTGAGTAGCGTGATCCTTTGCGATAGCAAATATGTGCGCAGACACTAATGGATGGAAACATCTGAATACACCAAATATGGATGGAAAATGCCTGTTATTTGAAGCGTGATATCTGTCTAAATCTGAAAGTGTTTGTTCAACCTAACTCTCACAATTTGGCTGGAATAAATGAATAATACATAATTCAAAGCATTAGAACACGCTTCTATATATAAATGGGGTCCTTGGACAGAAAGAAGCATTGAGGTGTTACTCTCAGCATGTATAATTTACACTTCTAGAGGGTTCTAAGCGGGCTGCTGGTTTCTGTGTGCTTACAGAGGAGTGCTGATATTAATAAAGCTTTAAGTGGAGGGTGCCACTCTCACTGGCTGTGTGAAGGGCCTCTGGGGGCCCTGGCACTGCTGTCACTGCCACTGTGGATTCCATTGGCCTGTTCTGCACAGGGCAGCTCGGACGGATCCAAACCCACACACTCCTGCAGCACCACAGAGAGCGGACTGTGATCTACTCACTGCAGGACCTGGTGCACATAACACACACACACGCATACAAACACGCACCCACGGACACACACACACACACACACACACGCTGCTTCTGCAGTGATCATTCCATAAGTGAGAAAATCCTCTGTCTCTCTCCTCACACAAAATTATGGCTGAACCAATGTATAGTGGTATGGGTGTGCAACATTACAGTTAGTTTTAAAGCATCCTGTGAAATGGTGTAAGAGTACTGTGCCACTAGGTCCCACTCCTGCACTGTTCTCTGACATGGCGCTGAGCAGAGGTCTGATATTTGCTGCTCAGTGCTGACTCTTGCAAGAGAGTTGCTGCTTCTCTGCTCGCATTCTGACAGATTCAGGGAGTGAAAAGCCTCTGCATGGTCACTGGATGCCCCCCTCCTGCCACTGTCTCCACACCATTCTGCACATGCTCTGCACAACAACCCAATCAGCTCCTCCTTTTTATTAGCCTTGCCTTAAAACAGAATTTGGTGGTTTTAAGAGACTTCTAAGAATGGAATGTGCCTGCAAAAACCACCTTTGACACTAGATGGAGACAAACCCCCATGTGAGGACTGGCTGGCCTCACAATCTGCAATTCAACATTTATTAAGAAAAAAACCTTCAATTATTAAGTTAAATGCGCCTCACTCACTCCATTTTCTTTTAAAATTATGATTATGAAACTTTAACTTAAACAAAAAATGAAAAGAATTTATACCGTGAGCTAAAATAAAACAATATTACCCAGTTACAAATATAATTTATCATCTTTTTCCTCTCTTAAATTAAAGTATATATCAAAATATAATGTCACTTCACATTCTCTCTCAAAAATCCATATATTTTTTCTCTCCTCTTGAAATTTCAGTGTCACATTTGAAACACATGTATTTCCCTGTTAGTTCAAAATATCTAAAAAAGCTAATTTGCACAGAAGAGAGAGCTCCTACCCTTCTCTCAAAACAGAAACTCACAGAAAGATTTTTTCTCCATACAGTTTCCAGTGGCTACTAGTCCCAATAGAAATCAACATTAACTTTTATGTCTGTGAGTTTTATAGACCTACAGTAATGGCATGGTGTACCAAACCAAAACGGAGTCCAGTTTTAGCTGTGAATAATTAGATTTGGCGAGAGAGGGAAGGAGTAGTTGGTCTAAGGATGCAACTTTTTTCCCAGAGAATTTTCTGTCCATGCATGTCCAATGCCTGTGAATTCTAGCTATGTAAGACCATGTTAGCAACATTGACGAGAAGATCACCTATTCTTGGGTATTTTCAACTCTCAGTCTGTGTAACGTCCTGTTCATGTTTAAATAAGCCCTGTGACCAGTAGTGACACTGTAAAATGTTATGAACCATCAGTTAAATGGTATTTTTATTTTAGGTTATTGCAGATTCTGCTATTCATTGGAGGCTATAGTAGGCAATGGCAGTGTTATGGAGCATCCCATGATTTGAATGTTGGGAGGGTACCCCAGCTAAAGTAGGATGTGACAGGAAGGTAAATGTTTTTTTTAAAAAACAAAATAAATCACAAGATAATCATCAGATCCTTTTGAGGAATTTTTTTGTCTCTTTCCTTCTACTTCATGAGGGCTGCTTAGTGCCTTAGAGTCCCTCTACAAGCCTCTTAGAGTGGCTCATGGTCTCCAGATTGGGCATTTCCATTGGGTCACGGCTGAAGAGGAGCATTCAACCTCCAGACCACCTCGGGGCAAACAGGACCCCCATTCCAAAGCTGGATTGGGTTTTGATCTTTTGGTAACAGAGAATATATACAAAAATACCATATTGTGTGATACTCCTCTTAGTGTGAGCTAAAGACATTACAGAAAGGTCTACCCAGGAGCCCTCATTATACCTGTCTTTTTAAGGTTTGTCAGCTGCCAAGTCCTTCCTGAATGAACTCTCACAATCTCCTGCAGTTCCCTTTAGCTCTTCCTGCTGATTAGACATTCCACTCGTGTGGTAGGCTTCCAGCAGGCAGTCTGATCTGGAGGATCCTCTGTCTTGATTTACCAACAGAACCTTTTTAGCTCTCATTCCCTGGTGCCAATCATGGGCGATGCAGTCTGCTGTAATACACATACTGTGCATGTTACATTCTATTCCTGCTGGGGTAAGCAGAAACACGTGAGATGCATTCTAGTTTTGATCGGAGATCTCACAGGCATAGTCTTCCATGACGTCCTGCGAGAGACTGTGATTTTTAACTTCCGAATCTGAAACTGGGAGAGCATCACTGGACTGTCTTTGTATTTGATAGGCAAGAACATCTCTTATAGTACTGCTTATATCTGCCATTTTAATCTGGTGCTGCATTCTTGAGGACAGGGAACATTATTAGTGTGAATGGGACAGCAGGATTCTGAATTTCCTTTCACCTTCAGTGCTGATCTGATCTGATTGGGCAACAGCATTTGGATAGCTGGCTCCAACTGGACGGCACAGGTGATAGGAGGATCAATGCTAGCCACATGCCGATCAGATAGAGCCACAGATTTCCTGGGGTTTGTCACAAGGGGTATCACGCATTATCTGCTCAGAACAGTTAGCTTTATCCTAGCGATTGGGGGGGGGGGGGTAGTTTTCCAGTTGGGGGGGGGGGGGATTTCCGGTTGGGGGGGCAGGGATAGATTCCCAGTTGGGGGGGGGGGGGGGGGGGCAGGGATAGATTCCGGGTGGGGGGGGGGGGGGGGGGCAGGGATAGATTCCCGGTTCCCAGGGATAGGGGGGGGGGGGGGGGGGGGACAGGCTGTTGATATGTAAAAACTTGTGGATGTGATTTACCGGACGCTTCTTTAGCTGTGGAATCTCAGGCGTCCCGTGTGGGCTCAGTACCCTGGGGGTGGAGGTGGCGGGGTGTCCCTAATGAGCTATGGGACGGGCCTGAAGAGGGGTGAGGGGCGGGCTGAAGAGGAAAGGCAGCGCTTTGGCATTTTGGATGTTGGACAGGTGCCTGTTTTTTGCATGGGCCCATTGCCAGTTAGCTGGTCCAGTTAATGAGAGGGGGAAGGAACTGCAGGCCATTCATTGCGAGGCCACAAAGTGGTAGTAACATTAATCCAGAAGGCTTGTTCTTTTTATGAAAAGAAGATACATGTTTCTTCTCCCAGGTGCCTCAGCCAAAAGTGTGTTTATCTCTTTGCTCTGAGAAAGGAGGGCCATTAAAAAGAAATTCACAAGTGAAATGGGGAAAAAGCTCCTTTACTCACACAATGAGAGGTGAAATGGCACGAGCAATGGCTCGTGAATATGCCAGTTCACAAACAACTGCTGCCAACATTACACTCCTCCGCCCTTCCATTCATGTGAAATATGTTTTGATTTACAATGTAATTTATATAATTCCACGAATCTTGTTTCTGCTTTGATTTCAGAAATTGAGGTGACTGGAGGTGATTTTTTACAGAAAAAGACCGTTGTCAGGCTTTCATTTGAGTCATTTGATTATATGCCAGCTCTGTTTGCACTCTCCAGATTGTGATAAGATGACTCTTGTGCCTGAAGTTACAGATTCATTAGTTTTGAGTGGTGAGTTCATTCAAGTCTAATGATTCAATGTGTGTGTGTTTGTCTGTGTGTGTGTGTGTGTGTGTGTGTGTGAGAGTGTCTGTGTGTGTGTACATCTATGTGTGTGTGCGTGAGTGTGAGTGTGTGTGTGTGTATGTGTGTGTGTGTGTGTGTGTGTGAGAGTGTCTGTATGTGTGTACATCTATGTGTGTGTGTGTGTGTGTGTATATATGTGTGTGTGTGTGTGTGAGAGTGTCTGTACGTGTGTACATCTGTGTGTGCGTGAGTGTGCGTGTATTTGTGTGTGCGTGTGTATATGTGTCTGCGTGCGTGTGTGTGTGTGTGTGTGTATCTGTGTGTGCGTGTGTATGTGTGTGTGTGTCTGCATGCGTGCGTGTGTGTGTGTGTCTGCGTCTGCGTGTGTATGTGTGTGTGTGTGTCTGGTTGCGTGTGTGTGTGCGTGTGCTGAGTGGATGAGTTTCGTTAGTGACCCAGTGCAGGTCCTTTCCAGAGTAACCCCTGTACAGAACTCAACCCACTCATCCCCGTACGTGGAGCTGCACAGACCAGGGGACCCTGTTTGATAGCTCAGTGCCCAGGGGACCCTGTTTGATAGCTCAGTGACCAGGGGACCCTGTTTGATAGCTCAGTGCCCAGGGGACCCTGTTTGATAGCTCAGTGACCAGGGGACCCTGTTTCACAGAGCAGCCTCCCATAGGGGAGACCCCAAGAGATGACATCACCGTGGTGGTGAGCTTCCCAAGTGTGACATCAGTCAGGCGGAGCCTCAATGAGAAGCTAAAGAAAGGCCCCCAGCCTGGCTCACTGATCCTCCTGAGGGAGATTATGCTCCTTCAGCTCAGGATGAACTGGGAGGAGCTGCCCTGGGGGTGGGGCAGGATGAATGGAGAATTGTGGGAAGTGTCTGATGGATAAAGTCACTCCACTGTACCTCACAGCTTCAAACACTCTCTTCTCCACCAAGATGGCAGTAGATACACTGACACTGACTGCCGAGCGTGGAACACGGAGCTCCAGCTCTGTCCTGTTCTCATGTAGATTGGGTTTCAGAAGCTGTGCTGAGGGCATTGATAATGTACTGCTAACAAACAGAGCGCCACTTCTCCCCTCCGCTCATTTGTAAAATCAACACTCCACTCAGTGACCCCCCCCCCCACCCCCGCCCCGCCCCTGCCCTCGCTCTCTCCCCCCCCCCCCCCCCCCTTCCCACCCCTGCCCCCGCCCCTGCCCACACTCTCGCCCCCCCCTCACCCCCACCCCTCCTCCCGCCCCCGCCCCCACTCTCGCCCAGCCCCCCCCCCCCCACCCCCGCCCTCGCCCTCACTCTCGCCCCCCACCCCCGCCCCCGCCCACTGTCTTTCTGACGTGACCTTGATGCAAGCTGCAGTCTGACCCTGCTGTGACCCCAGGAAGCACTCTTTATTCCAAGTTATTTTAACACTGCTCAGTCCATCACCACCTTCCTTCCCTGCCCCTCCCTCCCTGTTCTCTCTGTTCTCCTCAGAGACCTCCCCCCAGTGGCCCCCGCTCTCTGCTCATCTCTGGATTGATAGGAGCCTCTGAGCATGCCTACTCTGCGCTCTGATTCCTCTCTCTCTTTCCTATAAATGCAGCCAGTCAGTCAGACCCCTGCCCCCCTCCCTTGCTGCCTTGGTCCTGCCCCCCTCCCTTACTGCCTTGGTCCTGTCCCCCTCCCTCGCTGCCTCGGTCCTGCCCCCCTCCCTCACTGCCTCAGTCCTGTCCCCCTCCCTCACTGCCTCAGTCCTGCCCCCCTCCCTTGCTGCCTCGGTCAATAGGCAATGCCTTCCCTGGGCCAGACAAGAGATGTCCTCACAGCACGGTAACATTACAGCACAGAGCAGAACTGCAGCTACTCCAGAGCAGAATCCACTCCCAGCTATGAAGTGGAGTCTAGTGTTGCTTCATGAGAAAATAAATATGCATTTTTAAAAAGTGCATCCTAAAAGCGTGTGTACTTCACATGTACAAGCTGCACTCAACCAAAAATGAACATTTTTTGAGAGCTTTATCTTTGATATGCTCATTCACGGCTTCCTCATAACATATGTATCTACAAGTACCAGCGGGATATACATAATAAATGGTATCAGAATAGTAAACTCATAATCAGCACTTTTAGTTTGTCCTCAAATGCATCTGAAAAACAGCTAATATCATCTGTAGCCTGCATATACTGAAGTATCAAGCATGAGCGCAAGCATATGTCAAACAGGACAAGGCGTTGGCTATGCAGGATGTAGTCCATGTTCTTTTTTTGCAGTTTCTTCACCTCAGTGGCTGAGGTTTAAAATGCGAACACAAGAGAGAATTCAGCATTCTAATCATTCAGCATTCTTATCATTCGGCATTCTAATCATTCAGCATTCTTATCATTCGGCATTCTAATCATTCAGCATTCTTATCATTCGGCATTCTAATCATTCAGCATTCTAATCATTCAGCATTCTTATCATTCAGCATTCTAATCATTCAGCATTCGAATCATTCAGCATTCGAATCATTCAGCATTCTTATCATTCGGCATTCTAATCATTCAGCATTCGAATCATTCAGCATTCTAATCATTCAACATTCTTATCATTCAGCATTCTAATCATTCAGCTTTCTAAGAATTCAGCATTCTAATCATTCAGCATTCTTATCATTCAGCATTATAATCATTCAGCATTCTTATCATTCAGAATTCTAATCATTCGGCATTCTAATCATTCGGCATTCTAATCATTCAGCATTCTAATCATTCAGCATTATAATCATTCAGCATTCTTATCATTCAGCATTCTAATCATTCAGCGTTCGAATCATTCAGCATTCTTATCATTCAGCATTCTAATCATTCAGCATTATAATCATTCAGCATTCTTATTATTCAGCATTTGAATCATTCAGCATTCTTATCAATCAGCATTCGAATCATTCAGCATTTGAATCATTCAGCATTCTTATAATTCAGCATTCTTATCATTCAGAATTCTAATCATTCGGCATTCTAATCATTCGGCATTCTAATCATTCAGCATTCTAATCATTCAGCATTATAATCATTCAGCATTCTTATTATTCAGCATTCTAATCATTCAGCATTCTAATCATTCAGCGTTCGAAACATTCAGCATTCTTATCATTCGGCATTCTTACCATTCGGCATTCTAATCATTCAGCATTCTAATCATTTGGCATTCTAATCATTCAGCATTCTAATCATTCAGCATTCTAATCATTCGGCATTCTTACCATTCGGCATTCTAATCATTCAGCATTCTAATCATTTGGCATTCTAATCATTCAGCATTCTAATCATTCAGCACCAAGGCTGCCATAACGCTGTGTGGGTCTGCACACAATGACCTGCTGGTTGAGTTGCATTGTATACAATCAATCAATCAATCAATCAATCAATCAATCAATCAATCAGGCAGCCAGTCTTTAGGCAACTTGCCTGCTTCAGCAGTATTTCATCTTTGAAGAGAATTTTGGTTCGTTGTGTATTTTCATACACATTATTCCCTACCAAAATATTGCCAAAATATAGTATGAGTAGATAACATTATTGTGAGCACTATAACACTTAAGACATGAATGAACAGAGATTTGTGTTTAACAGTGCAGCCTGGTGGTTGTTGAAAGATGGCAGTAGTCTGCTGAGCCTGAGGAACAGAAGTATATATGACAAGGCTTTGCAGAACAGTCATTTAAGCGCAGAAAACACTTAAAGGGAATGGGTCAAAATGCACCAGCATACAAATTTTATTATTAGAATCGGGGGTTTGTTGTATTGTGTGAAGCACTTTGTGTTACATTTAACTTGTATGAAAAGTGCTATACAAATAAAGTCTGATTGATTGATTTATATTCATATTTATGTCCAGATTTTTTATATTCATAGTGGCGTGTCCTGGCAGAATTCAGGGTATTTTATTGCACAGTAGTGCTCTTTGTAAAAGCAGTACAATAAACAAAATAGTAGCCAATAGCTTGAGGGTTTTGATTGGGGTCTCTTCCTGTTCTTGGGGTTTTGGGGGGTTCTTCCCATTTGCCCTGTACATCTCTGTTCCCTTCTATAAATCCTCCTGCTCCCTGTCCTCCACCCCAGCCCTCCCTCCCTCTCTCTGGCAGCGAGTGGCAGATCCGTATTTTGGGGATGTCACTCCTGTCAGTGCCAAAATGTGTCTCCGCTCGTGTGCATTTCCAGGAATGGCCATTGTAAATAATTTCCGTTTGATCGGGGAACGGATTACAGCTAATGAGAATCAGGGGAGAGCAAAGTCTCTCAGTCTGTTCAGCCAGAACAATGCCAATTTGGCAGCTGAGTTTCTCCAATTTTTTATTATTGAAATGAAGTCTTCACAGGGGTGGTCTATCAGCAAGGCTGTGCACTGGGAAATCAGCATTCAGAGCATGTGTTTTACTGTTTTCCAGCAGAGATGAGTGCAAAATGGACAGGCTAGCCTACTCTGCACTTAGAAAGCACTGCTCAGCCCTGCTAGCCTGGAGTACACACTCTCATACATGCAGCACATCGTAATCAACCAAACCCTGACCACTGGCTCCCTCTGCTCTCTGGGATGCTTCCACACTCCCATCGTCTGAAGAGATAAAATATTTCAGATGCATCTTTGAGCCAATTGTGAGCAGTTTTGTTGGGTTGGGTGCGGCTGCTGGGGATGTGGGAATGCGTTTTGTTGGGGTGGGTGGGGGTGTTGGGGTGTGGGGATGTGTTTTTTTAGGGTGGGGGGGGTGCTGGGGTGTGGGGATGTGTTTTGTTGGGTTGGGTGGGGCTGCTGGGGGTGTGGGGATGTGTTTTGTTGGGGGGGTGGGGGTGCTGGGGTGTGGGGATGTGTTTTTTGGGTTGGGTGGGGCTGCTGGGGGTGTGGGGATGTGTTTGGGTGGGGGTGGGTGGGGGTGTGGGGATGTGTTTTGTTGGGTTGAATGGGGGCTGTTGGGGGTATGGGGATGCATTTTGTTGGGGTGGGTGGGGGTGGGTGGGGGTGTTGAGGTGTGGGGATGTGTTTTGTTGGGTTGGATGGGGGCTGTTGGGGGTGTGGGGATGCGTTTTGTTGGGGTGGGTGGGGGGTGTTGGGGTGTGGGGATCTGTTTTGTTGGGATGGGTAGGGGTGTTGGGGTGTGGGGATGTGTTCTGTTGGGTTGGATAGATGCTGTTGGGGGTGTGGGGATGTGTTTTGTTGGGTTTTTAATCAGTGGAGGACCGAAGACTGTATTATTCCAGGGATCCTCCCATAATCTCAGTTAGTCGGTTTGCTGCTGATAAACTTTATTACATCAGGAAAAGCCCTGAATCAGGAGGAGGGGGTGGGGCAGTACTGCAAGGAGGCAAGGAAAGGAACTACCCCAAGTCACCCTGAGTCACCCTAAGTCACTATGAGTCCCTCAAAGTCCTCAGTCCCCCGAGTCACAGTCTGTAGCCGGGACACTGTTTCTGTGGACGTGCGTGTCCTAATGAACATCCCATCACCCATCCATCAACCTCCGCAGTTCAGGAGAGAAACCAGCCCTTCAAGGAGCTGCAACATTCTAAATGTGAAAGGGGAAAAGGGAAAGGCCCCAGGGGTACATGGCTCAGGAACTATGACATCACAGCCTTGATGATGTCACAGCCCCATCTTTGTGCACATGCAGGCCTGGCCTGGTGCACCTTTCTCAACTTTGTTCTGTTTAATGTTGATTTATGGATTAAATGGGTTCATAATAGAGACGGTTTCACTCCACCATGGCAAGAAAATCACTCAACACTTCTTCATATGGCCAGTCTATGGTGAATGTATTTATTTTAGTTAAAATGTGAGGTAGAATAATCCACATAATCAGCAAATGTACCAGGTCACCTCACCAGATTTAGATACATGGTTACTTTACATCTGTAGTTCCTTAGCAGGTGAACATGTACAGACACAATAATAAAAGCCATGTATAGACACAGGAATAAAAGCCATGTACAGACATAGGAATAAAAGCTATTATAAATGTCAAGCAAGTTACAGTACAGAATAACAAAGTAAACAGGCTTTAGTGGAAAGAGGACTACAGGCAGGTGGGGCAGACGTTGTGGCACTAGCAGTTGTCGTCAGATTTTGAACTTTGCTGTAAAAGCACAGAGCAGATCATCCTGTAGCTTTGCACTTGCACAAGAACATCTGCATTAAAGCCAAAGGCCAGGTTTAGAAATGGAACCCCAAAAGAGTCCCTGCTCTCTGATCTTTATTTTCACTGCCAAATCACCGGCCCTGTGGCCAATGAGGTGTCTCCAGGAGCAGTCAGCTGATCTGCCCCAGAAACCCACTTTGCCTTCTCACCAGATCCTTATGTTAAGGGAGCGATAAGCTGCACAAACATGCTGTTCACGGTGTTCAGAGCCACTCATTATTAGAGCAGTGCTAACGAGCTCCCGCTGCCTGGGGAGTGTGCTGCTCCAGCCCAGAGCTGAGCCCTCATTTCATAACGTAACACATCGATGAGAACAGGCCTTTCAGCCCAATGCTCGCCATCTTCCTCACTAAATTAGTGCTCTGATTTCCAGGTGTTTCTGTGAGGCTGTGCAAGGCGTTACCACCTGGGAACCAGGGCAGACAGCAGGAGCCTGGGCAGAGGGGCATTTATGGGGCAGAGAGCAGGAGCCTGGGCAGAGGGGCATTTATGGGGCTGAGAACAGGAGCCTGGGCAGAGGGGCATTTATGGGGCTGAGAACAGGAGCCTGGGCAGAGGGGCATTTATGGGGCTGAGAACAGGAGCCTGGGCAGAGGGGCATTTATGGGGCAGAGAGCAGGAGCCTGGGCAGAGGGGCATTTATGGGGCAGAGAGCAAGAGGCTGGGCAGAGGGGCATTTATGGGGCAGACAGCAGGAGCCTGGGCAGAGGGGCATTTATGGGGCAGACAGCAGGAGCCTGGGCAGAGGGGCATTTATGGGGCAGACAGCAGGAGCCTGGGCAGAGGGGCATTTATGGGGCAGAGAGCAGAAGCCTGGGCAGAGGGGCATTTATGGGGCAGAGAGCAGGAGCCTGGGCAGAGGGGCATTTATGGGGCAGAGAGCAGGAGCCTGGGCAGAGGGGCATTTATGGGGCAGAGAGCAGGAGCCTGGGCAGAGGGGCATTTATGGGGCAGAGAGCAGGAGCCTGGGCAGAGGGGCATTTATGGTGCAAAGTGGCATTTTATGGGGCAGAGTGGCATTTATGGGGCAGAGGAGCATTTTATGGGGCAAAGGGGCATTTATGGGGCAGAGAGGGGCATTTATGGGGCAGAGGGGCATTTATGGGGCAAAGTGCTCTATGTCACATTTGAAAAAAGATGTAAAAAAGATGGAGGTGGCATGGAGAGGCGGCAGATCCATATTTCCTAAGACATCTAGGAAACCTGTCACATCCTAAAATAAATCAACAAAATTCCTCTCATGCTATATCTATATCTTGACATAACTTTCAAAACAGGAAGATACGGGCAGTGATTCCTCCTGTCCTTTTCATATTTTCCCTACTCATAGTAGGAGAATAATGCTGCATGTGTGCATTTGTTGGAGACCTTGTTCTATGTGAAAAATGATATCAAATGTGAACAAATTGCATTCCAGTCAGTGAATACTCTGGAATGCATTGGCATAACAATAACCCTGTCTCCACCATTTCATTTACCATCACTGGCATAGACAGACACCCTTTGGCAAATGAAGCATTTTAAGCATCTTACTGAAATGCTGAAAGAGTGCTGTCATATTAAAGAAGTAATTCAATGAGGAAATACATTGGGAAGATAAGTCAAAAAAAAGACATTGAAAGAAATTATGGACAAATCTGAATCCTATAATCTGTTGAGTGGTTTGTCAGACCACAATCTGAATGCAATTGCAATTGATTTTTACTACATCAAGGAAGTGATACTGTCATATTGCTGAATGTAAGCAGGCTGAGTTTGAAAACAAATGTAATATATTTACTTGTGATGTCTTCCAATGATCTGAAAAAAAATTAAAATAATATGAATATGATATTGCCATGATTTCACCCCACTTCACTTCTCTTATTGACATATTTATTTGTTCTGAGAAACAATAGAAGCTAAGTTGGAACAGGGAATGAGGAAAACTAGAGGAAAAAGAGCTGAGACCACTGCACCCTGCTCACTCCCCACTCATTCCTTGCTCATTCTCTGCACACACTCCCCACGGCACCCTGCTCACTCTCTGCACACTCACTGCAAACACTCCCCGTATAGTCCCTGCTCACTCCCCACTGCACCCTGCTCACTCCTTGCTCACTCTCTGCACACAATCCCCTCTTACTCCCTGCTCACTCCCCACTGCACCCTGCTCACTCTCTGCACACTCACTGCAAACACTCCCCGTATAGTCCCTGCTCACTCCCCACGGCACCCTGCTCACTCTCTGCACACTCACTGCAAACACTCCCCGTATAGTCCCTGCTCACTCCCCACTGCACCCTGCTCACTCCTTGCTCACTCTCTGCACACAATCCCCTCTTACTCCTTGCTCACTCCCCACTGCACCCTGCTCACTCCTTGCACACTCTCTGCACACTCTCTGCACACACTCCCTACTGCACCCTGCTCACTCCCTGAACACACTCTCTGCACACTCTCTGATCAGCAGTAGAATGGAATGTAGCAGAAATGCAATAATGGATCTATCACAGCAAATAAAATGGTTTAAGCAGGTAACAGCTGAGGTTAAAGCTAACAGGAATAATAGAAGACCAAGTTGCATAGTTTTGTATAGTGCAGTTCAGAGGAGATCTGGTGCTCTAGGCTTGGGCTGGGGAGGGGACAGGGGAGGAACAGGGCTGAAACGATTCAAAGCAGCCCCTGCTCTGTCACTAATGTTTTAACATGCAATACTGCATTTACTCACTTTTATTTAAATATTAACCATGCTAAAAAAAAGTTCTGTAGCAGAACACGAGAAGCTCATTTGAATATGGGTCATTCTACTTATCAGGATCATAGTCAGTACTAATGAGTTTAAAATTTGAGAAACACTGCACAAGTATTTCTTCCATTAATATTTTAAACTGAAAATACAATCATCTGAAGTTCTGTACATTGAAATTCATGTTGGGATTTAAAGTCATTGTCATAACTATCTAACCTGAGTTTGCTGCATTACATTTCAAGTCTCCCATAAAGGCAATATCCTTTCATGAAATGAGCCCTGAACTGGAACACAGCCTTAACAGATACCAGACCATGAGGCCCATCCACACACTGGAACAGAGCCTTAACAGATGCCAGACCATGAGGCCCATCCACACACTGGATCAGAGCCTTAACAGATACCAGACCATGGGGCCCATCCACATACTGGAACAGAGCCTTAACAGATACCAGACCACGAGGCCCATCCACACACTGGAACAGAGCCTTAACAAATGCCAGACCATGAGACCCATCCACATACTGGAACAGAGTCTTTACAGATACCAGACCATGGGACCCATCCACACACTGGAACAGAGCCTTAACAGACACCAGACCATGGGGCCCATCCACACACTGGATCAGAGCCTTAACAGATATCAGACCATGAGGCCCATCCACACACTGGAACAGAGCCTTAACAGACACCAGACCATGGGGCCCATCCACACACTGGATCAGAGCCTTAACAGATATCAGACCATGAGGCCCATCCACACACTGGAACAGAGCCTTAACAGACACCAGACCATGGGGCCCATCCACACACTGGATCAGAGCCTTAACAGATACCAGACCATGAGGCCCATCCACACACTGGAACAGAGCCTTAACAGATACCAGACCATGAGGCCCATCCACACACTGGAACAGAGCCTTAACAGATACCAGACCATGAGGCCCATCCACACACTGGAACAGAGCCTTAACAGATACCAGACCACGAGGCCCATCCACACACTGGAACAGTGCCTTAACAGGATGAGCCACCCAGCAGTCCCATTTTCTATTAACACCATGTGTTCATGCTGCTTAAGGTAGATAGCGTACATGGTTCTGCACATGATATCAGTGAATGTTTCATCTTTAGCATGCTCATACTGAAAGAGCATTCATCTGCAACCAGTACACCCAATACATAAATGCACCAAAGCTGAACATATCTGCAAAACTGGTACGCCCACACTTTAATGTCACAAATTCAGATAACGCCTTTGAGTTCAAATTCAGTTCACAGTGATCACTGTTTCCAGCTAATAGACATTGCATATCTAAATATAGATTCTTTTTCTGGATAATATCTGCCTCTGAAGCAAGGATGAACCGGGTGGCTGTGAGCTAAAAACTGTGTGAGCTAACACAGTTAGTGTTAGGGTTAGGTTTGGGGTTAGTGTTAGGGTTAGGTTTAGAGTGCTGTGTGTGTCTGTTGCTGTGCTTTGTTCCTGGCCGTGCTCTGCTCTGCTGGCCTCCTGGAAAAACATGCAAAATAAATAAATATGCACTGAAACATCCGGTAAATGCAGCCACCGTAGTCTGCACGTCATAATGAAGCGTCTTTTAGAAGGGCACCTGAGAACAAAACTGCCTTTTCCATGCTGAACAATGTGCCAGCAGGACCAAACAGCAAACAGCTGATCTTCATCCTCCAAAATAAATATACACTGCAGCAAAACTCCAGTCCATCAAGACCAGAACAGCGAGGCCAAGAGATCTGATGAAAACCAAAAGGGAGATTGAGGACATGATGCTCTGTGCTTCTTCAGTTGGACAGGCTGCCTGACTCACACACACACACACACACACTCACACACACGCACACACACACTCACATACGCATGCACACACACACACACGCACACACAAACGCAGGTATGCACGCACGCACACACAAACACGCACACAAACACATGCACACACGCACACACACACACACGCACGCACGCGGACACACACACACACACACAGCATACACACACACACACACACACACACACAGAATCTAATTTCCCACCTTCGTGGCTCCCTGGGGCTGGATTGGGGGAATGGGTTTCTCAGGTACAAACAGGAAGTGCGGAACAGGCTCCATAATGAAGTTCCATGCGCAGTCCTTTGAACTTCCTCACGCAGGAAGCAATGGAACCAACTGGCCAATATATTACCCACACTTACCCACACTTCCTCTCTCTCCTGCCCCTTAAGCAGCCGGAGGCTCTGTGGAATTGTTTCCTTGTAAAACGTCTTTGCTACACATTTGTTAACAGCCGTAAGACAGACGTATAAAATGGATTCACATCATGACAGTAGAATGTGCAAACTGGCACTGTTTAGTAATGTTTCTGCTATCTCTCTTTATCGTGCCTGGTGTGATAGTGACTCTTCTTACCACTAGCTAGCCCGAAACATTATTCCCACAAGGTTTACATTACCACAACTCCTCTATTTCATGGTGTAGATTTCTATTTTATGAAGTGCTTACTAATGTATTTTTAATTCAGTAGGACTGTGACAGCATAGTTTTCCTTATGACATTGGGTGTTGTCAGTTATTGCTGTCCTTAGTAATTTTACAACAGAATCAATTGACATTTTTGTGATTTTCAGAATTATTTATTAATTTATTTGAACTCTCTGAGTCAAAATTCTTTTTTTTTTTTTTGTATTTTGTACATAAATATGAGGAATTACTGTTATTTTTGGGCACTTCCATCGGATGGAAAGACTTTCTGCCAAAAACAAAGTAGCTGAACAGAAACTCTGAGCTGCTGTGTATTTTATTCACTCTGTTTCATTTATATTTATACTTCTTTTGACTGACAGCAATTTTTGTCTGTACTGAAGTCAGTGAAATTTCAAAAATAAGTGTTCAGAAACCAAATGAAATGGGGAAAACACTGTGTGTCATCTCCCTAAAGAAACAATGGTTGGTTCTAAAATGAATGGCTGAAATTGAAAGGTGCCGATTCTGTGCAGTAAGAGAGGTTCGGAGGTGAGGTCCTGGGTTCAGCTCAGGAACCAGATGCAAACCTGCCAGCTCCACTCAGCGAAGCCCATCATTGGTCCTGGGAAGTGCTGGTTTATGTCATTACAGTAATAGCAAATCAGACAGGCTTTGTGTCACACACGCCTCTCTAATGAAGCCTTTCAGTCTCGGGTTCAGGGTCAGACTTTGACTCAGGGATGGGTTTGTTCTGACAATGTGCAGCATTCCATTGTGTGGAAAAGCACAGTCAGCTATCACAGACTCTTTGTGTGAATCTGACTCTCATTTTATACAATAAACAGCTGTTCCTTGTGGAATACAGCCCTCTGCCCCCCATTAGGGAATCCAGCACAGGAAACACGAGAGGAGGGGAAGGGGAGACACTCTACATCTTCTCTACAGCTGTGAGGAGTAGGGAGGAGAGGAGTAGGGAGGCAGAGGGAGCATCAGGGAGGCAGAGGGAGCAGCAGGGAGGCAGATGGAGGATCAGGGAGGCAGAGCTAGCAGCAGGGAGGCAGCGAGAGCAGCAGGGAGGCAGAGGGAGGATCAGGGAGGCAGAGAGAGCAGCAGGAAGGCAGAGGGAGGATCAGGGAGGCAGCAGAAGGCAGAGGATCAGGAGGGAGGCAGAGAGAGCAGCAGGAAGGCAGAGGGAGCAGGAGGGAGGCAGAGGGAGCAGCAGGGAGGATCAGGGAGGCAAAGGGAGGATCAGGGAAGCAGAGGGAGGTGCAGGGAGGCAGAGGGAGGAGCAGGAAGGCAGAGGGAGCAGGAGGGAGGCAGAGGGAGCAGCAGGGAGGCAGAGGGAGCAGCAGGGAGGCAGAGGGAGCATCAGGGAGGCAGAGGGAGCAGCAGGGAGGCAGAGGGAGGAGCAGGGAGGCAGAGGGAGCAGCAGGGAGGCAGAGAGAGCAGCAGGGAGGCAGAGGGAGGATCAGGGAGGCAGAGAGAGCAGCAGGCAGGCAGAGGGAGCAGGAGGGAGGCAGAGGGAGGAGCAGGGAGGCAGAGGGAGCAGGAGGGAGGCAGAGGGAGCAGCAGGGAGGCAGAGGGAGCAGCAGGAAGGCAGAGGGAGCAGCAGGAAGCAGAGGGAGGTTCAGGGAGGCAGAGGGAGCAGCAGGGAGGCAGAGGGAGCAGGAAGGAGGCAGAGGGAGGAGCAGGGAGGCAGAGGGAGCAGGAGGGATGCAGAGAGAGCAGCAGGGAGGCAGAGGGAGGATCAGGGAGGCAGAGGGAGCAGCAGGAAGGCAGATGGAGCAGCAGGAAGCAGAGGGAGGATCAGGGAGGCAGAGGGAGCAGCAGGGAGGCAGAGGGAGCAGGAAGGAGGCAGAGGGAGGAGCAGGGAGGCAGAGGGAGCAGCAGGGAGGCAGAGAGAGCAGCAGGGAGGCAGAGGGAGGATCAGGGAGGCAGAGAGAGCAGCAGGGAGGCAGAGGGAGGAGCAGGAGGGCAGAGGGAGCAGGAGGGAGGCAGAGAGAGCAGCAGGGAGGCAGAGGGAGGATCAGGGAGGCAGAGGGAGCAGCAGGAAGGCAGAGGGAGCAGCAGGAGGGAGGCAGAGGGAGCAGCAGGGAGGCAGAGGGAGGATCAGGAAAGCAACAGGGAGGCAGAGGGAGCAGCAGGGAGGCAGAGGGAGCAGCAGGAAGCAGAGGGAGGTTCAGGGAGGCAGAGGGAGCAGCAGGGAGGCAGAGAGAGCAGCAGGGAGGCAGAGGGAGGAGCAGGAGGGCAGAGGGAGCAGGAGGGAGGCAGAGAGAGCAGCAGGGAGGCAGAGGGAACAGCAGGGAGGCAGAGGGAGGTGCAGGAAGGCAGAGGGAGCAGCAGGGAGGCAGAGGGAGGATCAGGGAGGCAGAGGGAGTTGCAGGGATGTTGGAATTAGCATTCTGTGACTTGTTCTGAAAACAGAGTGCTGGACACGCAGAGGTCCCTGTGCTGGAATCTCATGATGGGTCACTTAAGAGGCCTCCTGCAAGTCTGCTGGTGCCACGTAAATAAATAACATCAAAATGCAGTGTGTTACATCCCTCTGGTTGCCTCAATCTTCATGGGCCGGTCCATCTGTTTTTAGGGAACTGCGCTCATCTGCAGGAGACCTATGCACGGAGCTCTGAGGTGATGCTTTCCCTATATAAGGACCTCGTCAGAAGGAGCTCTCACCCTCTCTTTCTCCGATTGCTTACTTTGCTTTACCCTGCTGGGGAGCACACAGGCCTTGTAGCTGCCCAGATAGCAAGCAGTTCCAGGCTGGATGTACAGTGATGGGTTAGGGTTAGGGTTAGGGTTAGGTAGGAGTCAACACAGCTGGGTCGGCATTGCCACAGATCCGGCCCGGAATCACTTGTTATCTGGGTGGCCTGTGGTGTTCGTTTTTTCTTGTAACCTTTTTTCTCTTTGTAAATAAAAATCAGTCTTCATACAAACTGGGTGTTGGCTTCTCTATGTTTACGGTGGTTGTACGCAGCCATAACACAGTGCATTATGAGTAATCTCTCTCTCTCTCTCTCTCTCTCTCTCTCTCTCTCTCTTTCTCTCTCAAGAGCTGAGATCACTCCCCAGGGACAGCGTCTTCTTTGACGCCCCAGATCAGAATGGTACCCCATCCTCATGGATGAGACTATCACAGTCTGAAGAAGATGCATTTCGCTTGTCAACTTGTTGGTGTCACATGTCTGAGTTTCTGGTGTTGCTCATTTCAAGTAGAGAATAAAGTTTTACGCACATATGCCACACATGCACTCACATGCACACACACACACACACACACACATATGTAGACACCGGTATGCAGGCACACACATATAGACACATATATGTTCAGAAAGAAGGGAGGATATTTCTGACATGCAAACACAAAAGAGAGACTAGACTGTTTACGAACATGTGAGAGAGAGAGAGAGGGTGAGAGTGGCAGAGATCTGAGTTGTAATTCCCCAGGAGGGACTGGACTTGGGCATTAATCTTCACCGTTTGACAGCTCAGAAAGTTTTTCAAGAAGCGGCGTTTCCTTCAGCCATTATAATGCTTCACTCAAGCAAAACCCTTCCCTGAATGGGGGGGCTCTCTGGGGAGATCTCCTGTCTGATTCAGCAGAGTCGAGCAATGCCGGGGGGGGGGGGGGGGGGAAATGGTCCGAGCATTCTCCCCCCATCTCTACCTCCACTGTCTGATCCTTCAAACACAGGGCTGCAGATCAATCTAATGTTCTCCACAAGCACTTCAATTACAGGAACAAAACACCCTCATGCTCACTCACTACTCAGCTTACAGGGTTTCCTTTAGGCCTGCTGGCCTAAATGGTTGGTTCATCCATAGCATGTGATTGTCACACAGTCTTAATGGCAGTCATACCTTAATGTTGATTTGGATTTTTGGTTTTTCAGTGTTTGTTATTTGGAGAAATCCTGTTAATGCTACATGCAGAAAACAAACCAAATCTTCAGGATGAAGGTAGAGGCTGTAATGTGAATGGCCTATAAACCATGACTGCTATCCTGCTAGTGCTGCTTTACCTTGCCCCTGACTGTCCCACTGGAGCTCTGTGTCAGAGTGCTGTACTGCTGGAGCTCTGTGTCAGAGTGCTGTACTACTGGGACTCTGTGTCAGAGTGCTGTACTGCTGGTGCTCTGTGTCAAAGTGCTGGAGATCTGTGTCAGAGTGCTGTACTGCTGGAGCTCTGTGTCAGAGTGCTGTACTACTGGGACTCTGTGTCAGAGTGCTGTACTGCTGGTGCTCTGTGTCAAAGTGCTGGAGATCTGTGTCAGAGTGCTGTACTGCTGGAGCTCTGTGTCAGAGTGCTGTACTACTGGGACTCTGTGTCAGAGTGCTGTACTGCTGGAGCTCTGTGCCAGAGTACTGTACTGCTGGGGCTCTGTGTCAGAGTGCTGTACTGCTGGTGCTCTGTGTCAAAGTGCTGGAGCTCTGTGTCAGAGTGCTGTACTACTGTGCTCTGTGTCAAAGTGCTGGAGCTCTGTGTCAGAGTGCTGTACTGCTGGAGCTCTGTGTCAGAGTGCTGTACTGCTGGGGCTCTGTGTCAGAGTACTGTACCCCTGGAGCAGTTATTCATAGCCATGAACACACAGTGACCATTACTCTGACCAAATCTATGCTAGCGGGCAAGCTACAACATCATGGCACGTGTAGCATGAAAGAGGAGGGAGTGTAGCACAGTGGGTAAGGAACTGGGCTTGTAACCGAAAGGTCGCAGGTTCGATTCCTGGGTAGGACACTTCCGTTGTACCCTTTAGCAAGGTACTTAACCGAAATTGCTTCAGTATATATCCAGCTGTATAAATGGATACAATGTAAAATGCTATGTAAAAGTTGTGTAAGTTGCTCTGGATAAGAGCGTCTGCTAAATGCCTGTAATGTACTGTAATGTAAGTGATATAAATGATCCCAGATTGCAGACTGTTGATTTTTGTTAGTTCAGGTATAGTCTGAAGAAATGAGTCTTCAGACCACGGCGGAAGATTTGCAAAGAGGGAGTGGTTCGTAGAGGAACAGGTAGTTTGTTCCACCACTGGGGAGCTAGGGTGGAATCTAGACACACACACAGACACACGCACACACACACACACACACACACACACATACAGATACATGCACACACACGCACACACGCACACGCACACACATGCACACATACAGATACACGCACACACACGCACACACGCACACACACACACATACACACACTCAGATAAACACACACACACACACACACACATACAGATACACGCACACACACGCACACACACACACACATGCACACCCACCAGCAGCAGTGACTAATCACAGTTCATTAATAAGCAGGACACTACTCAGGCCAGGATATTGAAGCTGACAGAATGGCCTTTTTCTTTTCTTTTTCCTTCTTTCAAGCTTGTCAGACTCGTGCCACAGCTTGTATCCTAAAGACATGTGGGACCTGCCCCTCCACCCCCGGGCCACAGGCTGAGATTGTGGAAGTAATAAAATGTGCTCAGTGATCATATCTCATAACAGTAGCGATAGTTCAGCTTTTATACAAGTGCAGATGTGTCGTATGAGTAATTGCATTGTGAAGAGGAGGCCTTCGGGGGAAACACAAGTCAATCGATTCTTTATAATGTTGAAAATCACTTCCTTGCCCTGCAGACACATCTTTAAAGGTAGGCCTGCCACAGCACCTGCACCCTCACCTCCCCACAAAGACATGTCCCAAAACACATGAATTCACTTCACACAACAATAAAAACAAGACAGGGCAAATATCATAAATATACACTTAGCAGAGTCTATATTCTCTTCATCCATTTTATGTTCCCTTAGTCAGGTTTATGTGCCCTTAGTCAGGGTTTATGTGCCCTTAGTCAGGGGTTATGTTCACTTCATCATGTTTATGTGCCCTTAGTCAGGGTTTATGTTTACTTCATCAGGTTTATGTGCCCTTAGTCAGGGGTTATGTTCACTTCATCAGGTTTATGTGCCCTTAGTCAGGGTTTATGTTTACTTCATCAGGTTTATGTGCCCTTAGTCAGGGGTTATGTTCACTTCATCAGGTTTATGTGCCCTTAGTCAGGGGTTATGTGCCCTTAGTCAGGGTTTATGTTCCCTTGGTCAGGTTGTTGTTCCCTCAGCCAGGGTTTATGTTCCCTTCATCATGTTTATGTTCCCTCAGTAAGGTTTATGTTCCCATAGCAGGGTTTATGTCATCCTTATGCATTATTCCCATTCATGTCCCTCATTACTCCCCATGATTACTGACTAGCAGCTGCAAAATACATTTAAATTCTTCAGCAACAGCATATACTCTTATTCTGACATTGATTGAAACTATTTTTACAGTGCCATATTGTCTGATAGTCTATGTATTGTCTCAAAATTGTATACTTGGTATTATTACTACATGAGCCAGTTTTAACAATCTGAAGGCTTTTTAAAACATGTCAACATTTTGAGAACCATATATTTTTCAGTAATTGTCTTAGAAATTAGGGTGCTTGCTTTGCCCTGGGGCTGATTTTTTAACAAAGTTAAAACACGGAGAACAAATCTAATTATTGACCATGGAAAAAAGGCTTGTTAGTCTGCAAGGTATTAGGAACACAGACTTAAACAATCAGGTGGATGAAAGCAGCGTGATGGAGGAGGCTAGTGGTTTGATGGAGGAGGGATGGAGGAGGCTAGTGGTTCTGATGGAGGAGGGATGGAGGAGGCTAGTGGTTCTGATGGAGGAGGGATGGAGGGGGCTAGTGGTTCTGATGGAGGAGGGATGGAGGAGGCTAGTGGTTCTGACGGAGGAGGGATGGAGAAGGCTAGTGGTTCTGATGGAGGAGGGATGGAGGAGGCTAGTGGTTCCGATGGAGGAGGGATGGAGGAGGCTAGTGGTTCTGACGGAGGAGGGATGGAGGAGGCTAGTGGTTCTGTGCGATGTAGCTCATCAGTTACCTCCACCTCCGGGTGTGCAGGACACCCTGCCTAAGGGGGCACATGTGGAATTTTCATCACAAACAGGCAAACCCCCAGATGAGCCCGGAGAGCAGGAGAACCTCTGGGCCTGCTCTCTGCTGCTCCTTGCTGTTCCCTGCTGTTCCCTGCTGCTCCAGCTCCTTGCTGCTCCTCTGCTGCTTCCTGCTGCTCCCTGCTGCTCCAGGCCCCTGCTGCTCCTCTGCTGCTCCCTGCTGCTCCAGGTCCCTGCTGCTCCTCTGCTGCTTCCTGCTGCTGCTCCAGGCCCCTGCTGCTCCCTGCTGCTCCCAGATGCTCCTTGCTGCACCCAGCCGCTTCAGCTCCCAGATGCTCCGTGCTGCTCCTCTGCTCCTGCAGCTAAAGGAAGGCCTGTTTTCACACAAACAGCCAAACAGACTCATATGAGCAGCAGAGGAGAACCGCTGGCCCTGGGCAGTGGCTCCCCAGCGCTCTGGGAACAGCAGTATTTTCTCCTCCCTTGCCTCCTCGCGCTTTACGATATTGAAGGGGAGGTAAGTGCTTGGGGGGTCTGTAAATGGTGCTCAGGAGGAGCGGCCTGCTCAGGAATGCCCCGCTCTGCTGTCGGACCCCAGCGCAGCACCAGCAGGACAGATGGACAGACAGACATGCCGAAATCCCATCCAGCTCTGGATACCTCAGAGTGGGAAAAACCCATCAACAGAGCAAACAAACATCAAAACCCTAACCCACCCACACAACAAACATCAAACCCTAACCCATCCACACAACAAACATCAAACCCTAACCCATCCACACAACAAACACCAAACCCTAACCCATCCACACAACAAACACCAAATGCCAACCCATCCACACAACAAACACCAAACCCTAACCCATCCACACAACAAACACCAAACGCCAACCCATCCACACAGCAAACATCAAACCCTAATCCATCCACACAACAAACACCAGACCCCAACCCATCCACACAGCAAATATCAAACCCTAACTCATCAACACGGCAAACATTAAACCCTAACGCATCAACACAGCAAACATCAAACCCTAACCCATCCACACAGCAAACATCAAACCCTAACCCATCAACACAACAAACACCAAACCCTAACCTATCAACACAGCAAACATCAAACCCTAACCCATCAACACAGCAAACACCAAACCCTAACCCATCCACACACCTTATTAAAGTTCTATTTTATAACAAACAGCACATACTCAGCCACACACTCACTCATATACCACCACACTCACACTCGCACACTTAACCCCCGAGTCACACTCACTCATACACATTCACACACACTCTCTCACACACACAATATAAATGTCCCCTGTAGATGTGTGTAGATTTTCTCTATAAATGTGCGTAAATGTCCCCAGATGTGTAGAAATGTCCCCTGAAGATGTGTGTAAATGTTCCCTGAAAATGTGTGTAAATGTCCCCTGAAGATATGTTTAAATGTCCCCAGTAGATGTGTGTAAATGTCCCCAGTATATGTGTGTGTAAATGTCCCCAGTAGATGTGTGCATGGCAGCTTATGTCCTCTCTTCACCACATGGCTCCATTCCATCTAATCTCTGCCATTCGCGCCTTTTCCAGAAACAAATCACCCCAGGACTGCGGCAACACACATTCCATCCACAAACCCGCGTCAGTCTGACGGGATGTATCGCAAGGCCCAGCATTCCACACCCCCCTCCCCCCTCCCTTGTGTATGGGATGGCGTCTCTTAAATCAGCATGCACAGATATATCAGCACACGCATTCCTCGTGTCATGACTAAACCCGGATCGGCCGTAAATCTTCCTCTATAACTGTGTGGGAAACAAAGGATGTAAAAAGTGACAGAAAGTGGTGGGAGCCAGGATCATAACTGGCTCTGTAGCGGGCTGCTGTGTGTAAGATATAATGAAAAGTACTGACTGTAATCACACAGGATACAGATTATACATGCAGGACTAAAGCCTGACTGCATTTAAACAGCATGACAGCTTGTCATAGATATTCTTAAGAAGACACCCTGATTAATTGAAACATGTATGCTGCCATTCATTAAGTCACACTCAGAGGCAAGACAGGTGCATATAGAAATAGATTTGTACATGATATCCCAGCATTCAGTAGTGCTGGAGAACACATATGCTATACCAAAGGAAACCATGTCTAATTCAGAGTAAACAAGTAAACAGGCGCATGTTCAAATGCTGTGAAACACAATTTAAAAACTGAAAGTAATCTAAAGCATTGTGTTCACTTTAAATGTAGTTAATATCAACATTAAAAAAACAACAACAAAAAAATGGCCTATGGGAAAATTGAATGGCGTTTTTTCTAATTCCTTGATAACAATCTATGACATTTGGCTGTTTGTTTGTATATGAAAAATAATACTTTTCACCCAATTTTTTATAATCTAAAAAAATTGATGTCATTTTAAAAAAACAAATTAAGTGATTGGTGACCCGTAACTCAATTACAAGATCACACACAGGGCTGTATTACCAGCTAACATTCATACACATAGGCCATTTGCTGTTACCCATTTCTTTACATTTCAAAAACGTAGCCCTATTTGATATTGGATACATGAAAATGACAAGGATATATTAATGTTTCAAAATATATGCCAAATATATTGACATATTCTAGCACAATTCCTTTATTTCCCAAATTTAGGAGAGAAATATCTTGAACAATTTAAAATGTTTGGTCACGACTACAACCTTAGACTTTTACTGCAACTAAATCATGCACATGATTATTACTAATTAATTAATAAGAAAATCTAAATTGTTTTGATGTTGAGGAAACATAATTCCCTTTGAGAGTGGCAGAATGAGAAGAAAACTTCAAATTTTCCAAACAGACTGGGATGTGAGATAATGAGGTTGGTTGAGAGTTGAATCCTCAGGTTTTGGGGAATGCCTCTCTGCTAAGGCAGAGAGAAGCTGCCGCCCAAACAGGACTCACAGATAAATGATGCAATCCTCAGATTTTTTAAAGGCTGTTTGAGCTCCAAAAGCAGCTGTTAAGATACCCCAAATGCTTTCTTAGAGACAGGCAGAAGCTCAGTAATATAAGCATCAGCTAATATTGAAAACTGCAAGCTGGGGGAAGAGGAGTAAAATCCGGTGAAACTCTGATGCCCGTCGAAACAAGGAGACAGTCTGAAGAGAAAATTGTTCTGCGCAGCAACCAGGGAATGTTGACAAGTTTTGGGCTACATGATCCAATCCTATAACATGACAAACACAGAAACAGAATGGTGAACAAATTGGCAGGTGAATTTAACTGTTAAACAGCAGGCTGGCCTTAAATAGCCATTCCAGGCATTAAGTCAAAATGGGGATGGAGTAGAACTCCAGCATCTGTAGTGAAAAATAGGAAATGGAAAGATGAGTGTGAATTACAGCTAGGAACTGCATATATGTGTGCACGATGGTCCCAGACACTGTGAGTCAATCATACTGTCATATGACCATCAGCCACCTTTGGTATTCCAACCAAACCAGTAAATTGTCCTCAGAGAAGAGGATGTAAAATGTTTGATGAGTGAATGAGCTATTGCCATCTGAAGCTGCACTTGCTCGTACTGGATGCTGTTCTGCAGAACACCTGAGAAGCAGAAGAGACCAGGACCCATAGCAACCCCTGACTTCAACCTACCCTAACCCTAACCATAACCTCCCCCCCAGCTCAGCAACAATTAAGCCAAAGGACAAGAAATTCACTGTCACTTAGCACAGAAAGACACAAATAAACATAACACACACACACACACACACACACAACTGTTTTTTAGTTCATGCTGCTGATTCTGCTCTGTGAAAAAGAATAGAATCTGCCATTTTACTCCACAATGCTTCTTGGGAGTGCTGCTGATTCCCGAATGCATCACCCTGCAACAGCCCAGCTACAGCCTGGTTACAGCTCAGAAACAGCCCGGCAACGACCCAGTAACAGCCTGGTAACAGCCCAGCTACAGCCTGGTAACAGCTCAGTTACAGCCTGGTAACAGCCCAGTTACAGCCTGGTAACAGCCCAGCTACAGCCTGGTAACAGCTCAGCTACAGCCTGGTAACAGCCCAGTTACAGCCTGGTAACAGCCCAGCTACAGCCTGGTAACAGCTCAGTTACAGCCCAGTAACAGCCTGGCAATGACCCAGTTACAGCCTGGTAACAGCCCAGCTACAGCCTGGTAACAGCCCAGTTACAGCCTGGTAACAGCCCAGTAACAGCCTGGTAACAGCCCAGCTACAGCCTGGTAACAGCTCAGTTACAGCCCAGTAACAGCCTGGCAATGACCCAGTTACAGCCTGGTAACAGCCCAGCTACAGCCTGGTAACAGCCCAGTTACAGCCTGGTAACAGCCCAGTAACAGCCTGGTAACAGCCCAGCTACAGCCTGGTTACAGCCCAGTTACAGCCTGGCAATGACCCAGTTACAGCCTGGT
>CM045886.1:187500-227500 GCA_025169545.1 Anguilla japonica
AAGCGCCCCTTTGTGCCAAGCCCCTGATGTCTTTGCATCCTAGAGTAGCCCCTGCTCTGCGTACTGTACCACTCAGTCTGTCAGCTGAGAGGGTCCATAAGTATTACTCTGTGTACAAGTGGGAAAAACACTGTGTCAGCTGAAATGCTGTTTTGTAACATCAAGGACAGTTCTATTAATTCTTATTATAATTTTTATAATTTGGATAAAACCCTCTCATTTGCAGGTTTTGAAATTCAAGAAAAGAAAAAAAATTCTTAAAAGAAAACAGAGTACATGGATTTGTAAATTGTATTATGTGACATTCTTTTAGAATGATTTAAAGACCCTCATTTTCCCATTTATTTGTTTATTTATCAATATTCAAATTTAAGTTGTGTTCAATGGCCTTTGCATAACTGCTCTATGCTGCACACATAATGGGTGTTTTATAAGGGCAGTATATGCTGGGCAGTATATGTTTTATGTTGTTGTCTTTTACAAATTAAACCTGTAAAGAAGTCATTTGTTGAGAAAGCAGCTGCTGGACTGAAACAGGCTCTCTGCCCTTACTGCTCGTTTTGTCATGCAAAGTGTATTTTTTATAGCATTTAATGATGCTTTGGGGTTTCTCTTTTCTTTTTTTGCACTGAAATCTTATTTTCCTTGACTGGCTAATGAGCACTGGAGAGAGACGACGCTGGGATCAGCGGGTAATAAAAATGTTTTGTAGTTTTGTAGTCATGTTCCTGCGTGCAGTAAAACCAGCCGGCAGCCCATTCCAGATGTGCGCCTTTCCAACACGGTAACAGGCTGCAGTCTGAGGGAAGCGCTAGCGCATCTAGTAGGTAAGACTGAGGGAAACGCTAGCGCATCTAGTGGGTAAGACTGAGGGAAACGCTAGCGCATCTAGTAGGTAAGACTGAGGGAAACGCTAGCGCATCTAGTAGGTAAGACTGAGGGAAACGCTAGCGCATCTAGTAGGTAAGACTGAGGGAAACGTTAGCGCATCTAGTAGGTAAGACTGAGGGAAACGCTAGCGCATCTAGGGGGTAAGACTGAGGGAAACGCTAGCGCATCTAGTGGGTAAGACTGAGGGAAACGCTAGCGCATCTAGTAGGTAAGACTGAGGGAAATGCTAGCGCATCTAGTGGGTAAGACTGAGGGAAACGCTAGCGCATCTAGTGGGTAAGACTGAGGGAAACGCTAGTGCATCTAGTGGGTAAGACTGAGGGAAACGTTAGCGCATCTAGTGGGTAAGACTGAGGGAAACGCTAGCGCATCTAGTGGGTAAGACTGAGGGAAACGTTAGCGCATCTAGTGGGTAAGACTGAGGGAAACGTTAGCGCATCTAGTGGGTAAGACTGAGGGAAACGCTAGCGCATCTAGTGGGTAAGACTGAGGGAAACGTTAGCGCATCTAGTGGGTAAGACTGAGGGAAACGCTAGCGCATCTAGTGGGTAAGACTGAGGGAAACGCTAGCGCATCTAGTGGGTAAGACTGAGGGAAACGCTAGTGCATCTAGTGGGTAAGACTGAGGGAACGCTAGTGGGTAAGACTGAGGGAAATGCTAGCGCATCTAGTGGGTAAGACTGAGGGAAACGTTAGCGCATCTAGTGGGTAAGACTGAGGGAAACGCTAGCGCATCTAGTGGGTAAGACTGAGGGAAATGCTAGCGCATCTAGTGGGTAAGACTGAGGGAAACGTTAGCGCATCTAGTGGGTAAGACTGAGGGAAACGCTAGCGCATCTAGTGGGTAAGACTGAGGGAAATGCTAGCTCATCTAGTGGGTAAGACTGAGGGAAACGTTAGCGCATCTAGTGGGTAAGACTGAGGGAAACGCTAGCGCATCTAGTGGGTAAGACTGAGGGAAACTAGCGCATCTAGTGGGTAAGACTGAGGGAAACGCTAGCGCATCTAGTGGGTAAGACTGAGGGAAACTAGCGCATCTAGGGGGTAAGACTGAGGGAAACGTTAGCGCATCTAGTGGGTAAGACTGAGGGAAACGCTAGCGCATCTAGTGGGTAAGACTGAGGGAAATGCTAGCGCATCTAGTGGGTAAGACTGAGGGAAACGCTAGCGCATCTAGTGGGTAAGACTGAGGGAAATGCTAGCGTATCTAGTGGGTAAGACTGAGGGAAACGCTAGTGCATCTAGTGGGTAAGACTGAGGGAAACGCTAGTGCATCTAGTGGGTAAGACTGAGGGAAACGCTAGCGCATCTAGTGGGTAAGACTGAGGGAAACGCTAGTGCATCTAGTGGGTAAGACTGAGGGAAACGCTAGTGCATCTAGTGGGTAAGACTGAGGGAAACTAGCGCATCTAGTGGGTAAGACTGAGGGAAACGCTAGCGCATCTAGTGGGTGGGATTATACGATATCCACTGGCAAGCGGTATAGAATATTAGTGTTTGGAAGCTGAGGTGTGGAGTGAGGGCAATTCTGTCTGTCGGAAGCACACTGTATGTGGCAGCATGTCCTGAACAGTGCATTTTGTGGATTTGTTTTATAAAGGCACAGAAAGTTATTGCATCCATCATCACAGGCACTTTCACTTCAGTAATTATGAAAAACCGCGAGCATTTATTAAAGTGGACGTGGTCGACAAGGACAGGATAGACTCACGTGTGCATGCGTAATGAAGGCTGTTCTACTGTTCACTGACTTCATCAGAGCTTGTCATCACAGGACTGCCTGAGGCCCAACCACACTGCTGTCTTTAATAAAGCCTGAACACCACATACAAACTCCCATCTCCAAACTACACACCGCATACAAACTCCCATCTCCAAACTGTATCAAGACTCAAATAAGGCCTGAACACCATATACAAACTCCCATCTCCAAACTGCATTGAGACACAAATTATGTTCTGTGCAAGGACCCAAACGCCGACCAGGGAAATCCAAAAAACATCTTTATTCAGTCCAAAGTTCAAAGCCAGGTAATCAGAGATAGGACAGTACAAAATCGAGTTTCCAAAAGAATAGTGGTAAACGGGCAAAAAATCAAAAACCAGGAGATCAGATAGGCGAAGGTACAAAGGAACAGGCAAAAGAGAAGTCAAAACAAAGCGAAGGTCAAACCAGAAAGCAATCAAACAAAAGGGGCAGGCATACTCGAAGTCGTACGGAAAAGGCGTCTCAGGAATCTCGATAAACAAAGGCTTACAATACATCGGCACAGTGAATACGATCAACGTTCTGACGGAGCTGGTGGAAAAGACTGACATTTATACACTGGGGAAGGTAACAATCAAGGCGGGGTTAAGTGAGTGAGGGCGGAGTAACAAACAACATCCAGGTGAAGAACATTAGGATAACTAATTAAATGACAGGGGGCTGACAAAACGCGGACTGGAATCACATAGACAACAATGATAACAGACGGCCTGGGTTTAGCAGGTAAAACACGTGCAGAGAGAGAGAGGTGCAGTTAGAGCAAGAGACAGGTGCAGGCAATTGCAGAACTCAGCATTAGGGCAGACTAGAAAGAAAGGGGGCGGAGCTACAGCGCAGCATGGAAAAGGGGAGAATGGTTAATGTATTAGTATAGTGATTTAAACTATCAAAAACCCAAAACTAGTGTTTGTTAATCCATTAGTAATATTAACATGTTAGTATATTAATGAGGTTAGTACTTTACAATCTATAAGTTAGTAAGGATTAGTAGAAATTTGTAAAACTAGATATAAGCAGGAAGTAAGTAAAACGAGACTGGAAAGAAGGGGGGAAACCACGAAAACCCGGAACCACCCGAATAGTGAAATCACGCAAATACAGGGGAGTGAAGCAGCTCAGGGAACACATTCACAGAGACGGCACTGGGGAGACAAGTGACCGGGAGAATGAAAATACTGGGACGGAGGATGTGAAAAATAATAAACTTACAGAAACATAAAATAAACACTAACAGCAAACAGATACTAATACAGACTACAACACAAATACATCCTGAACATCGTATACAAACTCCCATCTCCAAACTACACACCGCATAAACCTCTCATCTGCAAACTGCATCGAAACTAAAATAAAGCCTGAACACCATGTACAAACTTTTCATCTACAAACTGCATCAAGACTCAAATCAATACAAGAAAGAACATGAAAAACAAGCTGTTAAAAAAAAAAAAAAAAATTAAAAAACGAAAAATTAACTGGCAGGAACTACAGTTCAGAAGGCTCTTGTAATTTCCTGAGGTTTTAATGACCGTACTAGGAATTAGTGTACAGAAACACAAATGGACCCAGTAGGCTTGTTTTAGACCAAATGTACAGCAATAGTAACTCATAATATATCCTAATAAATTCTGTTTAATAATGTCATAGCCCTGCATTCAGCAGACTTCCTGCAATAATCATTTCATAAGCAGATTTATCCCCGTGATCACTGGGCTCAGCATATTCTAAGAACTTCACAATTCGTCTGACTTTAACGAGGCAATTAGTTTAAACTGCTCCTGACAGTGACCACTCCAGCAGGAGGATCAAAAGGCGCTTAAGTTACAAACCTCTAATGTGGATTTATGAAAAGCTTGGAATGAATTACAAGTCCAATTAAAAACAGAAAGGAGACCAAAGACGTACCACTGGTAGGGAAGGTGACCGGACAAGCAGAGAAAGCAGCAGAATGTTTTAATAGAGAAGCTGAAGAGGCTGAAGCAGGTTTGGTATCAGATGATGAGGTCAAGGCAAATTCAGAGCAAACTAACACCTGGGAGAAGATCAGGACAAGCAAGAGCCATATTGGTATTTCCATTGGTGATTGTGTGTGAGTGTGCGTGTGTGCATGTGCGTGCGCACGTGTGTGTGTGCGTGTGTGTGTTTGTGTGTGCATGCGTGTTTGTGTGTGCGTGCGCGTGTGTGTGTGTGTGCGTGGTGGTAATGTTTGCTGCTACAAGATAAAAAACCATGTAATCTCAATTTATCATCTGTAAAATAGGTCAGGTATTAGCACAGGGGCAGAAATATGATCATAGTTTTACCACAGGGGCAGAATTATTACCACAGTATTGCCCCAGGGGCAGACGTATTATCACAGTGGTAGCACAGGGGCAGTAGACACTAACAGTGGGATGTGTGTTTATTCTGAAATAAATCCCATAGTGCAGAAGCATAGGATCATTTAGTGTGTTTTTGGAAATTCTCTGGGTCGTGAATCTTGTCTGCTCTGTTACCACGATGACACATGAATTTATTTATTGACCCCTCGGTCTGTTTGTGTGTGAAGTGTGTGCGCATCATGTGAAAGCTGTGTTATGGTTGGACACTTGTCAAAACAGACTTACGAAGCAGGGAACCTCTCTCCACATGAAATCTCCACAGTGCTTTGTTTACTTCCTTCAAACATAATTTTTTCTTTTTTCACAAAGGAAAAAAATCACACAGTTTCCATTTAGGACGACTGTATGTCCTGCTGCTGTACAAATACATTCCTAAAAGCCGCAACAAACCAGCAACAGACATCCTTTCCAGCCTCTGAGAATCTCTGAGCTTGAAAAATATTTAAAACTTCCTGCTGAACATCCCCGTGTTAGGAAGGGAGATACGGTGGTGCAGTATGATGTGTAGGGAACTGGGCTTATAGCCTAAAGGTTGCAGGTTTGATTCCTGAGTAGGGCATTGTCGTTGTACCTTTGAGCCGGGTACTTACCCTGCATTCCTACAGTATATATCCAGCTGTATAAATGGATGCAATGCAAATGCTGCGTAAAAAGTTGTGCAAGTTGCTTTGGATAAGAGTGTTTGCCAAATGGCCGTAACGTAAGATGAGGTTTATTTCGGTAATGTGGCAGTCCTGGTTTTTGTGATAATTCTGATGGTCCAAGCTTCAGTCCCATCCCTGTGGGTTTCACAAGTTATCCAAAGAAAAATTATTCCATAAAGATATGAAAATTTCCATTTAGGAAGCAAGCTGTCCAATTAAGTCAGAATCAGCCTCCTCTGGTCCTCAAGGACATTGCTCATATTTTTAATTCTCTCTAAATTGCCACATTAAAGAGACTTTCTGTTTAACTCCTTACAGTAACTAACTGCCTAACATGATCTGAGACAGTTTGAGAAGTGAGACTGAACAAGATCAGATAGTTTGAGCAGTGAGACTGAACAGGATCAGATAGTTTGAGCTTTGAGACTGAACAGGATCAGATAGTTTGAGCAGTGAGACTGAACAGGATCAGATAGTTTGAGCAGTGAGACTGAACAGGATCTGATAGTTTGAGCTTTGAGACTGAACAGGATCTTTGGGCAGTGAGACTGAACAGGATCTGATAGTTTGAGCAGTGAGACTGAACAGGATCTGATAGTTTGAGCTTTGAGACTGAACAGCTTGAGCAGTGAGACTGAACAGGATCTTTGGGCAGTGGATCTGATAGTTTGAGCAGTTTGAGACTGAACAGGATCTGATAGTTTGAGCAGTGAGACTGAACAGGATCTGATAGTTTGAGCAGTGAGACTGAACAGGATCTGATAGTTTGAGCTTTGAGACTGAACAGGATCTGATAGTTTGAGCTTTGAGACTGAACAGGATCTGATAGTTTGAGCAGTGAGACTGAACAGGATCTGATAGTTTGAGCTTTGAGACTGAACAGGATCTGATAGTTTGAGCTTTGAGACTGAACAGGATCTGATAGTTTGAGCAGCGGATCTTTATGGCACGCTGGTGCGAGGGATCATCCCGTGTAGCGGATCTTTATGGCACGCTGGTGTGAGGGATCATCCTGTGTAGCGGATCTTTATGGCACGCTGGTGCGAGGGATCATCCCGTGTAGCGGATCTTTATGGCACGCTGGTGTGAGGGATCATCCCGCGTAGCGGATCTTTATGGCACGCTGGTGTGAGGGATCATCCTGTGTAGCGGATCTTTATGGCACGCTGGTGTGAGGGATCATCCTGTGTAGCGGATCTTTATGGCATGCTGGTGCGAGGGATCATCCCGTGTAGCGGATCTTTATGGCACGCTGGTGTGAGGGGTCATCCCGTGTAGCGGATCTTTATGGCACGCTGGTGTGAGGGGTCATCCCGTGTAGCGGATCTTTATGGCACGCTGGTGTGAGGGGTCATCCCGTGTAGCGGATCTTTATGGAACGCTGGCGCGAGGGATCATCCCGCGTAGCGGATCTTTATGGCACGCTGGTGTGAGGGATCATCCCGCGTAGCGGATCCTTATGGCACGCTGGTGTGAGGGATCATCCCGTGTAGCGGATCTTTATGGCATGCTGGTGCGAGGGATCATCCTGTGTAGCGGATCTTTATGGCACGCTGGTGTGAGGGATCATCCCGTGTAGCGGATCTTTATGGCACGCTGGTGTGAGGGATCATCCCGTGTAACGGATCTTTATGGCACGCTGGTGTGAGGGATCATCCTGTGTAGCGGATCTTTATGGCACGCTGGTGTGAGGGATCATCCCGCGTAGCGGGTTAGGGTGTATCAGGAGCTGCCTGGCTGAGTAACAGACCCCCAGACACACTCAGGAGTCTGGTCCGCACTGTTTACATAGCTTACATTTCTGTCCTGTGGATCACAACCCAGTTATACCTTTTCAGGAAATGAGGAAGAATTTGGCACAGGACAAAGCAGAGGCATAATGAATGACTCATCTTTGTTCTTTGAAGTGCTGAAAGCAAGCATCATTTATTTCAGCAAGGATTCTGGTAGCAGATATTTTTAAATATTTAGTCTGAGCTTATGAAATGTCCTGTTTTTTCTGTTTATTTTCTCACCGTGAACACAATGAATCAGGTTCAAGTTGATTCCACATGAGCAATCCCAGTATTGATTATCCTCAATATGAACCAAACCAATACATAGTGACACCACCATTCACCCAAAATGAGTTGCCCAAATTCTGCTCAGACCTCAGAGCAAACACACATTCTGCATTAAAACAAACGCAAATGGATATGGTCAGCATTATAACACACCAACACACATGGGAATTCTCTTAGTTATTTGTTATATCTGCATTTGTCCTTTAATTCTCTGATAGGATAAAGCTACACATTCATTTAATAGAGCAGGGCGATGCACTGTGCTTTAAAAGATTATCCTAAAATCCCTTGGTCAATAAAAAACATTCAGATATCTGCAAATTTAATGAACCGTCTCTTAATTAATGTATATGAATGAGACGGAATCATCATAATTTCTTAATTCTCTCTGTTTTTTCTGCGAGTTAAATACGTCCAGCCTTACAATGAACCCCCAACCCGCTCTCCAGGGATGGTGATTAAATTACAGATTTGAAATCTCCAAGTCCCCCTCCCCCATCTCTCTCTCTCTGCTTGATAAAGATGTGACTTTTGGAAGGAACTGTGCTGTATACATCAATGACAGCCATTAAGGAAGATGCTGGCAACTTCATCAGATCCATTAGAGAAATGGGAAGGTCCGCAAAACCCCCTGCATGGAAAGTTTGGTTGCAGTGCAGACAAAACACCAACTTCCTATTTTTTCTCTGATCTATGATGAATCTGCTTGAAGAAGCACAGTCAGCGAAGCTGGCACACTGAAATGATCCTCAGATGGTAAGTGCACGCTCTGGGTATGTTTCCTGTAAACAGAGATGAGAGATGTCCTGCGAGGTTTGGGCTAAATGCAGGTTAACACTGATAGTTTGCAGACCTACAAGCACAGCGGTTTAGGCCAAAGGCTGGATAATTTATTCAGCATGACTTCTGCTGGAGAGGACCGTCCTGTGTCCTCTCTCTGAGGGGGTGTGGGGGTGTGGGAAAGGGTCTGTGTGCGCACACAAACGTATGGTTATCATTTGGGAGACCTGACACACAGAACCCACAGAGTTTTTTTTCTCTTCTCCTTACAGCTGCTCTCTTTGGAGATAAATTGGATGTGAGAAAGAGAAAGAGGCTGTGATTTATGCTCTGAGATGAAAGCAGAACTAATTTAAGGAACAGCAAGACAAGGGATTGTGTAAAGTGAGTACAATTATGAAACATGCTAAATTATTTACCCCATTTATCATGCAGGCTCCAAGTGTTCCTCCGTGTTCCGGCTGAGTCTCTGGCTCTGATTATACTGCAGAACGGCTGCTCTGCAAGCTGAACTGATCTGGGAGGAGAAGGCCGCTGAGCGACAGAGCTCATCGAACTCAGCTGTGCTTTTATGCCTCCGCAGCCACACCTTCACAGCCACACTGTAACGCCTTCACAGCCACACCTTCACACCTCTGCAGCCACACCTTCACAGCCACACCTTAACGCCTCTGCAGCCATACCTTCACAGCCACACCTTAACGCCTTCACAGCCATACCTTCACCTCCGCAGCCACACCTTCACACCTCCGCAGCCACACCTTCACAGCCACACCTTGACGCCTTCACAGCCACACCTTCACACCTCTGCAGCCACACCTTCACAGCCACACCTTCACACCGCCACAGCCACACCTTCACAGCCACACCTTAACGCCTTCACAGCCACACCTTCACAGCCACACCGTAACGCCTTCACAGCCATACCTTCACAGCCACACCTTCACACCTCCGCAGCCACACCTTCACAGCCACACCTTAACGCCTTCACAGCCACACCTTCACACCTCTGCAGCCACACCTTCACAGCCACACCTTAATGCCTTCACAGCCGCACCTTCACAGCCACACCTTAACGCCTTCACAGCCACACCTTCACAGCCACACCGTAACGCCTTCGCAGCCACACCTTCACACCGCCACAGCCACACCTTCACAGCCACACCTTCACAGCCACACCTTAACGCCTTCACAGCCACATCTTCACACCGCCACAGCCACATCTCCACAGCCACACCTTAACACTTTCACAGCCACACCTTCACACCTTCACAGCCACACCTTCACACCACCACAGCCACACCTTACCGCCTTCACAGCCACACCATAACACCTTCACAGCCACACCCTCACACCTCCACAGCCACACCTCCACACCTTAACGCCTTCACAGCCACACCTTCACACCTCTGCAGCCACACCTTCACACCACCACAGCCACACCTTCACACCGCCACAGCCACACCTTCACACCTTCACAGCCACACCTTCACCACAGCCACACCTTCACAGCCACACCTTCACACCTCTGCAGCCACACCTTCACAGCCACACCTTCACACCTCTGTAGCCACACCACCACAGCCACACCTTCACACCGCCACAGCCACACCTTAACGCCTCACAGCCACACCTTCACACCTCCACATGAACACCTCTGGTCAATGCACTTTGGCAGGATCACTGAGAAAGAGTGTAAAGAAATAATTAAGGTTTTTTGTAGAATGGTAGCTTCTCTTTTCATCACAGTAAGAGAAAATGGAAACACGATCTGCTGGGCTGAGGAGAACGAGCGAGAATAAAGAGCACAGAGAATATAACAGACTAACAGGCTAATAGGGCTGATTCCTCTGAGACCACAACATGGCCACTGCAGGCCTTAAATGAAATCTCCTCCATACACATTTAACCTATCAGACTTGCGTACTGTTAGATTCACCTTGAGTATAGGCAATCTGCATTAAATTCCATTTGAATATTTGCAGGAATTACACTGAAAGTTATCACTCCTTGGGAAAGTAAAAGTCCACACTGTTCTGTATAGTCCTGCTGAGTAATATATAATATTGCTAATAACGCCCCCAGGGATGGCTGTGAGCTCGGGGGAAAAGCACTTTACCTTTGACTGATTTTAACAGCGATCTGAACTGCTGAGTACGTCCCAGCCTACATTTGTGCTGTTTTGCTAAACACTGTGATTAAAGGTTGGGTTTACATTATTAAGCAGACTGCTGTTATCATGAGAAATGTGATCCGGGCTCGATCGGCAGAGTGTGCTGCAGTAACACCTATTAAAACAGCTCTGAGAGTGGAGCCCAGCCCGCAGATGCACTCGGTTTGGCCACCGGCTTCGCTGATAGCGGAGCTGACACAAACCCTCTATGACATACGCAAACATACCAAGCCTCATATTTCCCTTCGCTTCATACACTGCCCATATTAAAGAGGGAGCCTCCAAATGGCAAAAATGATGATGGTGGAATTCCAATATCAAACACACACACACACATATACACAGACATGCATGTGTGCACATATGTATGTACACATACATGCACACAGATACAAGCAGATGCACATATACACACGTATGAAAACACGAGTGCACACACCTACACACTCACACATACACACACACACATACTCACACACACACACAGTCATGCAGACACCCACACACAGTCACACACAAGCACACACACAGGTTGTGGGTGTGGAGTGCGTTGAAGGGTGGAGGGGGGGTTGGGACGTATGGGGTGTGCGCTTGGTGAGCTCATTCCTGGCCGGAAAAAAGTTGGACATTCTTGTCTTGTTTTCACACAGAGAATGTTTGTAATAGTTCTGCGGTATTTTAAAAATGAACTCTCGATCGGGCTTCAATACTGTAAAGTTAATGAATGGCCTCAGGCAGTAGGTGATATATTTATTCCATGTCATGCGCTTGGCATACGGCGCGCAGGAGGGATTCATTAGGGTTGCCCTTGGATAGCGTGATAAGATTGTTGCGTGATTATTAGCAATCTTAAGAAAGAAAAAACCCATTACAGTGTAAGACCTGGACTGTTATAACACCGTGCATTTACTATTACCTTATTAAATGTTTTAGAGTTTGGATTGCACATATCTACATTAAATTAACATCTGCTAATTTTTTCTTGACTTATCGAGCATACAGAGCTCCTGCCATTAACTATGTTCAATTGTTCTAATGCTTTAAACATCACTGTTAAATAGCCTGTCGTATCATTTTTTGCTATCTAACTAGGGAAGGGATTTTCAATTGAAAAGCCTGGTGTAAATAGGACTTACTCTAATGGAAGGTAATGGACTTATTTTCATTAATTTATACCAGTAGCATTAAAGAAGACAGATGTGATATGATGGTAAAATTGGCATCGGATTTGTAGAAGGTTGATTTGCGGAAACTGGTCGTAAAGCAAAATAAAAAAAATAATAAAAATACCTGGCACCATTATGGGGTTTAATATAAACCACAAATCTAGTGTGTTTATTCATTAGAGTGTAATATCATGTTTTAATGCCAAGCTCTGTGTTTGTTTGCTGTTTTAACGTGCTTAGACCACATGGAATAAGGGCTGGTATGTATTACTTTTAACAATTACACCGCAACGTTAGTGCTGGTGTTACCAATTGGCTTTGGTTAGCTAGCAGCTCTCTTACGCGCTGCTAGTGCAGCCAGCTCCAGGTTTACAAGTTTCAACAGAACAGAAAAAAGGAAAGGCTCCGTGGTGGAGGTATGTGATGTAAATGGTGTAAAATGAATATGTCTATTTAGGCAAAGTAGTACACGTAGGCAGTTACATTTGGCTGGAAGAATAACAAACGCTAGCCTGTAAACAAAGCAAGCTAACAGCTAGCTGCCACTCAGCCTGGCTGGCTCACAGGTTAATTACGCCCCTCCTTTCATATATTGTGAGTGGTTTGCTATGAAGCATTCATTGACGCTTTCAGGTACAGCTGTAACCATTGTGTTTTATCCTGTTGAACGATCATGGTAAACATATGTTAAAATCTTAAGTTAGAATGAAGTCTACCCTTTAAGGTGTAAGATTACAAAAGGTTAGGACGCTGTACGCTAGCATTCGTGGTTAACGCAGCTAATTATCTCGGCTGGTAAATACGTGATCGGTGTCAAGTATGCAGTAACCACTCTAAAATATGGCGTTCATCTGTGTCCAAGCGGTGTGGTTATCTACCTTATACATAAACTTGTACATTTACTTTACTTCAGTCTCAGGCTGACTGCCTGTCAGTTCATTACAGCTAATAGACGCTTGATTGACAGTTGATGGATCAAACAGTGTGAATGCGCAGCGTGGCTGTGTGGGTGTGTTCTGTGTACAGAATGCGCCAGTTTGTGCTTGCATGCAAACACCGTTTTCAGATTGGAATTTGATGCAGTATTATACTGTTATATTCATTGGATTCATACTGTTAGAGTCATAGTGTAAGAATACCTTATGCGTGCATTTATACTGATATGTTCATACGTTTAGTTAGCTAAGTTTCTTACATGTATGCAAAGCATGCTGCATAGTAAAAATGAAAATAAACTTTGGTATGTTTTATAAGAGTTCATTGTAAAGAATAATAATTAAAAAAAATATGAGCAATTGTAAACCAAGCTAGAGCTCCACTTTTGCCATCTATCTTTGTGGATGGATATTGATAGCTGGATATTGATAGATGGGCCATGTGACCAAATCAAGTAATTTCAAATCATTTATGTAGATTATTCCCTGAAGTTTGAAAGAGAGGAAGTGAAATGGACCTTGAAAGGTAAGACATCATGTTAAATTTCCTGATCACAAACATGTGGTTCCAGTCTCTGAGTTTTGTGAGTAATGCCCCCTACTGAGCTGTAAAGCATTGCAGGAGTGTGTGCTGTCTGTGAGTAGCTGCTTGGACTGAGTTTGTAACAGCGCTGTTTGTGACATGAGTCCTACACCTTTACCTGCCCTCTGAAATTATTCTGCACCTGTCTCCCTCCCGTTCACCCCCCCTGTGCATTAAAGCCCCGGCCATGGCACATGTGCCTCACACACACACACACACACACGCCTCACACACACACACGCACCTCACACAACACACACACACACACATGCGCTCACACACACATGCACAGGCACCTGACATGCACACCCCCCTTCACACACCTCACACGCACCTCACACATACCTGACATGCACATGCACCTCACACACACACACACACAGGCACCTGACAAGCACACGCACCTCACACACACCTGACACATATGCACGCACACACACCTCACATGCTCAGGCACCTCACACGCACCTCACAGACACCTGACACACACCTCACACACACAGGCACCTCACACGCGCACACATACACCTCACACACATGCACATACACCTCACACGCATGCACATGCACCTCACACGCACGCACATACACGCGCACACTCACCTCACATACGCACACACACAGGCGCAGGCACCTCACACGCACACACACACACAGGCACCTCACACACACGCACAGGCACACATACGCACACAGACACGCACACACACAGACACGCACAGGCACCTCACACACACACGCACCTCACACGCACACACCGTGTTGTATGATGTGGGCTGTCCTTGTAGCCGTGCACGCAGAGCTTCCCTCATGCTGAAGCTGAGCTGCATGCGCTTTAATACACTTTTGACTTAATCTATGCAGGATTACTGAAAGGCCAATGTTCAGGTTTGCTGTGCTATATTTATTTGAGTGCAGCAGAGCAGTTTTGACCTGCGGCTGCACTGTGCTGTAATATTTAATATGGGGTTATGAGCTTCATTCTTTCTGTGTGCCAGCCTCCACTTTACTTTCATATTTAAAAGGCAATCAGTGTCTGAGCCACAGGTTGATTGAGGTTAAAACCTGGTGAAATTTTATTTGCTTAGTCCACATCAACATTCTCTGCAGATCTCTGGACAAACTCTACAGATCTCTGGACGGATCTATGCTCTGAGGCTCTCATTTTCAACCTCCTGCTGGAATATGGAATGATCTCAGCATTTATGTTCTGCTGGCAGTGAGGCTGTGTTTTAAAGTGGCAGTTTACATGTGTAGTGTATAAAACACATAGTACTCATTGCACTCAGTTGACTGACATCACTGGTACAAAATGCAGCCTTCTCCAGCCATGACTGAGATTCATATATGGGCAGTGAAAGCAAAAAAATAAATAAAACTGTCAGGACATTTAGTCATGCTAGAAGAATACCTGAGTACTCAGTGGATGATTATATGTTATACAAGCCACATCCCTGCTCATTCTTTATAATCTCTTTGTTTCCTCTGCAAAGAGATGGGTTCAGTGTATTTTTCCCATTTATTTCTGTGTGCCAATAGGAATTCTCTCTCTTTAAATGTGTGTACTGTATGTAGGTTGTGTGTGTGGATATATGCTTATGAGTATGTATTTATATGTATGTATATATATATATATATATATATATGCATATATGCATGCTGTATCTATGGAAACATGGAATAGCCTAGATGGTGGATGTTGCTGCACATTTTTCATTTTTGCCAGTATATTAATCTGCATTTGTAATGGGAAAAGCTTCATTCTGTGGCATTTTAGGTTTGCAGTGTATTGCACACAATGACAGCTGCTCCGCTGGCTTTGGTTTCCATGGATGCCACAGCACCACAGTAATCCATCAGCATTGACACTGTACACATTTGGCCTGCTCTAAATGAATAGATTTTTTTTCCTATTTAAAGTTGAGCTGCCGAAAGCACTACAGATATCTTAAATATGTTAATGCACTAGGAGCAGTGACACAGTTAATGGGAAAGTGGGCTTTTAAGCTCCATTTTCCAGACTGTGAAAGCTCATCTGGACCCTCCAGACTGTAACATAGAAAGGTTATACATCAGGAAACAGCCATTATTAATCAAGGAAGAAGAACTTTTCCCTTCGCTTAGCAGCTGTGTTCAGATGAGCAGCTAACTCCCCTGCTAACCCCGTTGCTCTCTGGTTGACCCTATTGCTGTCTGTTCAGCTGTGACCCTGCTCTGCTGTGATTCTGCTGTGACTCTGTGACTCTGCTGTGACCCTGCTCTGCTTTGACTCTGCTGTGACTCTGTGACTCTGCTGTGACCCTGCTCTGCTTTGACTCTGCTGTGACTCTGTGACTCTGCTGTGACCCTGCTCTGCTGTGATTCTGCTGTGACTCTGTGACTCTGCTGTGACCCTGCTCTGCTTTGACTCTGCTGTGACTCTGTGACTCTGCTGTGACCCTGCTCTGCTTTGACTCTGCTGTGACTCTGTGACTCTGCTGTGACTCTGCTCAGTTATGACTTTGCTCAGGCCAACTGCTTTTCTGAGCCTTGTCTCCATCTGCAGCCCTGATCTCTGGGGCCATGTCCAAATTCCTTTTAAGATTTAGAGATGAGTGTGCTCCTGAGGATGTCTACTGGGGAGAGTTACCCCTCCACTAACCTACAAATAAAAACAAAATGCTACTTGCTTTCCCAAATACTATCTTGGCCATATCATAGAAATATAATCCTGTTTGTACTGATAAAATAAAAATAAAATCACATGTGCTTCTACATTCAGTTAAAAGCTAAGGGAAAATTGCAGTTGAATACAAGGGTAAAAGTCTGCTGATGTCAGTTGAACTCTTGGTTCTGAATGTGTGTCCACATGTTATAAATGTGAGCTGTGTTCCACTGAGGAGTTTCCGGAAGCTTCTGTTAGTGCTGCTGGTGTGGCTGTGCACACTGCCTTATGCACTGATGTACGCCCCAGTGTACAGTTAATGTGCTGGTCTCTAAAGCCCAGGCATTCCCACTGTTACACGGGGGGGGGGGGGGGCTGCGATGGTCATGTGGGCCAGTCTCATTCTGTGCTCTGTACTCCAGCACTTCCTGCTGTGACAGGGCCCGCCCCCTCACTGCTTTGTGTCTGGCGGTAAGGTGCCTGCTCAGGACACAGAGAGGGACCATTAATCAGAACCACCGCCTGCCCCGTCCCCTGATCTGAGGCTCTGAGACAGGCTGCCCCTGATCTGAGACTCTGAGACAGGCTGCCTCTGATCTGAGGGTCTGAGACAGGCTGCCTCTGATCTGAGACTCTGAGACAGGCTGCCCCTGATCTGAGGCTCTGAGACAGGCTGCTCTGTCCCCTGATCTGAGACTCTGAGACAGGCTGCTCTGTCCCCTGATCTGAGACTCTGAGACAGGCTGCCCCTGATCTGAGACTCTGAGACAGGCTGCCCCTGATCTGAGGCTCTGAGACAGGCTGCTCTGTCCTCTGATCTGAGACTCTGAGACAGGCTGCCCCTGATCTGAGCCTCTGAGACAGGCTGCTCTGTCCTCTGATCTGAGACTCTGAGACAGGCTGCCCCTGATCTGAGACTCTGAGACAGGCTGCTCTGTCCTCTGATCTGAGGGTCTGAGACAGGCTGCCTCTGATCTGAGACTCTGAGACAGGCTGCTCTGTCCTCTGATCTGAGACTCTGAGACAGGCTGCCTCTGATCTGAGTCTCTGAGACAGGCTGCCTCTGATCTGAGTCTCTGAGACAGGCTGCCTCTGATCTGAGACTCTGAGACAGGCTGCCCCTGATCTGAGTCTCTGAGACAGGCTGCCTCTGATCTGAGTCTCTGAGACAGGCTGCCTCTGATCTGAGTCTCTGAGACAGGCTGCCTCTGATCTGAGACTCTGAGACAGGCTGCCCCTGATCTGAGTCTCTCAGACAGGCTGCCTCTGATCTGAGTCTCTGAGACAGGCTGCCTCTGATCTGAGTCTCTGAGACAGGCTGCCTCTGATCTGCTGTGAGGAGAGCTGGGTGAAGATGCTTCAGCAATAGAGACTGCACCATTGCAGCAGAGACTGCACCGTAGCAACTGTGACCGCACCGTGGCACGACTGATACCCAGAAATGGGGCTGTGCCAGGTTAGAGAGAGGGAAGTGAAAAGCTGAAAAGTGTTTTTCCTGTAAAGGTGTGGGTGTTTTTTTTCTTTTTACTCCAGTGGAAAAGACACACTTTACAAACCAAGAAACCTCACAGATCTAAACTGGTTACTGCTATGGTACTTTCTGAGCAGTGTGTTTTGTATTAGTATCACACTCCCAGTTCAAAGGGACAATTGCATTTTTTGGCTGGACCGCAACGGCGGGGCCAGCCCTACAAATGCGAATGTCTATGACTGACTGAGTGACTGAGTGATGAAGTTACACCATTGGTCGGCCGGAGAGGTCCAGCCATATACTAGGTTTTGACCTGGTCTTGTTCACAAATAAGAAAAGGGGGAAGAGTTGACAAGGCCAGGTGATGAAAGTTTTTTTAACTTTGCATGTTGCGTTTTTAATGTGTGAAGAGCTGTGTTTACACACCATTTTCACTGGGAGAGTGCCTTTCAGCTGTGTGTATTTCAGAAGTGTGGTTTTCAATGCTCCAGGCAGTTTGTAAATGTGTGAAAGTGCTGATGGCGTTTGGAGTTGTCTAAGGGCAGCAGAGTGGGCCGTTGAAAGGCCCACGCTGTTTCTGGCTCATGTACAGACTCCTGCTGGTGACAACATGCACATTTGGACTCCATCATTCCACATCAGTTTGCACTGGAATCGTGTGTTAAAGCCCTGTTGCATCAACCTCCTGCCTCAGCTCCAAGCCTCCCACAGTCTGCCGCTCATGGCGGACGGATCACTGTTCTGCAGGCCGGTCCTCTACTCTGTGTACTGCGTACGTTTCTCATTAGCGATGCTTCAAGTAAAGGGTGTCCCCAAATACAGTACGGTGGCAATGTCCTTCCTCTACCCGAACCGAGCACCAGAACCTCCCCTTACTGAGCACCAGAACCTCGTGTTACTGAGCAGAACCTCCCGTAACTGAGCAGAACCTTCTGTTAACGACCAGAAGCTCCTGTTACTGAGCAGAACCTCCTGTTAACGAGCAGAAGCTCCTGTTACTGAGCAGAACCTCCTGTTACTGAGCAGAACCTCCTGTTAACGAGCAGAAGCTCCTGTTACTGAGCAGAACCTCCCGTTACCGAGCAGAACCTCCTGTTACTGAGCTGAACCTCCTGCAGTTTATGAGCAGAAAGGAGAGTTTAGGAGCAGAGAGGTGAGTTCAGGATCAGAGGAGAGTTTAGGAGCAGAGAGGTGTGTTTAGGATCAGAGGTGAGTTTAGGAGGTGAGTTTAGGAGCAGGGAGGTGAGTTTAGGAGGTGAGTTTAGGAGCAGGGAGGTGAGTTTAGGAGCAGGGAGGTGAGTTTAGGGGCAGAGAGGTGAGTTTAGGAGCAGGGAGGTCAGTTTAGGAGGTGAGTTTAGGAGCAGGGAGGTGAGTTTAGGAGGTGAGTTTAGGAGCAGAGAGGTGAGTTTAGGATCAGAGGTGAGTTTAGGAACAGGGAGGTGAGTTTAGGAGCAGGGAGGGGAGTTTAGGGGCAGGGAGGTCAGTTTAGGAGGTGAGTTTAGGAGCAGGGAGGTGAGTTTAGGATCCGAGGTGAGTTTAGGAACAGGGAGGTGAGTTTAGGAGCAGGGAGGTGAATTTAGGAGCAGAGAGGTGGGTTTAGGATCCGAGGTGAGTTTAGGAGCAGGGAGGTGAGTTTAGGATCCGAGGTGAGTTTAGGAACAGTGAGGTGAGTTTAGGAACAGGGAGGTGAGTTTAGGAACAGGGAGGTGAGTTTAGGAGGTGAGTTTAGGTGCAGGGAGGGGAGTTTAGGAAGAGGGAGGGGAGTTTAGGAGCAGGGAGGTGAGTTTAGGAGGTGAGTTTAGGAGCGGAGAGGAGGAAGGGTGATCAGGTTGAGTATCAGTCCAGATGGATGGAGGAGTTTAGGAGAGTGCCGAGGGTTTCCTGGTCCTGCATGGCTTAGCTTTAGGGGCTTGGTGGATGGCAGGGAGATGGTTAGGGTTAGGCTAAGGGTTTAACACCAGCTCACGATTTACAAATCCCTCCATCAGCTGTAGGGAGATGGTTTAAGGGAAGATGATGTACACAATAAGCTAGCAATTGCAGTGCAAATATGTGCCATATTGTTACCAGGGGCTTTGTAGCTGTGTTCTCCTCTGCAGCTGGGTCGTTTGGAAGCGGAAGCCCAGGGACGGGTCGTCTCTCACACGGCTCATCCAGACTCACGGCTTAACAGCATCAAGCTAAACAAATAAAACCTTTTCCCCAGGCTTGTGATGAGGTTTCACTATTGTGCATCTAATTAATGGGATATTTCCTGAAGTACTGATACATTACCCTGTCCCTGAGAATACTGGCTGTTTGAATAATGATTCCATTTTGCATCTTTCTAATGTTATTTCCTTTGATTTGTGGCCATCGAGTCATTGCAGTTGTTTATGATTAAATTGCTGTATGCCATCAGAAATATGCTTCTTCAGCAGGAATTCTGAATGTAGTTCTGAGTGCCGACAGAAACCCAACAACGAGCTTCTACTTACAAGTACATAAATCAGGACCAATCCGGATCACTAGGTCTCACATGTCCTTTTATATTTTCATTAAAATACTTCTCAGAAGCCGTTACCAGCCAGAACTCGACTTGTAAAATGCATTAGATAGTTAAAAAGACAAGAAATGTTATCTGAAACACTTCGGTACCGTCTTTATCAAAAATTATTGAAAAAATCCTATAAACCCAAACCTGTATCCTATATCTATGAAAGTCTAATCAGGTCTTTCCACTTCAGTGACATTACTCCAATATAATGAGACCTTCCAAAACCCCGTTTGAGGTTTCAGAATACTGAGCACTCAGGAGTCACACTGTGAAGGATGCATTAGGCCGCTCTCCCTGGGCAGTGTTACGTCTGCAGAAATTTATCTTGTGATCTTTCAAGACTTATGAGCAGTTAGTAATTTTCCTGTCGACTTAGAAGTTTTACATATTTTTTTCGCTGAATTATTTTAGTTTTCTTTTTTGTGTTTGAATCATGTTCACAGTGCAGAGTATACACCAGAAACTTTTAAAGTTCGAATCTGAAATGAGAAACAGCTGCTGGAGAACTTTGCAGGGGGTAAATCTCTTATTTTTTTAACGACGTGTAAAGCCTATGTGAAATGCTACAGGGAACTGTCAAGCAGACAAATGGCTCTCACCACAGCCTTGTTTGCCTCCCCTGCTTAAAGTTATAAAATGGGTGTAATGTTTAGAAAAATGGATAAAGTTAAGAAAGAATATATTTCTCTCTCTCTCTCTCTCTCTCTCTCTATTTCTATACAAACACATCATTTTTCACTTTCTCAAAAAAGCTGTGATTGTGTCATACTCTTGCTGAAAGTGTATTGATGGCTGATGGAGTTTATTTGTCTGTCATTAGCGATGCCTGTGCGATAAATGTGCACAATCACACAGTAGAGGAGACTATAATGCTTCCAGTTGGCAGATTTGCTTAGATGTGAGTCATTTTGGCATCTCATAGGGGCACGTTTCTATCCGTCTGACAGCCAGATTACTTACTGTCTAAGGCTAGATAAAAAAAGTGTCGTTTTGCAAATATATTTTGAAGGGAGGAGAGAGAGCTGCACACTGCGCATCAGACTGCGCATCAGACTGCTCATAAAGATGGCTCATAAAGATGGCGTACTGAAAGGCTGGAACGGGAGAGATGGCTGAAGTGTGCTGCTGGATGTTTACGAGCGCGTGCACACGCCTGTGCTGTTGCTTCGCTGTGGGCAAAGGGAGATTCATGCGTGTGATGCAGGAATGTGGCACTGAATACACAAACAGCTGGCTGAGAGATGGAAATGTGGCTCTTAATTGCAGTTTAACTAGAAAAAGGCCGGATCCAGAGCAGCGCTCCAGTGTGTGAGTTAGGGTGTGAGTTAGGGTCTGAGTTAGCGTGTGAGTTAGGGTGTGAGTTAGGGTCTGAGTTAGCGTGTGAGTTAGCATGTGAGTTAGTGTGTGAGTTAGGGTGTGAGTTAGGGTCTGAGTCAGCGTGTGAGTTAACTTGTGAGTTAGGGTCTGAGTTAGCGTGTGAGTTAGTGTGTGAGTTAGGGTCTGAGTTAGTGTGTGAGTTAGGGTCTGAGTTAGCGTGTGAGTTAGTGTGTGAGTTAGGGTCTGAGTTAGCGTGTCAGTTAGGGTCTGAGTTTGGACAGAGCCCCAGAGCTGCACAGATTCAACCTGTCTGTGTGCGTCCCCTGTGCTCCCCTGTGCTCCCCTGTGCTCTGAAAGCTTGGCTCCAAGCGCAGGGCAGTGGGGCTGCTTGCTGTGTGCCCCCACATTAGCGCTGGATTTGAGAAACTGCAGATTGGTTCGGCTTTGAAGCCGCACTGTGCTGGTCTTTGTTGTGGCTGTGTGGCTTGATTTGCGGATCGGGTCTGAGAAAGCATCAAGGCTAACAGCAGAGGTCCTAACTTTGGGAAAACAGGTGCACACACACGGCAGAGAAATGCCTGTTAGAGGCGTACAGCCCGAGTGTGAAGAGCATTGCCGCTGCTGTTTCTTAATCTGCCATGTGCTGTAAAACCCTATACCCCTGTCATGTGACTGTGCTGTAAAACCCTATACCCCTGTCATGTGACTGTGCTGTAAATCCCTATACCCCTGTCATGTAACTGTGATCTAATGTGTTAAACCCCTGTCATGTGACTGTGATCTAATGTGTTAAACCCCTGTCATGTGACTGTGATCTAATGCCCTAAACCCCTGTCTCGTGACTGTGATCTAATGCCCTAAACCTCTGTCATGTGACTATGATCAAAAGACCTAAACCCCTGTCATGTGGCTGTGCTCTAAACCCTAAAGCCCTGTCATGTGACTGTGATTATGATCTAAAGCCCTAAAGCCCTGTGATGTTACTGTGCTCTAAATCCCTGTCATGTGACTGTGATTATGATCTAAAGCCCTAAAGCCCTGTGATGTTACTGTGCTCTAAACCCTGTCATATGACTGTTCTCTAAAGCCCTGTCATGTGACTGTGCTCTAAAGCCCTGTCATGTGACTGCTCTAAAACCCCGTCATGTGACTGTGATTATGATCTAAAGCCCTAAAGCCCTGTGATGTGACTGTGCTCTAAAGCCCTGTGATGGGACTGTGCTCTAAATCCCAGTCATGTGATTGTGCTCTAAAGCCCAGTCATGTGATTGTGCTGTAGATAGACCAATGAGCCCACAGTTCAGTCTGCTGTGGTTCCTTTTTGTTTGTCGAATAGCAGCTCTAGCTTTCCTGCCTCCCTCTGGCTTTGTCCAATAGCAGCTCTAGCTTTCCCGCCTCCCTCTGGCTTTGTCCAATAGCAGCTCTAGCTTTCCCGCCTCCCTCTGGCTTTGTCCAATAGCAGCCCTAGCTTTCCAGCCTCCCTCTTTCTTTGTCCAATAGCAGTGTCAGCCTTCACAGGCTTTAGCTGCTGACTAAGTTGCCATTGTTATTAATAGCAGCTACAGCAGTTTCCTGGTCTGTTCCTTATTTGATGCAGTTTTGTCGTGTCTCGGGTGGAAAGGACAGATAATGCAGCACTTTCAGGCTCCAGCACTGATTGTGTTCCTGTCTGTAAACCTGTCCTCTCTGAGCTACAGCTGGCACAGCAACCTCAGCACAATTAAAGCAAATGATTTATTGAGTGACATGACATCGGAATCTATAGCCGTGCTCAGACACAGAGCATTAATCATGGGCCTGATATCCTAAAGGAATCAAATTTTAAATGGAAGTTCGAAAGCAATAAGTCACACTCAATGTGATTTATGTTATAGATTCTTCACATGATTAGAATTTTTAATTAATGATGTGAAAGTTTATTACCTTCAGAAGAACAATTTCATCTTGGGGGCTGAGTCTGACCACTGAATGTATGGAACAGGTGCAGCATCAGTAACACAGCCCAACCCTCTGATTCTTAAGCGGAAGGGCGTGGAATGTGTGTGGATTGTGCAGAGATTAATGTGTTATCCTGCAGGTTATTGTGTGTGGATTGTGAGGAAGTGAATGGGTTATAGTGCAGGTTATTGTGTGTGGATTGGGGTGATGTGGGGGTGACCCTCCCCAGGGTGGGGGGCTGTGGGGGTGACTCTCCCCAGGGTGGGGTGATGTGGGGGTGACTCTCCCCAGGGTGGGGGGCTGTGGGGGTGACTCTCCCCAGGGTGGGGTGATGTGGGGGTGACCCTCCCCAGGGTGGGGTGATGTGGGGGTGACTCTCCCCAGGGTGGGGTGATGTGGGGGTGACCCTCCCCAGGGTGGGGTGATGTGGGGGTGACCCTCCCCAGGGTGGGGGGCTGTGGGGGTGACTCTCCCCAGGGTGGGGTGATGTGGGGGTGACTCTCCCCAGGGTGGGGTGATGTAGGGGTGACCCTCCCCAGGGTGGGGTGATGTGGGGGTGACCCTCCCCAGGGTGGGGGACTGTGGGGGTGACTCTCCCCAGGGTGGGGTGATGTAGGGGTGACCCTCCCCAGGGTGGGGTGATGTGGGGGTGACCCTCCCCAGGGTGGGGTGATGTGGGGGTGACCCTCCCCAGGGTGGGGTGATGTTGGGGTGACTCTCCCCAGGGTGGGGTGATGTAGGGGTGACTCTCCCCAGGGTGGGGTGATGTGGGGGTGACCCTCCCCAGGGTGGGGTGATGTGGGGGTGACTCTCCCCAGGGTGGGGGGCTGTGGGGGTGACTCTCCCCAGGGTGGGGTGATGTTGGGGTGACTCTCCCCAGGGTGGGGTGATGTTGGGGTGACTCTCCCCACGGTGGGGTGATGTAGGGGTGACCCTCCCCAGGGTGGGGTGATGTGGGGGTGACTCTCCCTAGGGTGGGGGGGTTGTGGGGGTTGTGGGGGTGACCCAATGCATCAGGCACCTCATGCTTTTCTTCCCACTGGAAAACAAACCGCTTATTATGTCCCTTGCTAATTTATTTGAAATAAAATGAATAAAATACACTTGGTATGCATAGTTTATACTCTTAGCCCAGGGCTACTGGTGTTATCCAAATATACAAACTCCATTCTCAACTGCAAACCGCTTCAGCGAGGAGAAAAACTGGAACGTTTGGCGGCGTTTGAAAGCAGAAGTGGATTCTTGTTTTTGGCGAGCGCTTTCCCTCCAAACCAAGCAAACGGGGCCGAGCTCACTTTAAGGCTCATTTATCTTCCCTTCCAGTGTTTACTCTTCAGGGCACGAGTAAAGTTGGAAGAGGGGAGTATGAATGTGCAAATGAAGATTTAAAAAACCCAACATCACCCCTGAAATTTACAGCACTGCGTCCTTAAAAAGGATTGAGACAAAGGACCCACATTTCCTTTTCAGAAGTTGCCAGTTTTACTTGAGACATCCTGCCCACGAAGAGTTTTCCTCAGGCTGAGTGCAGCCTCTTCAGATTCCTCTGGAAGATTCATTACTGCAACACGTACTTAAGACAAGTCCTTGTCTTGTCGTCTCACTCCAGTGATAATAGGTGATAACAATAATCCAGGCTGGAGTCTATTAACTTGTAAGAGAGAGAGAGATGCTTCATAAAGTGCCACACTGTCATGCTGATAAGGTAACATTATTGTATTCTGAGCTGTGGGCTGGAACTCAGCAAGGCCAGAGTGGTGTGTGTGTGCGTGTGTGTGTGTGTGTGTGTGTGTGTGTGTGTACTCACCAGGGCCAGAGCTGTGTGTGTGTGTGTGTGTGTGTGCGCTCACCAGGGCTGGAGCTGTGTGTATGTGTAGGTAGTGTGTGTCTGTGTGTATGCATGTGTGTGTGAGTGTGTGTGTGTGGTATGTGTGTGTGTGTTCTTGCCAGGGCCAGAGCTGAGTGTGTGTGTGTGTGTACTTGCCAGGGTCAGAGCTGTGTGTGTGTGTGTGAGCGTGTGTGTGTAGTCACCAAGGCTGGAGCTGTGTGTGTGTGTGTGTGTACTCACCAGGGCTGGAGCTGTGTGTGTGTGTGTGTGTGTGTGTGTGTGTGTGAACGTGTGTGAATGTGTGTGTGTGTACTCACCGGGGCTGGAGCTGTGTGTGTGTGTGTACTCACCGGGGCTGGAGCTGTGCGTGTGTGTGTGTGTACTCACCAGGGCTGGAGCTGCGTGTGTGTGTGTGTGTGTGTACTCACCGGGGCTGGAGCTGTGCGTGTGTGTGTGTGTACTCACCAGGGCTGGAGCTGTGTGTGTGTGTGTGTGTGTGTGTGTGTGTGTGTGTACGTGTACTCAGGGCTGGAGTTGTGTGTGTGTGTGTGTGTGTGTATACTCAACAGGGCTGGAGCTGTGTGTGTGTGTGTGTGTACTCACCAGGGCTGGAGCTGTGTGTGTGTGTGTGTGTGTACGTGTACTCAGGGCTGGAGTTGTGTGTGTGTGTGTGTGTGTACTCACCAGGGCTGGAGCTATGTGTGTGTGTGTGTGTGTGTACTCACCAGGGCTGGAGCTGTGTGTGTGTGTGTGTGTGTGTACTCACCAGGGCTAGAGGTCTAAAGGATGGTGGTGGTGACTGAAATGGAGGGAAATCTGTAAACATTGAAATAAAATCCTGCTGTGCTGAATGTTCCACATATTCAGAGGTGACATTAATTTTAAAAAATTGAGCCGCAATTCTGGCTCCCTTCTAAATTCCTATAGTGCAATGACACATGACATGCAGTTGATTGACAATAAAATGCTTAGGTGTTGAATGCCTTTATGTTGTACATTTTAGAGGCTTCACCACAAAGAAATAGAGTTGTCAGAGCTCAGTGACTGAGGTCAGCAGAGCAGGAGAGCGCAAAACAGCCATTTTAAAGAGGAATAAAGCGCTGCTGGACCCAAAGCTAACTGCTAACATTGCTAGCTGCTAAAACTGCTAACTGATAGCTAGCTGCATGCTGATTATCCCCTGTGTGCTGGTAGTGAATGAACTCAGACACCAGTGTGGTCAGATTACAGGGTGTTGGGGCCCTCATGGGCCTGCATGCTCCATGGCACAGAGCTAGCAGAGCTAGCAGAGTCTGGAGCTCTGCAGGAGGAACACCACCCCGTGCTGCCAGCAGAATGCAGGTCATGGTTATCTGAGTCCCGTGACTCCTGGACTAGGTGCAGATCTGAAGTTCATAGTCAAATAAAATGCAGCCTTCAGAGATGCACGGCTAACTCGTGGTTAGCACGGATAACTCTACATCCTGCATGTGTGCTGCTGTCAGATAAATATGAGAATCTGGTTTGTAAAAATGCAAGGTGCTCCCCTGGCTGAGATTTTTCTGCAGCTAATTACATTAGATAAACTCTGCATGAGCTTATTTCCTGATTTGCAGCCCTATTGAGGGTGAATACAGGTAGTGCCTCTTGGATCATAAAAGTAATAATCTGAATTGCTGAATATAATAATGGGACCATAACACATGGGGGGGGGGGGGGGGGGGGGGCAGTGATTGAAATGTTTTCAAAATGGGGAGAAAAAGTGGAGAGAGTGGAGGCACAGGATGGAGGGAGAGAGTGAAGGAATGGGATGGAGGGAAAATGGAGAAACAGGGTGGAGGGAGAGAGTGGAGGACTGGGATGGAGGGAAAATGGAGAAACCGGGTGGAGGGAGAGAGCGGAGGAATGGAGGAATGGGATGGAGGGAGAGAGAGAATGAAGAGAGGCACATTCCTGAGTACTTGGTTAACTGCGGCAGATTGGAAACAGATGCGGGTCGCTCTGACGTGCTCACTGCAGGCCTGACTGGCCTGGGCCACTCAAAAAGACGGAGAGATGGAAGGAGAAATGAGTGGATGAAACGGCAGCGCTGAAAGACGAGTGGGCTCCTGGGCAAGTCTTTCAGAAGAATCGCTAAACCAAGGTTCTGACTCACTAGAAAAGAAGTCCAGGCAAAATTCCCAAACCCCAGACATTACTAATTTAATAACTCCCCCCCCCTCCTCATCAGCTGGACTGCACTCATCGCTCGGGTACAAGATGGCTGCCGCGCATCACCCAGGTGGGTGTGCACATTGGTGGGGGGAGGGGATTTAGTGCTGTGTTAAGGCTGCTCTTACTGCAGTGTGTGATTTAGTGCTGTGTTAAGGCTGCTCTTACTGCAGTGTGTGATTTAGTGCTGTGTTAAGGCTGCTCTTACTGCAGTGTGTGATTTAGTGCTGTGTTAAGGCTGCTCTTACTGCAGTGTGTGATTTAGTGCTGTGTTAAGGCTGCTGTTACTGCAGTGTGTGATTTAGTGCTGTGTTAAGGCTGCTCTTACTGCAGTGTGTGATTTAGCGCTGTGTTAAGGCTGCTCTTACTACAGTGTGTGATTTAATGCTGTGTTAAGGCTGCTCTTACTGCAGTGTGTGATTTAATGCTGTGTTAAGGCTGCTCTTACTGCAGTGTGTGATTTAGTGCTGTGTTAAGGCTGCTCTTACTGCAGTGTGTGATTTATTGCTGTGTTAAGGCTGCTCTTACTGCAGTGTGTGATTTATTGCTGTGTTAAGGCTGCTCTTACTGCAGTGTGTGATTTATTGCTGTGTTAAGGCTGCTCTTACTGCAGTGTGTGATTTAGCGCTGTGTTAAGGCTGCTCTTACTACAGTGTGATTTAGTGCTGTGTTAAGGCTGCTCTTACTGCAGTGTGTGATTTAGTGCTGTGTTAAGGCTGCTCTTACTGCAGTGTGTGATTTATTGCTGTGTTAAGGCTGCTCTTACTGCAGTGTGTGATTTAGTGCTGTGCTAAGGCTGCTCTTACTGTAGTGTGTGATTTAGTGCTGTGTTAAGGCTGCTCTTACTGCAGTGTGTGATTTATTGCTGTGTTAAGGCTGCTGTTACTGCTGTGTGTGATTTAGTGCTGTGTTAAGGCTGCTCTTACTGTAGTGTGTGATTTAGTGCTGTGTTAAGGCTGCTCTTACTGCAGTGTGTGATTTATTGCTGTGTTAAGGCTGCTGTTACTGCTGTGTGTGATTTAGTGCTGTGTTAAGGCTGCTCTTACTGTAGTTAGCACTACGTTAAGGCTGCTCTTACTGCCTGCACCAGGCCTGTGCCAAATGCAATAATAACATAATTATAATAATGATATGAATAATTTGAAATCTTTGTTAGGCTACAAGTTTGGTGTGTTTTGTTTTGTTTTGACAGTAAAACCATTGATTTAGATAAAATAGATACAAATATAGACAACAGATTAACCAAAGTCAATACAAATTTGAAAACATTAAAGTAAATTCTCAAATACCATTTAAAAATATGTTTTTAAATGTGACTTTGTTCTGGAGAATCAGTGTACCCCTAATACCCTTAGGCTGGACTTGCATCTAATAACTTTGACTACACAGCATAACATTTTAATACCTGACCTTTTTTCTTTCAAGTGCATTCAAGCTCTCTCTCTCTCTCTCTCTCTCTCTCCCTCGCTCTTTCCCCCTTCGCTCTCTCTCTCTCTCTCTCTCTTTCTCTCTCTCTCTCTCTTCCCCCCCCTCTCACTCTCCCCCTCTCTCTCTCTGAGGGGTTTCTGGTGCAGTATCAGAGGGAACTCCCCAGCAGGTGTGTTGATTAGTGTGAGGATGAGAGTGGATTTAATCTGCCCCCGAGCCTGTTATTTCATAATTACCCCAGTCTCCTGGGGACCCCCCCTCCCCTCCCCCCCCATGGTGAGGACTTTGCAGCCTGGATTTTACCAGGTCAGCCCACATTCTGCCCTTTCCGATGCCCTTCCTGTAAACTAGATTCTCTGGGACTCTGGAGCACTGGAGCAGCTCCACATTATCATCAGCTACCTGTGTCTCAGCCCCACCCACAATGCCTCCCCCCCCCCCCCCCCCCGCTGCCTCATGCTCTGCCCCTCCATTCCTCCATTCCTCCATCCGTCTCCTCCAGACCCCACAGTAACTGAGCCCCTGTGCCTGTGTATGGTCTGCAAGGCAAATGTTTGCAGTGGAAATTATTTATCTAAAACCAGGAACATGCATAAAACAAGGGTTCTTTCTTCCATCATTATGGGAAAATGAATCTCAGAGCTGCGCAAAGCCCTGGGCAGATGTTTGAGGGATCTCTAAATTACACTATTTGACTTTTTAAGGTTTTGAAGCTTTTGGGTAATCCGATTGAAGGCTTTAGCATTTACCCATTGACTCAAGAGGTCTGGGGGCAGTTTAGCCTTATTTCGTGTGCATGCAGTGTGGAATAAAGACAAGGTGCATTTAATATACAGGAGGCCAGGCTTTGTGTTTTCATTATATCTTTCACACAAAGAGGAGAATAGAAAAAGCAGGTCTGCTGTGAATTCCCTCACCCACGTCTCATCCAAAACAACACCCTCTCACCTACATGTCATCCAAAACAACACCCTCTCACCTACAACATCTCATCCAAAACAACACCCTCTCACCTACATCTCATCCAAAACAACACCATCTCACCTACAACATCTCATCCAAAACAGCACCCTCTCACCTACAACATCTCATCCAAAACAGCACCCTCTCACCTACATCTCATCCAAAACAACACCCTCTCACCTACAACATCTCATCCAAAACAACACCCTCTCACCTACATCTCATCCAAAACAACACCATCTCACCTACAACATCTCATCCAAAACAACACCCTCTCACCTACATCTCATCCACAACAACACCCCCTCACCTACAACATCTCATCCAAAACAACACCCTCTCACCTACAACATCTCATCCAAAACAACACCCGCTCACCTACATCTCATCCAAAACAACACGCTCTCACCTACATCTCATCCAAAACAACACCCTCTCACCTACATCTCATCCAAAACAACACTCTCTCACCTACAACATCTCATCCAAAACAACACCCTCTCACCTACATGTCATCCAAAACAACACCCTCTCACCTACAACATCTCATCCAAAACAACACCCTCTCACCTACATCTCATCCAAAACAACACCCTCTCACCTACATCTCATCCAAAACAACACCCTCTCACCTACAACATCTCATCAAAAACAACACTCTCTCACCTACATCTCATCCAAAACAACACCCTCTCACCTACAACATCTCATCCAAAACAACACCCTCTCACCTACATCTCATCCAAAACAACACCCTCTCACCTACATCTCATCCAAAACAACACCCTCTCACCTACATCTCATCCAAAACAACACCCTCTCACCTACAACATCCTATCCAAAACAACACACTCGTCTACAATGAGCACAACTCTCTCTCTGACTCTATATTTACATTCAAAGGAACTGTTTTAATCTCTAATTATGCTATATTATACATCATGTCAGCTGGGCTTTAAACATAATTTTCTTTGAAAAATCATTACATTTGGTCCTACTGAGGGGCAATGTTAATTGTTCCAAACTATTCACAAGTGTGGGTCCTTTTGAGACAGGCCCTCTTTGTAGGACGTTTGTTTTTCATGTCAAATCTTAATTAATTACCACATTAATTCACATTCCTGCAGTATGACACAAGTAATCCAACAGCACACAGTGTGTTATGCCTGTGGTTTCCAGAGACGCTGAGTGGTTAAATGAATGAAGGCATTTTATCTGTTTAAAGGTACATTACAGGTGGATCAAATCAATGTTATTCTCAAGAATACAAAAATATGACATCACTGAAAAGGCACAGAGGTGTAAATTTACCTGTGTAAACTAACAATTAGTATTGCAAATGTACATACACTATCCAGCCAACCTGCCCTTACACTGCTGTACCTATGATGTTATCATTCGTAAAGGAAAACCCAACAGAATGAACTGAGTCGGGAGAGCAGTGATGCAGTCTGAAGAGGTGATTCTGCATTGGGAGATTTGCAGGATTTTTGCTGTCTTGACTGTGGTGGGAACTTATCCCTTCACCAGGGCCCAGAAAGAACAGACGTGACCATGTGCAGACACAGCTCAGGCTGGTGTGCTGTGCATATACAGCTCAGGCTGATGTGCTGTGCAGACACAGCTCAGGCTGGTGTGCTGTGCAGACACAGCTCAGGCTGGTGTGCTGTGCACACACAGCTCAGGCTGATGTGCTGTGCAGACACAGCTCAGGCTGGTGTGCTGTGCAGACACAGCTCATGCTGGTGTGCTGTGCAGACACAGCTCAGGCTGGTGTGCTGTGCAGACACAGCTCAGGCTGGTGTGCTGTGCAGACACAGCTCAGGCTGGTGTGCTGTGCAGACGCAGCTCAGGCTGGTGTGCTGTGCAGACGCAGCTCAGGCTGGTGTGCTGTGCAGACGCAGCTCAGGCTGGTGTGCTGAGCAGACACAGCTCAGGCTGGTGTGCTGTGCAGACACAGCTCAGGCTGGTGTGCTGAGCAGACACAGCTCAGACTGATGTGCGGTGGAGCTCTCTACTGGGGACACTGCTGCATGTGCTGCTGGTGGAGCTCTCTACAGGGGACACTGCTGCATGTGCTGCTGGTGGAGCTCTCTACAGGGGACACTGCTGCATGTGCTGCTGGTGGAGCTCTCTACAGGGGACTCTGCTCCATGCACAAGTCCAGCTCTGAGAGGAACAAAAAATGCATTCAGTAGGAGGTCAAAGTTCGCAGGAGTGATGAATGAGCAAATAAATATGTGTTCTGGATGAGTGTGAGAGCCAGACATTCCGGCACATTCCACATTCATGCTTGGCTGACGGGCCTGTGCACTGAGCACGCTCCGTCACTGTCACTGCGGGGAAGAGGCGGCCGTACTCAGCGCCCTCATATGAAATATGCATTACACACATGCAGCAATAACAGCCCCCGCCGTGTGCCCAGCGCTCAAACACACTGCAGTTAACTAAGCCCGGATGGGCTGAGAGAGAGCGGGGGGGGGGGGGGGGGGGGGGGGGGGGTAAAAGAGAGAGAGACGTAGGGCAGAGAGAGACTGAGAGAAGGGGGAGATAGAGAGAGAGAATGAGGGGGAGGGAGGGAGATAGAGAGTGAGAATGAGAGGGAGGGAGAGAGAATAAGAGAGCCCTGCCTCACACTCTGCTTTATTATTCTATTTTTATGTTGGAGTCTGAATGCCTGTGTTGGGGTTTGGGCTCCTGTGTTGGGGTTTGGGCTCCTGTGTTGGGGTTTGGGCTGCTGTGTTGGGGTTTGGGCTCCTGTGTTGGGGTTTGGGCTCCTGTGTTGGAGTCTGAATGCCTGTGTTGGGGTTTGGGCTCCTGTGTTGGGGTTTGGGCTCCTGTGTTGGGGTTTGGGCTCCTGTGTTGGGGTTTGGGCTCCTGTGTTGGGGTTTGGGCTCCTGTGTTGGGGTTTGGGCTGCTGTGTTGGGGTTTGGGCTGCTGTGTTGGGGTTTGGGCTCCTGTGTTGGGGTTTAGTTGATTGGGTGTGATTCATACAGAATGGGTGTGGGAATACAGGTACGGATGTGGAGAGGAGGATGAAGGGAGGAATGTGGAAAAGAAGATAAAGGGAGGGATGTGGGGAGAGGACGATGAAGGGATAGATGCGGAAAGGAGAAGATAAAGGCATACTGGTTTGAGTCCAAAAGTTCTGCTTAAGATCATAATGCTGCCCCCATCTCCACATGTGAAGAAAACAAAGAATATGTGAACATAATGGAAGTATTTCTCCCCAGTTCACCCCAATCTCTGAGCCCCACCAAAAATGTCTTTCTATTAACATAAAAAATAAAAATCAGAAAACTAAGCAATCTGACAGAAAGTTCCCGAGGAATGCGTCCGTATAAACCAGTGAGCTTCTTAATAACTGCTTCTGTACAGAGCAATCAGGAGTCCTAACGTTGAACTTTCTCTGTTGACTTAATCTCTCCACAATTTCCATAACATTACATTCTGGAGAAATTTCAACTTTAGACAGCAAAACCTGACCATTCTTAGAGGCGACTTAGCTTGAGTATTCAGGTCAGTGAATTTCTGTGATTCTGTGAATATTTTTGGATAAAAAAATGTTTAAAAAAAAGCATCCAGTGAGGATGAGTGTGAATCTGCTGTGTTGTATTATAATGATCTGTTCCCAAAAATTCAGAAAACTCTGTAAACTAAGGGGGGCATTTCATCATGCTATTGCACAGGCTTCTGCTGTTTAATGTTGTCCTGCTCACAGGGGTGTGGGATGTGGAGGTTATTTCCCCTGACAGTAGAGAGAGTGTGGGTGCATGTACAAGAGAGAGGTTTCCCAGTAAAGGGATGCTTTAGAAGGATTGATAGTCATCATAATTATTCAAATGCAATTCATGGAGAGAATTCATAAACGTACATCGTCAGCTGGAGCAGATTCCTGAGATAGTCCTGCAGAAGGACGGGGAACGTTATCGGAGTTCCATCGAGCCGGAATAACAGCAAGGCATCGGACATATGGAATAATCACCAAATCAAAGTCAAGAAATGTGCTAAGTTGACAGTTTTACAAACTAAGCAACTGAATGCAGAATGGAGTTTCTTCTCTGTAGTTTATAAGCCTAAAGCTTAAAACCTGAGAAATACACACATGCACACACACACACAGGCTGGTAATTGCTGGCAGAGCTTTTGAAGTCGTTGTGATTGTGGAATTCTTTGTGGTGGATTGAGCAAATTGCTTCACAGTGAAGTCGGGAGAAGTGGGGGGGGGGCAGGCCTCATCCCTGGGGGGGTTGGGAGGGGGCAGGAGCGTTTCTCTCCAGGACAGCGGAGCACTGCGCTGAGAGTTGTAGAGCTGCAGTTCCTGGGGGTCTGAGGTGGGGGGGCTGTGGGCTCCCAGAGCACACGCCAGGCTGCTGCCTGCTGAACATGCCCCCCCCCAATCTTAAAGTTGAAATCACCTGGGATGTAACTAATTAATTACAAGCAGCAGGTGTGGGGGGTCAGTACATGTGTCTTGGGCTGTTCTGTGGTCACTGCGTTCCGGGTGATTGGGATTAATTGCGAGGGCCGATTAGGGTCAGGAATCTGAGTTGCTAATTGTCCGAAGGGGGAATGGGGGGGGGGGGGGGTGAGTACAGTGTGATAGCCAGGGTCCTCCATGTTCCTGCTTTTTGATTCATTTTATATAATTAGTATTTTTCTGAATGCAGCATTTGGGTGCAACGTTGTGTTTGAAAGTAAACTTCAGCTTATCTGTGTTCAGGAAACCAGTGCTTCTGTCCTTTATGTGCCTGAGTTTCATTTCAGTTTCAGTAAATGGGAGGGAAATGCTTGGGGGCGAAAGTTATCAAAATGCTAATCAAAATGTTAATGAGGTAACATACTGTGCATGCATATAGTGCACAATCATCTGCATCATTACAGAATCTGGCCTGCACACTTTCAATAATTTCTGTTCATGCTTAAGAAATTTTTCTCTCATACTTCTTTATAGTGGTAATCAAATAAACATGAGGGTTGGCTGAAAGCTCAAAGTGGCTTTTATGTGAAATGGTTATTTTTGCATTTCCTTCCCTGCTGGGACTTCTATATGGCAGCAGAGTTTAGGCTGAGAGGATCATCCATCCCTTACCCAGCCCGTTCAGTAGAGTGTGTGATGCACCTGCGGCCGTCTCCACACCTGCTCCCTGTGGAGTGTTTCTGATCTGCTGGACAGGTGTTTGGGTTTTTTTTTTCATTACGGTGAGAATTCATGAATTGTAGAAGTCTTCCTGCCTCATGGCTTCCTTGACTTGTACCTGCACACTGGTCTTCATGTGGACAAACACCGATAACAAAGCCTAGAATCAAGCTCTCTTATACCTGCACTAAGGAAGCGACTGAACACACCTAACTAATCAGAAACGCCTGTGATACCCTTTGTTCCAAACATTACCATGCCCTGAAATGGGGAGGGGGGGGGGGCTATATAAAAAAAGTACTGTAATTACTACATGGTGAAAAAAGAGTGTATAAAAATACCCTTTAATTAAAGCTGAGAATCTGCACTTTAACCACATGTGTTTGATTACATATCTAAAACTTGAGTACAGACACAAATGAGGAAGAAAAACAAGTCTTTATCTCAAACATTATTGAAGGCACTGTATTTAAATCAACAGAATTTCTGAAATAAAATTTTTTACAGTATCACCCCCCCCCCCCCCCCCGCCCATTTTATGGCCCTGCTGTGACCTGATAAAGCCGCCTGAATCCCCCCCCCCCCCCCCCCCCCCCCCCCACACAGAACCCAAGGAGCAGCTCATAACTTCTCCCCACTTGAGTCGTCATAATGTAGGCGGTGTTGCCAAGTCCTGACCCAGTGGGCCTGAAAAAATGCCTACAGTAATATACAGCACTAATGTGAGTGGCTACGGTACCTCTTTACCCAATTAAAAAGATATCGAAGGAGAGAACTGGTCCTCAACAAAACTGCCCGCAGTGGAGCCTGTCATCACCTGATATTATTCTAGGACAGGTAGTGCATGAATGAATAAATAAATAGCTTGTTATGTGAGATTTAAGGCCTGAATGGGTCTTACTGCAGTGTTGTGTGTGACTCAGGCTGACTGCAGTGCTGTGTTTGCCCTGAGGTGTCTGATCTGTCATGAAGTGTTTAGGTTTTGGTAAAATCATTGGTATTGCGCAGGTCATCATATTTTGCCTCGTACATAGTTACTACATATCTTTCTGATCTGTAAACATTGCAAAAAAATTGTATTTGAACATTCAGCAAATCATTTTACTGTATTATTTATTAGCATAGATTATATGTCCATCATTGGGTTTATTGCAAACTTGCATCACAGAAACAGCAAGTCAGCAGGACTCTGGCTGAGAAGGGCATTCCTCCTCCATACGGGTTCGATTCCTAAGCGTATCCCAGCTCAGGGAGCTATGGGTTTGAGTCCTAAGCGGATCCCAGCTCAGGGAGGTACGGGTTTGAGTCCTAAGCGTATCCCAGCTCAGGGAGGTACGGGTTTGAATCCTGAGGTGTAAATAAGCAGAGTAGCACTGTGGTGTAAATAAGCAGAGTAGTGCTGTGGTGTAAATAAGCAGAGTAGTGCTGTGGTGTAAATAAGCAGATTAGCGCTGTGGTGTAAATAAGCAGAGTAGCTGTGGTGTAAATAAGCAGAGCTGTTGTGGTGTAAATAAGCAGAGTAGTGCTGTGGTGTAAATAAGCAGAGTAGCTGCTGTGGTGTAAATAAGCAGAGTAGCGCTGTGGTGTAAATAAGCAGAGTAGCTGTGGTGTAAATAAGCAGAGTAGTGCTGTGGTGTAAATAAGCAGAGCTGTTGTGGTGTAAATAAGCAGAGTAGTGCTGTGGTGTAAATAAGCAGAGTAGCTGCTGTGGTGTAAATAAGCAGAGTAGCTGTGGTGTAAATAAGCAGAGTAGTGCTGTAGTGTAAATAAGCAGAGTAGTGCTGTGGTGTAAATAAGCAGAGTAGCGCTGTGGTGTAAATAAGCAGAGTAGCGCTGTGGTGTAAATAAGCAGAGTAGTGCTGTGGTGTAAATAAGCAGAGTAGTGCTGTAGTGTAAATAAGCAGAGCTGTTGTGGTGTAAATAAGCAGAGTAGCTGTGGTGTAAATAAGCAGAGCTGTTGTGGTGTAAATAAGCAGAGCTGTTGTGGTGTAAATAAGCAGAGTAGTGCTGTGGTGTAAATAAGCAGAGTAGTGCTGTGGTGTAAATAAGCAGAGTAGTGCTGTGGTGTAAATAAGCAGAGTAGCGCTGTGGTGTAAATAAGCAGAGTAGCTGTGGTGTAAATAAGCAGAGTAGCACTGTGGTGTAAATAAGCAGAGTAGTGCTGTGGTGTAAATAAGCAGAGTAGCGCTGTGGTGTAAATAAGCAGAGTAGCTGTGGTGTAAATAAGCAGAGTAGTGCTGTGGTGTAAATAAGCAGAGTAGTGCTGTGGTGTAAATAAGCAGAGTATTGCTGTGGTGTAAATAAGCAGAGCTGTTGTGGTGTAAATAAGCAGAGTAGCTGTGGTGTAAATAAGCAGAGTAGCTGTGGTGTAAATAAGCAGAGTAGTGCTGTGGTGTAAATAAGCAGAGCTGTTGTGGTGTAAATAAGCAGAGTAGTGCTGTGGTGTAAATAAGCAGAGTAGCTGTGGTGTAAATAAGCAGAGTGGCGCTGTGGTGTAAATAAGCAGAGTAGCTGTGGTGTAAATAAGCAGAGTAGCTGTGGTGTAAATAAGCAGAGTAGTGCTGTGGTGTAAATAAGCAGAGTAGTGCTGTGGTGTAAATAAGCAGAGTAGTGCTGTGGTGTAAATAAGCAGAGTAGCTGTGGTGTAAATAAGCAGAGTAGCGCTGTGGTGTAAATAAGCAGAGTAGCGCTGTGGTGTAAATAAGCAGAGTAGCTGTGGTGTAAATAAGCAGAGTAGCTGTGGTGTAAATAAGCAGAGTAGTGCTGTGGTGTAAATAAGCAGAGTAGTGCTGTGGTGTAAATAAGCAGAGTAGCTGTGGTGTAAATAAGCAGATTAGCGCTGTGGTGTAAATAAGCAGAGTAGCACTGTGGTGTAAATAAGCAGAGCTGCTGTGGTGTAAATAAGCAGAGTAGCTGTGGTGTAAATAAGCAGAGTAGCTGTGGTGTAAATAAGCAGAGCTGCTGTGGTGTAAATAAGCAGAGTAGCTGTGGTGTAAATAAGCAGAGTAGCGCTGTGGTGTAAATAAGCAGAGTAGCTGTGGTGTAAATAAGCAGAGTAGCTGTGGTGTAAATAAGCAGAGTATCTGTGGTGTAAATAAGCAGAGTAGCTGTGGTGTAAATAAGCAGAGTAGCTGTGGTGTAAATAAGCAGAGTATCTGTGGTGTAAATAAGCAGAGTAGCTGTGGTGTAAATAAGCAGAGTAGCTTATTTACCTAACCCTAAGCCCGCCATGGCACATTGTGGACTGAGGCTCTCAGAGTGCAGACTGCTGCTCTCACAGTACAGACTGGGGCTCTTACAGTGCAGACATGATTACAGACATGATTGCCTTGCACTGCACTGTGTTCATTGCAGTGCAGTTTCAGATAAAACCTTCATCCCACAGCACTGCTGCCCTTGGACAGAGGAGAGCATCTTCCTCCCTCACTGATACTGTGTGCTGCTGTTCTTTCAGCTCTGAGCTTTCAGCTCTCTCTCTCTCTCTCTCTCTCTCTCTCTCTCTCTTTCTTTCTGATGGTGTGTCTGGCCTGATGTCACCTCCGATAGCTCCGGCGCTCTCACTGCGAGTAAAACGCGCTGCTCCTCCGTGACAGGAAGCTGAGTGAGATCTCACCGGCAGAGTTTGCCTTTTTAACCGCTTTGGCCCTGCGGTCCTTCTCAAAGAATCATAAACTATTCATTGTGCTGCTCAGCACTTTCAGCAGAGTTTGAGAGTTCGTTACCGAGGAGAAAAGTGCGAGTTCTCATAAAGTATTCATATTAACCCAAAACAATCAAATGTTTAGGGACCGTGGCAGAGTGGTACTGCCGTACCGCCCTGATCAGCTGAGTACCGCCATAGGCCCTGATCAGCTGAGTACTGCCATAGGCCCTGATCAGCTGAGTACTGCCATAGGCCCTGATCAGCTGAGTACTGCCATAGGCCCTGATCAGCTGAGTAAAAGCCAGGCTGTGGGAGGCTCTTCTCCCCTTTTCCTCCTTACCGTCTCCACAATGCGCTAAAAGGGCAGCGTTCCACAGATTTAAACATCGCTGACCGATACCACGTTTAAATCCCAGGCAGTTATAAATTCCACCAGGTACTCCGGTTTGCTCCCACAATCTAAGACCTGCAGGCTTGGCTACTTGGGGTGGGAGTGAGGGGGGGGGGGGGGCATTAATGGGGCTGGCTTCCTAGTGCATTCTGGCGACATTAAGGACTGGAACTTAATGAGATGGAATACATTTGGCTTTAACCAAAACTCTGAGGAATATCCACTTTTCAAAATTATGGAGTCATTTTTAGGCACAACCCTGAGGACGTTCTGATAATACGGAAAGTGTGACTTGTTGCTGGAAGCTATAAATCAAGTTTACATTCATGCATTCAGGAGCAGGAGCACCATGCGTTGATGTCAGTGTGTGAAAAATAGTGGTTTCCTCCACCTGATTCCAGACCTTTCAGGTGTGGAGGTGTGCCAGTGTGCATCCTTACTACACCGTCAAGAACAACTTTACATTTATATTTATATCAGAGAAATTATCATTCCAATATGTATAATCCATTGCCACAAATGGAAAGATGATTTTATTTCAGGGTTTGTTAATGAGACATTAATAATGCACTATAAAGAGGCTGTTAACACTGCACTGAACTCCACTCTCTGGTTTATATACTGTTTAAGGGCGGTATGGTTTTTATTAAGCACATGGCATGCACTGTGCAAGTGGAGCAGAACCCCAGCTTTAATCATGCTCTTCTGCTCCCAGGCTGCACTCTGCCTGTGTGATTGACTGAGTCCTGCTCTGATTGGATAGCTGCGTTCCTGTCACTGTCCTTGTCTGAAAGGGGAATGGTAGTGTGTCTAAGAGGAGGACCGGTCATTGCCTCTGAAAGAGAACAAATGACCTCCCTACTAACAACCCTGTTCTCCCTCATACATGCGCACACACACACTCTCACATACACAGACGCTCACACACACACACACACACACACACACTCTCTCTCTCCCTCACACACACACACACACTCACAGATGTACACATAAATCCAGATTCCTTCAGATGCGTATATGTGAACTTTTCATGTGTGAGAGATGCATCTACACACAGGAATGTTCTCTCTGTAAAAGGGTCTCGCTCGCAGTTTCAGAAAGCAGAGCCTCAGAACTTTTACA
>CM045886.1:232500-317500 GCA_025169545.1 Anguilla japonica
GAAGCTGTGCGTGTGCATGTGTGTATGTGTGTGTGTGTGTGTCCGTGTCTGTGTGTGTCCTCGGCTGTGTATGTGTGCGTGTGTGTGTCCTCAGTTGTGTGTGTTTGTGACTGCATGGCTGTATGTGTGTGAGAAAGTAGGGCCACACACAGTTGACTATAGACCCTGACTTTCGCACAGTGAAAAAATGCAGAAACTTCAAAGGCCGAAACAGAGTCAGGCTCTCATTAAGACTGTAAATCCAGGCACAGATGGACATTAAAATTCTTCCCTCATACATGTGTCTTTATTGAAGCAAACTGCCTTTGAGAGAGCAAAGACGAAACCAAATGAGATCAACCCAGCACCTGCTCAAACCAGCACTGGCTCAGTCCAGCACTGGCTCAACCCAGTATCGACTCAACCCAGCTCTGACTCAACATAGAATAGATTTCATTCTGCAAGACATGCAAGATGTTTTTTTAAAACTGTGGTTTTACTTTTTCTTTACCTTCACATCATTCCTGTAAAAGGAGAGAGCAGGATGAAGTGTGAGCTGCTCCTCTTGGTCTGAGTGTTCGTGTGCTGCTCCTCTTTGTTTGATGCTGCTCATCTGCTGCTCCTCTTGATTTGAGGCAGTTCATGTGCTGCTCCTCTTGGTCTGAGTGTTCATGTGCTACTCCTCTTGTTTGAGGGTGTTCATGTGCTGCTCCACTGGGTTTGAGGCTGCTCATATGCTGCTCCTCTTGATTTGAGTGTTCGTCTGCTGCTCCTCTTGGTTTGTTGCTGCTCATGTGCTGCTCCTCTTGATTTGAGGCTGTTCATGTTCTGCTCCTCTTGGTCTGAGTGCTCATGTGCTGCTCCTCTTGGTTTGAGGCTGATCATGTGCTGCTCCACTGGGTTTGATGCTGTTCATGTGCTGCTCCTTTTGGTTTGATGCTGCTCATCTGCTGCTCCTCTGGGTTGGAGGTTGCTCATGTGCTGCTCCTCTTGGTTTGAGGCTGCTCATGTGCTGCTCCTCTTGGTTTGATGATGTTCATGTGCTGCTCCTCTTGGTTTGATGCTGTTCATGTGCTACTCCTCTGGGTTTGAGGCTGCTCATGTGCTGCTCCTCTTGGTTTGAGGCTGCTCATGTGCTGCTCCTCTTGGTTTGATGCTGTTCATGTGCTGCTCCTCTTGGTTTGATGCTGCTCATGTGCTGCTCCTCTGGGTTGGAGGATGCTCATGTGCACATTATCTCATTTTTACACTGCATCCGTTTCTGTTTCCCTGCTAATGTAGGGCAGAGATTTCACCCATCACTCATTAGCAAATCTTTATTCCCCCAAATCTCATGACATGTCAGAGGAGATGTGAGAGTGCTGTTAGTGTTATCACAGCTGCTCTTATACAGTCCGGTCATTGGAATACACATTCATGTGCATAATAAACACAAACTGAGAGTCTTAAATCAATTAGCCAGATGGATTCCACAAAGGTGCCATTGTTAGTCCCAGATTGCCTCTCTCTTTTAAATGTGTTTTAGTTCTATAACAGCTTGTATTGACCACATCAAACCAGCCTTTGCTTTGCATCAGTTAAGTGCTTCCAAAATGATTTTTGTGTAATTGCTTCAGACATAAACATGCAATAATTATATTGCAAAAACATTACTGAACATGAGTGATCCCTTTAAAATTTATTTTAAAATCTTTTAGACCGGGAAATTGCCTGGATGATCTTGTGTATGCTAATATGATGTGCAGACTGTATTTAAACGTGTAATTATGAACTTTAAACCAGATCAGCACTCTGTCTTCCTCTACTTGCCAGATGGGACTGTTTCATCTTGCTGTTGCATTTACATTCAAATAACTAAGAATGAATGATTTTTGAGAAGGTTTTAGACTTAATAGAGAAATGATAATTACTGCACAATTATATAATTTAATTACAAGCTATTCAAAGCTTTGATTACAAATACTGTGAGTATTTCAAAGAAAATATTTTGTTTTGGGTGGGTAATTTCAGCCACAGAAATATGTTATGGCTTGTGGTTCTCTGAGTTTTATATTAATCAAATAGCAACAGAATGGAATTGGTAAGAGTGAATACATTAGCATGTCTGTCTGAGAGACTGTAATTTAACTTTTTAAAACTGAAGATTGAAATCTGTTAAAACACAAAATCTCTGGAGACCAGCATGTCTTCCACTGCCTTAACACTGCTTAACACTGCAGACTAGTGCTGAGTGAACTCCATAAACTGTGCCTTAACATTGCAGACTAGTGCTGAGTGAACTCCACAAACTCTGCCTTAACACTACAGACTAGTGCTGGGTGAACTCCATAAACTCTGCCTTAACACTGCAGACTAGTGCTGAGTGAACTCCATAAACTCTGCCTTAACACTGCAGACTAGTGCTGAGTGAACTCCACAAACTCTGCCTTAACACTGCAGACTAGTGCTGACACACAGAGTGCGGTACTTTCTGTAAACCGGTTCTCCTTAATGATGAGCCTTTAAAATATTCTTAGTTGAGAGAACAGAATTAAGTGTTTGTGTTTATTAAAGCTGAGGGGTTCGTTTGTGCAGGATTTGCTCTTGCAGGATACAGAGCAGAGGACAAGAGGACAATAAGCAGCTGTTAGGGAAGCGGGGGGGGGGGGGGGGGGGGGGGGGGTGAGTTGGGGGGATGCATTGGCATTGGCACTCTGGCTCTGTGATCGTTTGATCCTTTGACAGAAATTCCCGGAGCCCAGTGTCACTAAATCTGAGTGAGTTTATTTGTGTAAGTGCTGGAGCAGGGGGGAGTGGGGGGGGGGGGGGTCCAGAGCACATTTGTCCCGGCTTACACACTCTGAGCCCGGCTGATGGAATGGAGAGGGGGGGGGGCAGCGGCTGATGCCCCTCATGGGGGGAGGGGGGGTACTGAAAGGGAACATTTGGAGGCAGCTGTTTTCATGCTAAATAGAGACGTTGTATAGCCAGGAGTGCGTGTGAATTCCTGCTCCCCCTGTGGACCCCGGCGATTACCCAGGAGGCCATGCTGCGGCCGCCTGCGTTTAACCAGCGCAACTGATCCCGCCAGCCTGTCCCCCCAGGCCTGCACACGCCAACGTCACGGGCAGTCTTCATCTGCAAACCCCAAACTACAGATATTCCCAACCCCAACGCTCATTTCCAACTACAGATATTCCCAACCCCAATGCTCATTTCCAACTACAGATATTCTTACCACTCAATTATGTTTCTGTCAAAAGTTTCTGTCCATTTTTTTCTTCATTAAATCTTTCATGGAAAGAGAAGGGGCTGTGAGGGATTGGTCAGCTGAAGGGGCTGCGGGGGATTGGTCGGCTGAAGGGGCTGCAGTGGATTGGTTGGCTGAAGGGGCTGCAGTGGGTTGATTGGCTGAAGGGGCTGTGGTGGATTGATTGGCTGGTTTCCGCGGCTGTCTCGGTGGAGTTGCTCACAGATGTGTGCTTTGCCTGCAGTCGTACTGTCTGTGACAGCAGCGGGGATTGGGGCTGCTTTTGTGACGGATTGATTAAGGAGATGTTCTGCACTGTCAGGGAATGCCGTTCAGCATCTTCTGAAAGAATTTTCACTGAGTGAAGAGGGTTGTGGCTTCAGGTAAACCCCCCCCCCCCCCCCCCCCCCCCGCCCCCGCCAGTGCTCAAAAGTAGAAATAAGGCAAACCCCCTTCCCCCAAAGGCAAAAGCACATAGCGTTCATGTCCCTTCGACAACCCAAAAATTTCTAACCTTTAACAGTTTAAGTGCTGAAAAGCATCCATCTGCACCAGCATGGATGTGAGATGGACGTTCAGGATCTTGCAGAAGAAAGACCTCATAGTTCCGTCTGACTTATCTTTCATTCGCCATTAAAACAAGTCATTAGTCTGTACTCGTATCATACCTGCATATGACACTAATGACAGTAATTCACATACAGAATTCACTGTCATCACTGCTGCGGTTCAGCTTTCCACATTCTACAGAGAGAAACTGGAGTCGTCCTGTTAGGGATTGCCACCATAAATCCTCTTCATGGGCGTGATGAGCATTCTGAGGGCGTGGAAGCCTGGTTAATATCTCTGAACTCTTGCTTGGTCTCCAGAGATGTTTTGCTGTTGGGAAGGGTCTGACTTGTAAATCTGATGTATTTAGAGAGGATTAGAGATGACCCTCAGTTATCTCCAAACAGCTCAGTTCTGGTGTTTCCTTTCACATGAGAGGAACCCGTCCATGGTTCTCATGGCATTTGCCCAAACCCCATATCTTCTGTTTCAGATATGTGAGCTCTGTTATTGCAGATCCTTTGAAATTAAGCCCATTTTATGAAGTCTAACAGCCTGCTGTGCATATTACTGCACTTCTGGGAATAAAATAACTTCCACAATTCAAGAGAGAGAAATTTGACGAATGGTCATGTGATGTGTCACTCTGGTGATGGAATGGTGGAGTAGCCCTGCTGTGGCCCTCAATGTGCATTCCTCAGTAGGCACTGTAGGTCTCTTTCCCTCCCACCCTTGCTCTCTGTTTCCCTCTCTTTTTCTTTCTCCTTCCCTACCTAACTTTCACTCCTCCTCCCCCTGCACTCCCGCCCTCTCTCCTCCTCGTCCTCATGTGGTGGTGATTAATGAAATCATGGTGACATGCTGTTTGGAGATTGCTGGCACAGCCGATGCCCGATTGAAGCCAGACTGTAATTGTTCTTGTGTCGCTGCTTGGCGCTCAAGTTGTGTGTCCGCACCACTGGTGTTTGAGCTCAGACACTGAGGCCGCTATACTTACACTGAAGCGCTATTGAAGCGCTATCTTACACTGAAGCGCTATTGAAGCGCTATCTTATACTGAAGCGCTATTGAAGCGCTATCTTACACTGAAGCGCTATTGAAGCGCTATCTTACACTGAAGCGCTATTGAAGCGCTATCTTATACTGAAGCGCTATTGAAGCGCTATCTTACACTGAAGCGCTATTGAAGCGCTATCTTATACTGAAGCGCTATTGAAGCGCTATCTTATACTGAAGCGCTATTGAAGCGCTATCTTATACTGAAGCGCTATTGAAGCGCTATCTTACACTGAAGCGCTATTGAAGCGCTATCTTACACTGAAGCGCTATTGAAGCGCTATCTTATACTGAAGCGCTATCTTACTCTGTAGCTTGTCGATTGGCGCCAGGGCTGGCACACAGGGGGTGCCGGGGGGGACTTCATGCCCAGCTGAAAGGTTCAGGCTGCTCCAGCCCCCCCAGGCTCGTGATGCCAGCGTGTCAGCCCGGGCATCGGGTTGCTGTGGGTAGATCAGTGCATGATTTACAGCACAATGCAGACGCTCCTGATGTCTGTATATCTCCATGTGCGAAGTGGAGCAGCTCTAAGTTTGGCTCATTGGTGCCATTATTGCAATCTGGTAGGGAGATTTATATAATATGCGTTTCATTCACAGATCAACAGAAAAAGAGATGTCAGGTGCTTATTTGAAAGTCTTGAAAGTCTTGAAATTGTGTGGTTTGTATGCCTAACTGCCTCAGCCATGAGAACTCTCAGCCCTACTTTCTGTCTGAACTCCATCTGTGAGTCTTCAGGCTGCTCCAGTTTATTTATGTTATGAATCATTCTGTGAATGTCCGTTTATAACTGACAGCAATAAGCCTCTCTATGGGGGACCGTAAAATCTTATAAATTAACGCATTCATATTTTTTTAAATCCTGGAACAATACGCACAGCATATTTAACTGTGTTGTATGAAACAGTGGCCAGGGGGAAGAAGCCTTTAAGTGCACATACTTTACCGGCGTGAGCATTTTAGCATAGAGATCATTGGTTATAATTCTATATATAATTCTCTCTCCCCAAAACTGTCACTTAGTAAGTCCACTATAAAGACTTCGGTTTGAAAATGCAGTTGCAGTTATTAGCTACACATACACAGGACTGCTGTCCATGTGGTGACCTGTTATACATTCAGCACAAAACAAATGTTTCTGGACAGGAGGATGCAAAGCCAAATGTTTGGACAGGAGGATGCAAAGCCAAATGTTTCTGGACAGGAGGATGCAAAGCCAAATGTTTGGACAGGAGGATGCAAAGCCAAATGTTTCTGGACAGGAGGATGCAAAGCCAAATGTTTCTGGACAGGAGGATGCAAAGCCAAAGCATTTTCCAGGGGGGCTGTGAGAGTCGTGGGGTAACGGCATCGCCTCCTTCGTCTCCTTCGTCCGCAGAGGAACCCCATTATTGCACATTTTAAATCTGCCCTGTGTCCACACAGCTTGATGACACTTTAATTAAAACACACAAGCTAATAAAGCAATTAAAAGATACTTTGTTATTACTGTGTGAATTGGATTTTGTCATGGCTTTCTGAATACCCAGAGTACCTAATCAGCAGTCCCGGAGGGTCCAGCCAAGCCAGTTTGCCTGCAGTCTGAGAATGTCATTACACTAACCGCAGCCTTGCAGAAAAGGAATTAAAGCAGAGCATAGAGTGAAATAAATGAAAGGTTAGCCATTCAGTCAGGCTCCATCAGAGACAGGCAAACTTGGTCTGAATCGTCCTCAGTCATGACACGCTTACTAGCCCAGACCTCCTGTCTCTGGCTTTGTCTGAATTATACTCAGTCGTGACTCACTTACTAGCCCAGACCTCATGTCTCTGGCTTTGTCTGAATTATACTCAGTCATGACTCACTTACTAGCCCAGACCTCCTGTCTCTGGCTTTGTCTGAATTATACTCAGTCGTGACTCACTTACTAGCCCAAACCTCCTGTCTGCTGGCTTTGTCTGAATCGTCCTCAGTCATGACTCACTTACTAGCCCAGACCTCCTGTCTCTGGCTTTGTCTGAATCGTCCTCAGTCATGACTCACTTACTAGCCCAAACCTCCTGTCTCTGGCTTTGTCTGAATCGTCCTCAGTCATGACTCACTTACTAGCCCAAACCTCCTGTCTCTGGCTTTGTCTGAATTGTCCTCAGTCGTGACTCACTTACTAGCCCAAACCTCCTGTCTCTGGCTTTGTCTGAATCGTCCTCAGTCATGACTCACTTACTAGCCCAGACCTCCTGTCTCTGGCTTTGTCTGAATTGTCCTCAGTCGTGACTCACTTACTAGCCCAAACCTCCTGTCTTTGGCTTTGTCTGAATCGTCCTCAGTCATGACTCACTTACTAGCCCAAACCTCCTGTCTCTGGCTTTGTTCTTCCTTAGGTAAGTGGAGTTGGTGAGAGAAACAGCCATTCTGCTGCCCATAGCAGGCAGAATGAACACAGTTCGTTTCCCAGACCACAAAATGCTACAAGATGGCTGAGTAGTCATCCCCTGCTTTGGAGCCTTTTATTTATGAACACATGTGCAGCTAATTAGTGAAAGAAAATAGCCTCTAATGCTGCTATCACTGCCCATGTGTACGGGCTCTCAGGCTGTTTGGCTGTTGTTGTGGTTAATTGCCCATTCCGCATGCCTGGCTCACATGAAGGTGGTTCTCGCTGGCAGTGGAGGGCGAAATGCTTTACTCAAAATACTCTAGCATCATATACTCCTTCCTTGTATGTGTTGGTTAATAATGTCTTGCGGTGAACATTTTCATGGATGTGCAGGAGTGTATTAAAACATGTAGGCCTATCTGAAGAGTAAAAGTATGTCTGATATGTTCAGGACTCTGGGTGGTACGATGTCTCTGGCATGCGTCCCGCTTCAGTCCCCTGGTCTTTCACAAAGTTCCAAAAAAGTGCTTTTTCCATCCTGCAGTCTGGGTTGTGGGTGGTTTGTTCTGTCTGTAAAAGCAGAATCTGGGCCAGGCCTTTGTGGAATGTGTCAGGATGTGGTTGGTTGTCTAGAGGCGCAGGTCAGTGGTTTATTCCTGTTAGTGCTAATGATGGAGTAGCACCTTATTCCTCTTCCTGTCCCAGCTGTCAGGTGTGAGCCAGCAGTCGCTGTGCTGCTGTTCACCTTGCATGTCTCTGGGTCTAATTCAGAAATACCTGATATTCTCATTTCCACTTAAAGACTACTGGACAGGAACATCAGTGACAAGGCCTTTCTCTTTAGTGTCACTGTCTCTAAATGCAGAAAAGTATTATGGCTGCAGCCTGTTGCCATGGTGTCAGTACAGCATTGTGATTGGACAGCAGCATGTTTCCCTCCCTTCTGGGGTTCAGGTGCTGCCAGCCTTTCAGGCCAAAACCTTTCCTTCTAATAACCCCAGTCATTCCCATTGGTCAGTACAAATTTTAGTGCATTCCCATTGGCCATTACAAACTGCAGCACATTCCCATTGGCCATTACAAACTGCAGCACATTTCCACTGGCCAGTAGAAACTGCAGCACATTCCCGTTGGCCAGTACAAACTGCAGCACATTTCCATTGGTCAGTAGAAACTGTAGCACATTTCCATTGGCCAGTACAAACTGTAGCACATTCCCATTAGTCATTACAAACTAGCACATTCCCACTGGCCTGTACAAACTGCAGCACATTCCCACTGGCCTGTACAAACTGCAGCACATTCCCACTGGCCTGTACAGACTGCAGCACATTCCCACTGGCCATTACAGACTGTAGCACATTCCCATTAGTCATTACAAACTAGCACATTCCCATTGGCCATTACAAACTGTAGCACATTCCCATTAGTCATTAAAAACTAGCACATTCCCATTGGTCATTACAAACTGTAGCACATTCCCATTGGTCATTACAAACTTCAGGCCTGGCTCTCGACAGTGTTGGTGAATTGGTATTCAGCACTGGCTCTCCGCAGTGTTGGTGCATTAGTGTTGAGCACTGGCTCTCCCCAGTGTTGGTGCATTATTGTTCAGCACTGGCTTTCCCCAGTGTTGGTGCATTAGTGTTCAGCACTGGCTTTCCCCAGTGTTGGTGCATTAGTGTTGAGCATTGGCTCTCCCCAGTGTTGGTGCATTATTGTTCAGCACTGGCTTTCCCCAGTGTTGGTGCATTAGTGTTCAGCACTGGCTTTCCACAGTGTTGGTGCATTAGTGTTTAGCACTTGCTCTCCCCAGTGTTGGTGCATTTTTGTTCAGCACTGGCTTTCCCCAGTGTTGGTGCATTAGTGTTCAGCACTGGCTTTCCCCAGTGTTGGTGCATTAGTGTTGAGCATTGGCTCTCCCCAGTGTTGGTGCATTATTGTTCAGCACTGGCTTTCCCCAGTGTTGGTGCATTAGTGTTCAGCACTGGCTTTCCACAGTGTTGGTGCATTAGTGTTTAGCACTTGCTCTCCCCAGTGTTGGTGCATTATTGTTCAGCACTGGCTTTCCCCAGTGTTGGTGCATTAGTGTTCAGCACTGGCTTTCCCCAGTGTTGGTGCATTAGTGTTTAGCACTTGCTCTCCCCAGTGTTGGTGCATTATTGTTCAGCACTGGCTCTCTACAGTGTTGGTGCATTAGTATTCAGCACTGGTTCTCTGAAGTGTTGGTGCATTAGTGTTCAGCACTGGCTTTCCCCAATCTTAGTGCATTAGTGTTCAGCACTGGCTTTCCCCAGTCTTGGTGCATTAGTGTTCAGCACTGGTTCTCTGCAGTGTTGGTGCATTAGTGTTCAGCACTGGCTTTCCCCAGTCTTGGTGCATTAGTGTTCAGCACTGGCTCTCCCCAGTGTTGGTGCATTAGTGTTCAGGACAAGCTCTAACCCATTGTGCATTCAGCATGTGTCACACAGATTTATCCCCTCGCTATACCATTTCCTCCTCAGCACAACTGTTCCTTCAGCAGCTAGCTCATCAGTGCTGGTGGCACTATTCAAAACCAAGTTCATCCTAAATATGCAGTAATCAGCAAAAGATGTCCTGCGACACTGAATCAAAACAATGAGTTTGATTTTTACTGCAATGAGTTTGATATTTACTCCAGTCAGTTTGATCTTTACTCCAGTGAGTTTGAGCTTTACTGCAGTGAGTTTGATCTTTACTGCAGTGAGTTTGATTTTTATGGCAGTGAGTTTGATTTTTACTGCAGTGAGGTTTTGCTGCTGTTTAAAGACAGTAAAGAAATGGAGCAGCACTGGTGCCTTTTTATTCAGCGGAACTGAAATTCCATCCCACAATGCTCTGCTCTGGACGTCTGGTTAGCAGCTGAGGGCTTGGGATAGATAGCAAGTCTTGGGCAGGAGGAGCAGGATGGGATTGATTACACAGTTGCATCAGATAGACTCGCCCACTGATCTGATGGTCTATCTGAGCTCATGAATCTCCATTCATCATCCTGCCTCTGTCCGTCATCAGGGCCGGGGGAGCGGGGAGGCAGGGTCACGCACGTGTGCCACACGGCACGATCTGTTTAAACGCATCCATCACCCCCCCCCCCCCCCCAAAAGCCATGCAGCATACAAGTAAGGACTGGGCATTGGGGCTGGGAGGGGGGTTTCAGGGTGGTGGGGGCTGGGGGGGCAGGTGGATGGAGATGGGGTGCTGGAGCTGTCATAGCACAGGGAGGAAAGACAAAGAAAAGCACAATAACAGTAGCAAGTGCAGGTTATGCATGTGGTCTGGGAAAATAAGGAATATACATTATGGTGCAACCCTTGGCTAAAGTGTACAAAAACTCTTTGACTCTACGGTCCTTACTGATTTAGACTCTGTGGTCGGTACTGATTTAGACTCTACGGTCAGTACTGATTTAGACTCTGTGGTCGGTACTGATTTAGTCTCTACAGTTAGTACTGATTTAGACTCTACGGTCGGTACTGATTTAGACTCTACAGTCAGTATTGATTTAGACTCTATGGTCAGTACTGATTTAGACTCTACAGTCAGTACTGATTTAGACTCTACGGTCAGTGCTGATTTAGACTCTACGGTTAGTACTGATTTAGACTCTACAGTCAGTACTGATTTGGACTCTATGGTCAGTACTGATTTAGACTCTACGGTCAGTACTGATTTAGACTCTACGGTTAGTACTGATTTAGACTCTATGGTCAGTACTGATTTAGACTCTACAGTCAGTACTGATTTAGACTCTATGGTCAGTACTGATTTAGACTCTGCAGTTAGTACTGATTCAGCTGTATGAGGAAAACAGAAAAACGTGGCTCCAGTGCCCAAAGTGTTTTCACACACCATGCTGTTCCTTAAGATTTATATGAATAATTCAAAGAATCATATTTTGTTTTCCTCATTCGCTTCTGTTGTTTATTGGTGTGGGTGGTGAAATGGGAGCAGTTCCCATGTGTGCATTGCTGCTGGCCTTTTAAACACTGTAACTGCATAATGGCGCTCTGCTGGCTAGACGCCCTGTCATATAAACACCATAAGCACTGCCTTTCCTTGTGTCGGAAAAAATAAATCCTGGTGAGTATCTTTTTATCAGGTTACACAACCTGAATAAAGTAATCACTGTCATCACCATAATTACCATCAATTTAATTCAATAAATATGCTGTGCTTCTGAGTAGATAAGAAGCAGAGATTATACACCATTAGACCACGCTCAGAACACAGCCAGATCACAGTCAGAACGCAACCAGAACGCAGTCAGATCACAGTCAAAACGCAGTCAGAACATGCTCAGAGCATGCTCAGAATGCAGTCAAAACACAGTCAGAACACAGTCAGAACACGCTCAGAACTCAGTCAGATCACAGTCAGAACGCAGTCAGAACATAGTCAGAACGCAGTCAGAACATGCTCAGAACGCAGTCAGATCACAATCAGAACGCTGTCATAACACAGTCAGAACACAGTCAGAACGCTGTCATAACACAGTCAGAATGCAGTCAGAACACAGTCAGAACGCAGTGAGAACGCAGTCAGAACGCAGTCATGAGTTACCCTCTGCATTCCTCATGAATGTATTGCAGGGTTGCTGCGTTTTTGATGAAAACAAGAGCAGTTTCAGGCAGAAAGACTGACGGTGTATGCACTTGTAATGCTGCTCAAACGATGAGCTTATCCCCAAAGAAGTAATTAAAAGAAGAGATTTGGTTTAGCAGCATGGCTGCATTTCTCAAACAAACGAGCAGCTTTGTTCATCATTGAAGTCACTAAAGTCTTTGTCTCTCAAGTCTTCTCCTTAAGAAGCGAGGATAGGAAGTTTGAGTGGAGCAGCAGATCTCTACACTAAAGACACGAGTCAGTCAAACTGAGAGACAATTAAGATGAGAAGAGAGTGAGGTCAGAGAGAGGGGATCTGCTTATCGACCACTGACGGTAAGGAGAGCGGGAAGAAGTCAGGAGAGTTCAGTGTAAAAAGAAAGGTCAAAGTTCATGGATTGGATGCTTTTTTCACAGATCTTTCATCACAAGTCCTTTTAAAAGTTGTGTGCTGGCTGAAGGAGAGGGATTATAATTATTATCCTGCGCACAGAGGGTCTGCACCTGCAGTGTTAACTTTAATCACCGCAGGCTTTGTCCGCAGCACCTATTGCACGTGAAGCAGCTTTTGCGCTAAGCTGAACTGCACAGATAACGCGCTGCTTTTAATAATCCCAAATGAATGCAGCAAATGGGGAGTTTTCTCTCTCGGCAGCACAGCTCTGTTATGCTCGCTTGTGCAGTCGAGCCATCAGAGGGCCAAATTAACACGGCAAACACGCTGCTCGTATTTAGAAAAACACACCAGGCCTCAATCAATAAAACATTCAGCTGGGTTAAATCTGTTTTTCATTTACGCACTCACTTGCATAAAATGTATGAAATTAAGTGACATATTTGTGCGGGTGTGTCTGGGTGTGTGTGTGTGCGTGTGTGTCTGTGTATGTGCTGTGTGTATATCGTGTGTACACGTGTGTGTATGTGCTGTGTGTGTGCGCGCGTGTGCGTGCTTGTGTGTATATCGTGTGTGCGTGTGTGTGTGTGTGTGTGTGAGTGTGTGCTGTGTGTATTTGGGTGTGTGTGTATGTTCTGTGTGTGTGTGTGTGTGTGCGCGTGCGTGTGTGTCTGTGTGTGTGAGTGTGTGTGTGTGAGTGCGTGCGTGTGCGTGTGTGTGTTATTGTGTCTGTGCGTGTGTGCGTGTGTGCGTGTGTGCGTGTGTGTGTGTGTGTGTGTGTGTGTGTGTGTGAGTGCGTGCGTGTGCGTGTGTGTGTTATTGTGTGTGTGCGTGTGTGCGTGTGTGTGTGTGTGTGTGTGTGTGTGTGTGTGTGTGTGTGTGAGTGCGTGCGTGTGTGTGTGTGCAAGTACACGCCCAGTGGAGTGACAGTACAGAAACCTCTTCTAAGGCACCATTGCTGTAACTACACGCTGAATGTTGAAAACGTCCCAGAATTCATGTCTCCTTCCTCTTTTGTTTCCTTCTGGTCATCCCCGTCTCTCTCTGCTGATATATTTCTATAAAACTGACAGCTGTTACTCTCACAGGATCGCTTTAGCTTCTGAGAAGCATCAGTCCGCCTGCTTTGATTTATTTTCTGTTAGCTAGCTGTATCGTTTAAGGCGCTGTCCAGTATTATCTACCACTGAAAATACAGTTTCATCGTGCAGACAATCACTAGACCAAATAAATGAAGAGAGATGTGTAAATAAATCAGAAATCCGGGAATGAAGGCTGGAACGCGGCTGGGATAGTAGCTAAATGGAGCTGGCAGTGCTGATTAGTGGGCTATTAGGCAAACCGCTGGAGACGCTCATTCTGAACTCAGCACAGCAATCTGTGCAAGATCTCCATTCTTCTCTCAGCTTGGATGTATTTACAGGTTTTTTGCGTTGTGTTTTTTGTGTGAAAGTTTCTGATGTAGCAACATTGGCAGCCAGGAGTGATTCTGATCTGGCGGTGGGCAGGGCAGCAGGCGCCATGGCGACCTGGCGGCGCTGGAAAGGCTAATTGTGCAACGCTCTACTGCTCTGAGGGACGCAGGTTCTGTGTAAAGAGGTATTTTCTTAACCTCCATTTGGGTTGCTCCAGTTTCTTTAAACAGGCTACAGATATCATGGCCCACATACTGTATCATAATGAGTTTTCCATTTTTTCTTTTCCTTGCTTTCCGTCTGTCTGTCTGTCTGTCAAGCTCAGGCTCTTTTTCTGCTGTAAGCTGCTGAAGTGTTGAAATGAAAGGATGACAGATGACTACACGTTCCCCACAGGACAGCCCTTCCCTACACACAGTCTCTCTGGTGGAGGCAGCAGGGCAGCCCTTCCCCACACACAGTCTCTCTGGTGGAGGCAGTAGGGCAGCCCTTCCCCACAGGACAGCCCTTCCCTACACACACTCTCTCTGGTGGAGGCAGCAGGGCAGCCCTTCCCCACACACAGTCTCTCTGGTGGAGGCAGCAGGGCAGCCCTTCCCCACACACAGTCTCTCTGGTGGAGGCAGTAGGGCAGCCCTTCCCCACAGGACAGCCCTTCCCTACACACACTCTCTCTGGTGGAGGCAGCAGGGCAGCCCTTCCCCACACGCAGTCTCTCTGGTGGAGGCAGCAAGGCAGCCCTTCCCCACACACAGTCTCTCTGGTGGAGGCCACATCAAGCTACAATCCATCAGCAGGCCCCCAGACTCTCTGCAGCTTGCTGACATGTGCCTGCCACCTTTAGGGTCACCCCACTCTTGACCTTTGACCTATCCCTCGGTGCTCTGTCATTGGCTCAGCTTGTCTGTCGCCCAGGCTGCCTGAACTTAAAGAATATGGTGTTGAGAGGAACATAAATTTTGCCACTGTATGACCCACAGTTCCTCACAGAGGCAGTGAAATCAGGAATTTGCAGGATATGCTACAGCTTTTTCCAGTCTCCTGATGTTTGTAATTATGTTTGGGGTTTATCCATTTGGGAAAGCCCTTAATTTACTGTTGTGATTCAATTTGTGGGTGTAGGGGCTGTAGAAATTATCGGCTGGCATCTAGTAGCATTTGAAATGGCCCTGTCTCTCGCTGAAACGTTAAGAATTCATTGGCAGGTTAAGATATAAACCAAGTGAAGGGGTTTGGGGTTGTACACCATTCAGCCTTACAGCACAAAGCTATTTGCTGTCCCCTAAGCTCAGGTGTTAGTTAATGTTAATGTTAATGCATTGTTGGGGAAAAGGAAAGAAGCTTCAGCATAGTTGGGCAGTTCTCTCCTTATGCGCCGTGTGTGTTCAGTATGATTCAGGCAGTTCTCTCCTTATGCGCCGTGTGTGTTCAGTATGATTCAGGCAGTTCTCTCCTTATGCGCCGTGTGTGTTCAGTATGATTCAGGCAGTTCTCTCCTTATGCGCCGTGTGTGTTCAGTATGATTCAGGCAGTTCTCTCCTTATGCGCCGTGTGTGTTCAGTATGATTCAGGCAGTTCTCTCCTTATGAGCCGTGTGGGTGAGACTTTCTCTGCTGTTGTTCCTTTCACTGCATTTCTCTGCTGGGTTTCTCGGTCAAGGAAAACAGACCACAATCATTTACTTTTTTTTTTGTTCCACACAACATAGCCATTGTCTCACGCTCTGAATACATAAAACAGGGAACGTCATGGAAGATTCTAGCAAATAAACAAGAGAGAAAAAAATCCTGCTAATCTGCTAAGGAGCCGCAGCACTTTACAACGTGTTTAGGGAACAGTACAAACTCTCCATGAAGTGAGGGTGACATCAAATCTCGGTTCAAAGTACACTGGCGCTTTCTCAAAAACAAAACAATGATTTTGGCACATATTTTTATTTATTGCCATTTCTCAAACCAAGATTCAGGAGAGAAATTTTCAGACAAATTCTTGGGCTATAACTCCCCCCCCATCTCTGTCCTTAATGCCCATCATGGCTCTAGATGTGGTCCTGACTCCAGACTCCTTGCTCAATAAAGTTAATGCTCATAATACAATGTACTGCATGTCTGTATAAAATCCAGTTCTTGGATATATGTTGCATGCAGCTATTGAATTTTCAATCATATTGATTATGGTTTCAGTGCATAAAAACAAGAATTATTTGACTGAAACACTGACGTGGTGGTGTTGCCACAACTTTTCACCCAGTATAGAGTGGAGTGGTCATAATCACTCCATTTCCATGACGACAGAAATGCACATTTAAATAAGGGCAGTGTACACGGGGCATGCTTGTTGTTTTCCTCTCATGCCTCACACAACATAATTAATGATCATTAAACTGTTCCTTTGACTTAGTAACACTAAGAACATCAATCATTCACTCAGTAATTATCTGCACATATTCTTTGCTACCCTTGATGCATGACAAAATAAAGAAAAACAGGAGCAGCGCAGGGCTAATGACATTTGAGATACCCTGCATTGTCTTTTCTGCGGGGAGTTCAGTGCTGCAGCCTTTATCTGTGCAGCGCACATTTCGGCTGAGATACTGAGCAGCGCACGGCGTTCAGGTGACCTCAGCCTCTGCTGATAAGAGGAGCTGGAGGAGATCAGGAAGGAAGCGCTGAGCACCGTGCGGTCAGGCAGGCAGAAGCGCTGAGCACCGTGCGGTCAGGCAGAGCGCTGAGCACCGTGCAGTCAGGCAGAGTGCTGAGCACCGTGCGGTCAGGCAGTCAGAAGGGCTGAGCACCGTGCGGTCAGGCAGAGTGCTGAGCACCGTGTGGTCAGGCAGGCAGAGTGCTGAGCACCGTGCGGTCAGACAGAGCGCTGAGCACCGTGCGGTCAGGCAGGCAGAGCGCTGAGCACCGTGCGGTCAGGCAGAGCGCTGAGCACCGTGTGGTCAGGCAGGCAGAGTGCTGAGCACCGTGCGGTCAGACAGAGCGCTGAGCACCGTGCGGTCAGGCAGGCAGAGCGCTGAGCACCGTGCGGTCAGGCAGGCAGAGCGCTGAGCACCGTGCGGTCAGGCAGAGCGCTGAGCACCGTGCGGTCAGACAGAGTGCTGAGCACCGTGCGGTCAGACAGAGCGCTGAACACCGTGCGGTCAGGCAGAGCGCTGAGCACCGTGCGGTCAGGCAGAGTGCTGAGCACCGCGTGGTCAGGCAGAGCGCTGAGCACCGTGTGGTAAGGCAGTCAGAAGCGCTGAGCACCGTGCAGTCAGGCAGGCAGAAGCGCTGAGCACCGTGCGGTCAGGCAGAGCGCTGAGCACCGTGTGGTCAGGCAGTCAGAAGCGCTGAGCACCGTGCGGTCAGGCAGGCAGAGCGCTGAGCGCTGTGCGGTCAGGCAGGCAGAGCGCTGAGCACCGTGTGGTCAGGCAGAGTGCTGAGCACCGTGTGGTTAGGCAGGCAGAAGCGCTGAGCACTGTGCGGTCAGGCAGAGCGCTGAGCACCGTGTGGTCAGGCAATCAGAAGCGCTGAGCACCGTGCGGTCAGCCAGAGCCCTGAGCACCGTGTGGTCAGGCAGAGCGCTGAGCACCGTGCGGTCAGGCAGAGTGCTGAGCACCATGCGGTCAGGCAGTCAGAAGCGCTGACCACCGTGTGGTCAGGCAGAGTGCTGAGCACCGTGCAGTCAGGCAGAGTGCTGAGCACCGTGTGGTGAGGCAGAGCGCTGAGCACCGTGCAGTCAGGCAGAGCGCTGAGCACCGTGTGGTCAGGCAGAGTTTTGAGCACCGTGCGGTCAGGCAGAGTGCTGAGCACCGTGTGGTCAGGCAGGCAGAGTGCTGAGCACCGTGTGGTCAGGCAGGCAGAGCGCTGAGCACCATGTGGTCAGGCAGGCAGAGCGCTGAGCACCGTGCAGTCAGGCAGTCAGAAGCGCTAAGCACCGTGTGGTCAGGCAGGCAGAGCGCGGAGCACCGTGCGGTCAGGCAGAGCGCTGAGCACCGTGCAGTCAGGCAGTCTGAAGCGCTGAGCACCATGTGGTCAGGCAGAGCGATGAGCACCGTGCGGTCAGGCAGAGCGCTGAGCACCGTGTGGTCAGGCAGGCAGAGCGCTGAGCACCGTGTGGTCAGGCAGGCAGAACGCTGAGCACCGTGCGGTCAGGCAGAGCGCTGAGCACCGTGTGGTCAGGCAGAGCGCTGAGCACCGTGTGGTCAGGCAGTCTGAAGCACTGAGCACCGTGTGGTCAGGCAGAGCGCTGAGCACCGTGTTGTCAGGCAGACTTGAATAGAGTCCTCGTGGGAGAGTCAGTACTCCACTGTTATAACCACTAATAACACAGCAAGACACTGCTATAACAGATAATAATACAGCAAGACACCGTTATAACCAGCAATAACACAACAAGGCACTGCTTTAATGGCAAAATACTGTTATAACAAATAATAACACAGTAAGACGTTGTAACTAATACTAACATTGTAAGACATAGTTAGAAATGGTGAACTCATGTAAGATTTAATAGTGGCGAATCAATGTATTCCAGATGCTTCCTGGCACACTTCAAAGTGCCTAAGACAAATCTACTCTGGAAAGCAGATTTCCTACAATGTGCCAGAATAATATTGTGGAATAGAAAATCTGGACTGGCACTGTGGTAGTTAATCCTGACATGATCAAGACGGAGCATGAGAGAGTTCTGAACTTACTGCGCCTTTTCCTGGAACATTCTACTGTTCTACCCTTCAGGGTTTCCTGAAGCCTGAGGTCTGGAGGCATCTAGGCTGCATTCAGGTTTGGGAAGTGAAAGACCATAACAAAGCTTTTTACTGTTTTATCTGTATATCAGATTGTCTGATATGCCAGTAGCTGTACTGCTGTTAGGCAAAGCCAGGGTGTGCTGGTCTGTGGAGCGTGAAGCCGGAAGCTGGTAGAGCCAGAGATGTGAGCAGGCCACGCTAGTCTCCTGGCTGCTCCTCCCGACGGGCGATGGAGACTTCCACCCCACCGCCAAGACACGGCAGAACCAACAGATTTGTGCCGCTTGTCTGAGATAAAACGCGGAGGAGGGGAGAGGGGGATGAAAGAGAGGATCACTCCCTTCATCTTCATTTCAGCTCAAAGAGAAAGAAAAACAGCGCAGAGACGCACTTTAGATCTCACCTCGTCCTCAGCCGAGCCCCTCATTCATCATCCTGCCCGCCCAAATCCCTTTCATTCCGCAGAGCTTACACACACAGCCTAATCGGGGGCAGAGATCTTAACAAAACTCTTTTAAAAGAGGGGGTAATTAATTTCGATGCAGCCCCTCAGCCTCCATTTTGTCCTGCAAAACACCTGCTGTAGTATTTTTCCATCACATCTGTGCCCCCATTAAAGATGGAAGTTTTGGCTGGTAAAGCAGAGAGGAACTTTGTGTGCGGCAGGGCCCCAGTCTGAAGCCTGGGGCTGGAGTCAGGTTTCCTCCCCAGACCAGCCTGAGACACAAGGGCAAGCGTAGGGCAGAGAGTGGGGGCTGTTAGGGTCTGCATGGAGCCAGGATACCAGTCTTTAATTGGGTCTCTAGTCATATGGCAGTGGCTATAAAATAAAATACAATTCCAGTATAATAATATTGCCCCAGAATAACAATAAGTATGTAATATAATATATATATTTTTTTAATTGGCAAAAGGAGAAAGTGCAGGGCGATATGTGAGCACCCAGCGTCCTGATTCTTTCCTCGTGTTTTCAGGCCGTACAGACGGACAAACGTACTTTTGCTTTTAATACATATATATATACATATATAATACATATATATATATATTTTTTTTTTCATTTTTTGCAGCCCTGTTCATCTCTACTCTATATTTGTGTCTCTTGCTCACAGCTGTGTGCTCTTAGCAGTTTAAGGGTTTATTACCCTGCGCCCCAGCTCAGCTCTGCTTACAGTATTATTCTGTCTCTCTTTTCTAGAACAATCCATGTTCAGTAATATATTAAACACCACTTACTGGATAATGGGGGGAAGAAAAGATGCATGACTCTGTCAGACCTTCCTGGCCTGTTGTCTGCTGTTTTAAGGCTCACACTGAAAGAGGCTAACTCCAGCACGAGCAGACACGGAGTCTCAGGCCATTTAAAAAGAAACAGGAAATTAGATAAGACTTCAGTGTAGCCAGTTCTCCTGAATTCCTACTGTGGGACATACGGGGGTCAGAGGGGACAGGTCAGGGGTGGTGAATGGTGAGCACAGCTGTCTGTAATGAAGGATACCTTTAGACCCCTAAGTGACCCCACAGGCTCCTCACCCCTGGGTTTTCCCCAGAGCACAACCCAGCACATCTCGGCATAACCCAGCATATCCCAGTACATACGAGCACAACCCAGCATACATCCCAACATATTCCTTAACAGCCCAAAACACATCTCAGCACATCCCAGGACATTCCAGGATATCCCAGCACATCCTGGAGCGGATCCCAGATCACATTCCAGCACATCCCAGTACATACGAGCACAACCCAGCACACATCCCAACATATTCCATAACTCATCCCAGCATATTCCTGAACATCCCAAAACACATCTCAGCACATCCCAGGACATTCCAGGATATCCCAGCACATCCTGGAGCGGATCCCAGATCACATTCCAGCACATCCCAGCTTTTATTCCATTCCTGTCAGGTTTGTGACGAGGGAATTCTTGCACGCTTGGTTGTGTTAGTTTGGACGTTAAAAGGGCTCTGTAGATTGGACTCATTAGAGTGGGATTGCTGATATTAATGTGCACAGAAACTGAAACACAAACGCTTTCTGTCGTATGGAAACCTTACAGGTTCACAGGGACTTAAATTATGAAGGTAAGGATGAAGAAATGGTGGCGATTTTTCCAGTTTCACGCATACACGCACACACACACACACACACACACTCACGCATGCATACACACACACACACACACACATACACTCACAGAGCCTGTAACAGGATCAGTAAGACAGCCATTCTACTTATTGTGCTAAGTGGTGGATAATTAGGGTGTGAGCTGCGTTGGGCGTTGGGCTGCCAGGTCCGCTGGGTTGCCAGGTCCGCTGGGCTGCCAGGCCCACTCGGTTGCCAGGTCCGCTGGGCTGCCAGGTCCGCTCGGCTGAGGATCGGTCATCCCAGCGGCGTCTCCTCTCCAGCTTGAGCGCGCGCCTCTTTAGAGTCAGATCAGCTAAACATGGCAACATTATCATAATATATTTTATTTATCAGACAGCCAGTGTGCTTGTGTGTCAGAGCACCTGTGAGTGTCACAGTTTCCAGAGAAGCAGCTTGGTCCTGTGAATAGCAGAGCTCTGAAATGCCTCTTCAAAGCGCTGGCAGCAGATGGCCCCCATCCCTGGAGACGGGGCCTGGAAGGAATTGATAAATACAGCCGAGGCGCTGAAATGCCCACAGCCATTCGCTTATCAGCTCAGCGGGTCAGGCTGTCACAGGTTAGCCAGTTACAGGAGGTGTCTCAGCAACTCAAAATGTACCGAGCCAGCTGATTGGAGGTTGAGCTGTAACAGGACAGTTGATTGGAATTTGAACTGTAACAGGGCTGCCAATTGAAAGTTGAGCAGTAACTGGACAGCCGAATGAAGATTGAGCTGTAACAGGACAGCTGATTGGATGCTGAGCTGAAATAGGGCAGCCGATTGGTGGTTGAGCTGTAACGGGGCAGCTGATTGGAGGTTGAGCTATAACAGGGCAATTGATTGGAGGTTGATCTGTAATGGGACAGCCAAATGAAGGTTGAGCTGGAAAGCGGAAGTTGATGGGAGGTTAATCTGTAACAGGGAAGTCGATTGGAGGTTAAGCTGTAACGGCAGCTGATTGGAGGAGGCCGGACCTGCAGCGAGATGCTGATGGGATGTGGCCTTGGCTGAGTGGTCCTGGCCCAACAGCACGTTAAATGCATTAAGATTACCCAAGACTCAGTAAATCTGCTGTCATTAGGAACTGACTGTGAACGGCATACAAATTCTTAAAATGTAACTGACCAGGATTCCCGTAGGACCATGGATTTCCTCTGCTTCTCACTGTTCTCCTGGTTGTACTTTTAACTCCAAATGGGTGTGAAGAAGTGTGTGTTTTGTGACAGTATGTCATTTGTCATTGACTACATGTTTTTTTTGAAGATTTGGAAATTATACTATGCATGATTTGTTATGACATAATGTTTGAAGAGTGCTGGTTATTAGGACTGAAAATCAGCAATTAAAGAACATACTTTTTTGAAGACCGCAAAATTGGTGCCGTTGAGTTCTCATTAAAAGTGTTGGGCAGTTGTAAATTCCAGGCACAGTTACATTGAGCAAGATTTCAGTCTGAGGTTTGAGTCAATAGTGTGTTTCTCTCCAGCATTGAGGAGCATTAATGAGCCTCAGACTGCACTGCGCTCTGAACTGAGCTATACTCCAACAGATCTGTCAAAACAAATAACACACGCAAACACATGCACACACACACACACATGCACACTCACACACAGACTCTAACACAAACACACACACACACATGCACACACACACACACACACACACACACACATGCACACTCACACACAGACTCTAACACAAACACACACACACACATGCACACACACACACACACACACACACATGCACACTCACACACAGACTCTAACACAAACACATGCACACACACACATACACACATAGTCACATGCACACACACACACACACACGCACACTCACACAGACTCTAACACAAACACACACACACACACATGCACACACACACACAGACACACTGTAACACACACACACACATACTCACACACTCTAACATACACACAGAAGCACACTCTAACACACACACACACACACACACGCACTCTCACTCACTCTAACACACACACACACAAAAGAAAACAAGAGAACAGAATAGACAGAACTTTGGCCAATGTTTCTCCAGATTATTCAGTGCTGTACTGAGCAGCAGCTCAGTCTATTCCCTGCTGTCTGTACCCCACTGTCTGTAGCACACTGTCTGTACCCTGCTGTCTGTACCCCACTGTCTGTAGCTCACCGTTTGTAGCCCACTCTCTGTAGCTCACTGTCTGTACCCTGCTGTCTATAGCTCACGGTCTGTACCCCACTGTTTGTAGCTCACTGTCTGTACCCCACAGTCTGTAGCTCACTGTCTGTACCCCACAGTCTGTAGCTCACTGTCTGTACCCCACAGTCTGTAGCTCACTGTCTGTACCCCACAGTCTGTAGCTGACTGTCTGTACCCCACTGTCTGTAGCTCACTGTCTGTACCCCACTGTCTGTAGCTCACTGTCTGTACCCCACTGTCTGTAGCTCACTGTCTGTACTGTATGGGTATAATTATGTGGGTAAGGCCTGAAGGCACTGCAGTGTGGAAGGATGTGCAGAGGTCAGTCTGGCCTGTCCACACTGTGCAGGTGTTGTTTGATAGAGTAGAGCACTCCTCCCTATTCCAGGGTAAGTAGCATCCTGCGATGTGGAGAGCCTTCACCTCCTGCCCTCTGTAACAGAGCGATGTGGATAGCCTTCACCTCCTGCCCTCTGTAACAGAGTGATGTGGAGAGCCTTCACCTCCTGCCCTCTGTAACAGAGTGATGTGGAGAGCCTTCACCTCACCTGCCCTCTGTAACAGAGTGATGTGGAGAGCCTTCACCTCCTGCCCTCTGTAACAGAGCGATGTGAAGAGCCTTCACTTCCCTCTGTAACAGAGCAATGTGGAGAGCCTTCACCTCCTGCCCTCTGTAACAGAGTGATGTGGAGAGCCTTCACCTCCCTCTGTAACAGGGCGATGTGGAGAGCCTTCACCTCCCTCTGTAACAGAGCGATGTGGAGAGCCTTCATCTCCTGCCCTCTGTAACAGAGTGATGTGGAGAGCCTTCACCTCCCTCTGTAACAGAGTGATGTGGAGAGCCTTCACCTCCCTCTGTAACAGAGTGATGTGGAGAGCCTTCACCTCCCTCTGTAACAGAGCGATGTGGAGAGCCTTCACCTCCTGCCCTCTGTAACAGAGTGATGTGGAGAGCCTTCACCTCCCTCTGTAACAGGGCGATGTGGAGGGCGATGATGTGGAGAGCCTTCACCTCCCTCTGTAACAGAGTGATGTGGAGAGCCTTCATCTCCTCCCTCTGTAACAGAGTGATGTGGAGAGCCTTCACCTCCTTCTGTAACAGAGCGATGTGGAGAGCCTTCACTTCCCCTCTGTGACACCTCCTTCTGTAACAGAGCAATGTGGAAAGCCTTCACCTCCTGCCCTCTCCTCGTCTCCCCTCTGTAACCTCCTTCTGTAACAGAGCGATGTGGAGAGCCTTAACAGAGCTGGAGAGCCTGCCCTCTGTAACAGAGCGATGTGGAGAGCCTTCACCTCCTGCCCTCTGTAACAGAGCGATGTGGAGAGCCTTCACCTCCCTCTGTGACAGGGCGATGTGGAGAGCCTTCACCTCCTTGGGAAAGGCCGCGATCCTGAAAAGGCTGCTTGAATGAGGGTCTGTTTCCCTCTCAGGCCTGTGGAGGATCAGATTACACCCAGCGCAGCAGAGTCCAAACTTCTGATGTTTCAATCAGCCATTAATGAAGCCCCAGCCCCCCGAGTCTGAGCTGTCTGTTACCCAGGAGGGGGGATTGGGTTTCTCTCCGGGGGGGGCCGAGTTTGGCACTGGCAGGGTTTCATAATGGTGCTACAAACCGCCACGTTGTGCACAGCATGCGCGTGCGTCTCTGATGAAGGATGACGGTCCGCGGCTTCATACCGCCGTTCTGCGCAGTGGCCCTGTGATAGGCAGGTTTGGGAGGAGCAAAGCCCCGCCCTCGGGCATGACCTTCCTGGGCCTGAGCCAATCAGCTGTGCTGAAAGGCCTGTCACTGCAGGGATCATGGGCTGTATGCTTGTAGCAATGGGGGGGCAGAGGAGCAGCTCCGGGCTTTGATGCTGGTGCTGTTGGTGTCCTGGCTACGCTAGCACCTGCCCCTGATGGCCTGAGTCACGGCTGCTGGATGAGGCACAGGCTCCAGTCATTTGTTCCAAGAATGCCTCAGAAAGCATGTCTTGGCATAGCCTTCTGTATTAGCTTACCCGCCTGGGTTAGCATAGCTGTCTGGGTTAGCATAACTTTCTGTATTAGCGTAGCTGTCTGGGTTAGCATAGCTGTCTGGGTTTGCGTAGCTGCCTGGGTTAGCATAACTTTCTGTATTAGCGTAGCTGTCTGGGTTAGCTTAACTGTCTGGGTTTGCATAGCTGTTAGAGTTAGCATAACTTTCTGTATTAGCGTAGCCGTCTGAGCTAGCACATTTCGTAGTCTGGGTACTACCCCACCTGCTGAACCACAACCCTGGAATTATTCAGCATCTTTCAGTGATCATTTTTATGCAAGGGTGTGTGTGTGTGTGTGTGTGTGTGTGTGTGTGTGTGTGTGTGGGTGTGTGTGGTGTGTGTGTGTGTGTGTGTGTGTGTGTGTGTGTGTGTGTGTGTGTGTGTGTGTGTGTGTGTGTGTGTGTGTGTGGTGTGTGTGTGTGTGTGTGTGTGTGTGTGTGTGTGTGTGTGTGTGTGTGTGTGTGTGTGTGTGTGTGTGTGGTGTGTGTGTGTGTGTGTGTGTGTGTGTGTGTGTGTGGTGTGTGTGTGTGTGTGTGTGTGTGTGTGTGGGTGTGGGTGTGTTTTTGTATGGTGTTTCTCATCGTTAGCGCACACACACACTTCACCTGTTCTCAAGCTTTAAACTTCTGATCTGGGACATCATCGCCGATCAGTGAGAGATTTTAAATCTTTTCAGATATCAGTACTTAACCCAGCCTTCAGCACCCCTCTCTGTGCCTGAGGAGAAAACACTGCCCTTTCAAAGCAATTTCCGAAAATGACACCAATTTTCAGAGCAGATCCATTCTACTTCTTTCGCTGCTGAGATCAGTTCTGCATTAGACACCAAAGCCTTTCAAAGCCTTCATTTCCTTGCTGATAATCAGCAAAATATGAAATATGTGCCCTAAAAGTCCCCAAATAGCAGAAAGTGAAGGCTTAGGATGGTGAAAGGGGGGGGGGGGGGGGGGGGGCTCTGGTGGATGGGCCTCCAAGAGGAAGGCGGGTTTTTGGGTTGACATTGTTTGTGCATTTCCAAGGTCAAAGTTTAAGGCCCTCAGAAAGTGATAGCACCATTTCGCAAATAAAATGTTGATTGTGGCCGCTCATTGTGCAAGGTCACCTACACTTTTCCTGAAACACATGCTTGGAACAGAAACTTTCTGCTGTGTGTTGGTGTGTGTGTGTGCATGCATGTGTGTGTATGTGTGTGTGTGTGTGTGTGTGTGTGTGTTTGTGTGTGTGACCAGCAACAAAGTGGTTAACTGAATGGAAGCTGTTCTGTGCTTGTGGGAATAGGTCTACTCAAGGACATTGCTGAAAGTGACTTGGGTTTCCTCAGTAAAATGTGTGTTTCTTAACTGCTTAAATTACACAGTCAAGCAGAAAAGGAGAGGCTTTGCCTGTGATAAAAGGCTCACTTGGTGTTTGCCATGATGTTCCCACACATCAAATAAATATAGAAAATCTGCCTGTCCATGAATAACACAGAATGTGTACATGTGGGCAGTGAGTGCCGTGCGTGTGTGTGTGTGTGTGTGTGTGTGTGTGTGTGTGTGTGTGTGTGTGTGTGTGTGGTTGGGTGCGTGTGTGTGTGTGTGTGTGTGTGTGTGAGTGTGTGTGTGTGTGTGTGTGGGTGGGTGCGTGTGCGTGGGCGTGTGTGTGTGCGTGGGCGTGTGTGTGAGTGTGTGTGTGAGTGTGTGTGTGTGTGTGTGTGTGTGGGTGGGTGCGTGTGCGTGGGCGTGTGTGTGTGCGTGGGCGTGTGTGTGTCTGTGTGTGTGTGTGTGCGTGTGTGTGTGTATATACGCTTTTACTGGAGGGGGCCTTCTTAAATATGCTGCCCACATCTCACATTGCCTATATTGTGCCTGATGATGAAAGTGTTGAGAATAAGTCGCTCGCTGTAGACCTGGACAGCCTGCAAAAGTGATTTAGTTCCTGTGTGGTTCCGTAAAATCCATCAGGCTGTGGGGAAACTGGCTCCAGTGACGCAGAGGAGTGTCCCATTGTGCCCGGGCCGCACTGCCCAGCAGGAACCCGCCTTCTGTACGTCCTGTTTCATACAGGGCTTGGCAGCGGCTTGGCTGCTGGTTGGACTGGTGCTTGGGCGAATGTTCTGAAATGGACATACCATTAAGTCCATCTTAATTAGCTTAGTGTTCACAAAGACGTGCACATATTGCAAATGGCAAAATGCACTAAAAATACTTCATATAAAATTGGGATTTCTTTGATGAATGTTTTTCCATTTTCATTAAAGTAAAAATTTTGTGGCAAATGCAATACGGATTTTATCAGCAAACATCCTCAGTCCTGCAATGTTATCATTGCATCACATTTTTACCTTTAAATTTGCATAAACACACACACAAATACACAAGCACATGCGCACACACACATGCACGCACACACTTGTGATATTAAACAGAAGGTCTCTCTGGCATTGTTATTGTGGAGCACCGTTTGCATTTGGCTGCATTTCAAATGACAAACATAAATGAAAATATATAATTTAACACCCAGCGCAGAGTGTAATTTAGAGGTCACTAGGAGTTAATTTTTCTCTGTGATGTGTAATGACATCTAAGCAGGTGTAGGTCCTGCACTGTGGGTTTTTTTTGCTTGTGTTACCTGTAGCTCATGGAAGTGGAATCTTATTAAATGTGATTGCTGTAGAAGACAATTGATAACACAGGAAGTTCGGTGTCAAAATATGGATTATAACAATCATCTCAAAATAATCCAGTACACAAAGGGCTGCATACAAGAGAATACTGAATCATTTATTAACCTTCATCGTGGTACGTATCCTGCAAATTCATTCTGAATTCTTCTCCTCCTGTCCTGTAATAAACTGACGGCTTGTGTGGGTCGATCCTCTGTGCTTGGAACTTCAGTGTTACCCCTCCAACCGTCTCAATTCAGCAAAGCTTCAGCTCTCCCTGAGAACACGGGTGCTGTTCACCGTGTAATGCCTTTGAAATAATTACAACTGAGGTAAATTTTATGTGTACATTAACTGAACATCTGTAGATTCAGTAAAATCACTTTTAAAGTTCATTATCTGGAGTGAAAAGTTTTATCAGGAAGCAGAATTTTGTTTGAAGTGAAAGTAAAATCTTAAAGTGTTCACAAGATGGTCTTAATTTAATGCCTTAATTTATTTTCAAGGAAAGAAGAAAACAAAATATCAGTTTTGTCTTCATTTATTTCCAAGGGAAGATGAACATTCCACTACCAGTTTCGGTGATTGCATTGGCATTACTATGATGTACAGACCCTTTCCTTTCCACTTTTGTTTCTGTTCATATAATTATAGTAATTAATATTAATTAATTGTGCATCCATTTAAGTACAGAAACTAACTGAATGAAATTCTTGTAATAGTATGAAGTATGTAGTCAGGACTGCAGGCATTGCCGAAAGACAAAGACACGTTTTGAAAAGTGATTGATTATTTAAAGCCCCCCCCCCCCCCCCCCCCCCCCCCCCCCCCCCACTGAAACAGCTGGGAAACCTTCAGGTCAAACGGTCTGACGAGCTCACAGATCTAATCTGGGATTACAGCTTCCTACAGAATCCACAAGACCCACTGATTCTGTTTACTTATTAGAACTGCTTTAAGATAAATCATTAATTACGTCTCGACTATGTGACACAAGAGATCAAAGTCAGCACGTTGCATTCCAAACCTGGCATGCATTATCAGCGCCAACACGTGTGTTATTAACTCAGTGGGGGAAGAGATATAATAAGTCCGTATAATGGCTGTTTCCTTGAACATAGACAGTTTTTAATGTGTATTTTGAACATGAACAGAGTTAACTGCATCAGTGCATGCTATTCTAAAGTTAGCTGTGCCTTATTAGTTGCTCACTGTGTATAATGGTGTTCTGTTTAAAATAAAAAGATATAAAATAATAATGGTGTTTTGTTTAAAATAAAAATGTAAATAAACAGTCTTCATATCTCTGATCATCAAGCGCAGTGAAACCTGCAACACGTTTAAACATTTAGTGGAGAAGGGTCTGAAACGCTGCAGCGCTGCGGCACGCCTGAGCTGATTTAGGGCGCCAGGGGCTAAATTGGTTTACAAGTTGATGCATTAGAAAAACACTGATGAAAACATAATTAAAAACACAGCCCTGCACAGCGAGCCAGAGACGGCACATATAAATCAAAAGGAACACAGACAGGGCTGGGGGGGGCAGGGGAGGGGGGTCACTGAAAATAATTGGCGAATTCTCCCAAAAACAGAGACTAATGCAAGCCAGACGTTGCAATTAGATAGCACTGCTCTTACCTCACTATCGTACCCCACCTCCACCCCCACCCCGGCAGTTTGCACTGCTCTTACCTCACCCCTGCCCGGCGGTTTGGGGAGCACTGTTCTTACCTCACCCCTGTACCTCACCCCCACCCCGGCAGTTTGGGGAGCACTGTTCTTACCTCACCCCGGCCCCGGCGGTTTGCACTCCTCTTACCTCACCCCCGCCCGGCAGTTTGCACTCCTCTTACCTCACCCCTGCCCGGCAGTTTGGGGGCGCTGATCTTACCTCACCCCTGTACCTCACCCCTGCCCCGGCGGTTTGCACTCCTCTTATCTCACCCTCGTACCTCACCCCCGCTCCGACGGTTTGGGGAGCACTGTTCTTACCTCACCTCTGTACCTCACCCCCACCCCGGCAGTTTGGGGAGCACTGTTCTTACCTCACCCCTGTACCTCACCCCTGCCCCGGCGGTTTGCACTCCTCTTACCTCACCCCTGTACCTCATCCCCGCTCCGACGGTTTGGGGAGCACTGTTCTTACCTCACCCCTGTACCTCACCCCCGCCCTGGCAGTTAGGGGAGCACTGTTCTTACCTCACCCCTGTACCTCACCCCGCCCTGGCGGTTAGGGGAGCACACGGCCTGCGCTTGAGTGCTGGGCCCTCGGGGTTCAGCTCCACCGCTCTGGCGGGTGTGTTCAAGGGGGACCCCACGGGTGGGTGTGATCGAGGGGGACCCCATGGGCGGGTGTGATCGAGGGGGACCCCACGGGCGGGTGTGTTCGAGGGGGACCCCACTGGGTGGGTGTGATCGAGGGGGACCCCATGGGCGGGTGTGATCGAGGGGGACCCCATGGGCGGGTGTGATCGAGGGTGTCAGGGAGACAGAAACCCTTTTTGTCGACATAGGGGGCGACATAGCTCAGGAGGTAAGACCGATTGTCTGGCAGTCGGAGGGTTGCCGGTTCAAACCCCACCCTGGGCGTGAGTGTCGAAGTGTCCTTGAGCAAGAATGAGTGGACACCTACCCCTAAAACCCCTAACTGCTCATGAGTGCGAATGAGAGGCATCAATTGTAAAGCGCTTTGGATAAAGCGCTATATAAATGCAGTCCATTTACCATTTACCATTTGTCCATCTGTCTGTCTCTGATTCTCGGGGCAGGGTGTGGAAGACACACGACTCTCTGCTGTCCTGTTTGTTCCACTAAAGCAGGTTTGTCACTAAATGAGTGGCACATGAGTAAATGAGTGGTACATGATGAGTGGCACATGAGTGGCACATGAGTAAATGAGTGGCACATGAGTAAATGAGTGGTACATGAGTAAATGAGTGGCACATGAGTGGCACATGAGTAAATGAGTGGTACATGAGTAAATGAGTGTGAACTCATAGCTTTAAAAGCCACACAGTTTTGCTATTATGAGCTTGTGCAGAAAGGGAAATACCTGCTAACGTTGCTGTGATAGAGTAATGACTCCAAAACAACTGCAAATGTATAAAATTGCTTTCTTTGAAATGGTTTAAGCTCCAAACTCAGTGAACATTCTGCGATAAGAGGGATCACAGGAGCGAGAGAATTCCTTCCCTCTTTCTCTTGCTTATGAAGTAACAGAAATTAGTCTTTAGTTCCCCCATTGCAACCAGTCTCTGAATTACAAAATGAATTTTATTGTTGGATTTCATTTTTACTGGCCACGTGCTCACCCGACTGCCCTGGGTTTAAAAATCCATTTTGGAGCCCAAATTATTTACTCCTTTTAAATATTGCCCAGGACCTCAATTAAGTCAATGTGCAACCTTTTCTGCAGAGGCTAAATAGATTTGGTTCTTTCAGCAAATTGCTTCTGTGGTTTGACGGTGGAACAGTTCTGCTCTGCGCTGCTGGGTTGGACACAGCAGCTGTGCTGGGTGTCTGCAGTGTGGAGGTGAGGTATAGACCCACCATTAGGCCCTCCAGCTCTGCAGACCCTACTGTTGGAACCAAAGTTCGCACAAATTTTGAGCGCAATTAGAATATGTTTCATTTGAAAACAGGAGCAGAAGTTGATCAAAAGTCTGTCAGGCTCCAGGCATTGTCCTGTAGTAGTAAAACCCAAAAGAGATGTTGTGGCAGGACATTAAACAAGCAGTTCATGTTTGGAAAATCTGCCCATTTGTCTGAATTACAGCAGTTCTGCAAAGACCAGTGGGCTAAAAATTCTCCACAATGATTTGAAAGACTGATATCAACTGACAGGAAGTGTTTGTTGTAAAGGTGGTATAACCAGTTATTATGAAGGGGCAATTACTTTTTCATGATGCTGTAAATTCAGAGTGAATATCAGGAAAGATTTCTTTACACACGGAGCTGAATGAAGGGGCTGAGCGGCTTGTTGTTGTCTTTATGTATTCTCATGTCTCATGTCTTTATGTATTCTCATGTCCCATGTCTTTTTGTATTCTCATGTCTCATGTCTTTATGTATTCTCATGTCTCATGTCTTTTTGTATTCTCATGTCTCATGTCTTTATGTATTCTCATGTCTCATGTCTTTATGTATTCTCATGTCTCATGTCTTTTTGTATTCTCATGTCTCATGTCTTTTTGTATTCTCATGTCTCATGTCTTTATGTATTCTCATGTCTCATGTCTTTTTGTATTCTCATGTCTCATGACTTTATGTATTCTCATGTCTCATGTCTTTATGTATTCTCATGTCTTTATGTATTCTCATGTCTCATGTCTTTTTGTATTCTCATGTCTCATGTCTTTATGTATTCTCATGTCTCATGTCTTTATGTATTCTCATGTCTCATGTCTTTTTGTATTCTCATGTCACATGTCTTTATGTATTCTTATGTTCTTATGTGAATAATAGTGTGGCTATAAGTGTAAGAGTGTGGGTATAAGTGTAAGAGTGTGGGTATAAGTGTAAGAGTGTGGGTATGGGTGTAAGAGTGTGGGTATAAGTGTAAGAGTGTGAGTATGGGTGTAAGAGTGTGGGTATAAGTGTAAGAGTGTAGGTATGGGTGTAAGAGTGGGTATAAGTGTAAGAGTGTGGGTATAAGTGTAAGAGTGTGAGTATGGGTGTAAGAGTGTGGGTATAAGTGTAAGAGTGTGGGTATGGGTGTAAGAGTGTGGGTATAAGTGTAAGAGTGTGGGCATAAGTGTAAGAGTGTAGGTATGGGTGTAAGAGTGTGGGCATAAGTGTAAGAGTGTAGGTATGGGTGTAAGAGTGTGGGCATAAGTGTAAGAGTGTGGGTATGGGTGTAAGAGTGTGGGCATAAGTGTAAGAGTGTAGGTATGGGTGTAAGAGTGTGGGTATAAGTGTAAGAGTGTGAGTATGGGTGTGAGAGTGTGGGTATAAGTGTAAGAGTGTGGGCATAAGTGTAAGAGTGTGAGTATGGGTGTCAAGGAGAGTGTGGGTATAAGTATAAGAGTGTAGGTATGGGTGTAAAGAGTGTGGGTATAAGTGTAAGAGTGTGGGCATAAGTGTAAGAGTGTGGGTATAAGTGTAAGAGTGTGGGCATAAGTGTAAGAGTGTAGGTATGGGTGTAAGAGTGTGGGTATAAGTGTAAGAGTGTAGGTATGGGTGTAAGAGTGTGGGCATAAGTGTAAGAGTGTGGGTATGGGTGTAAGAGTGTGGGCATAAGTGTAAGAGTGTGGGTATGGGTGTAAGAGTGTGGGCATAAGTGTAAGAGTGTAGGTATGGGTGTAAGAGTGTGGGTATGGGTGTAAGAGTGTGGGCATAAGTGTAAGAGTGTAGGTATGGGTGTAAGAGTGTGGGTATAAGTGTAAGAGTGTGAGTATGGGTGTGAGAGTGTGGGTATAAGTGTAAGAGTGTGGGCATAAGTGTAAGAGTGTGAGTATGGGTGTGAGAGTGTGGGTATAAGTGTAAGAGTGTGGGTATGGGTGTAAGAGTGTGGGTATAAGTGTAAAAGTGTGAGTATGGGTGTAAGAGTGTGGGTATAAGTGTAAAAGTGTGAGTATGGGTGTAAGAGTGTGGGTATAAGTGTAAGAGTGTGAGTATGGGTGTAAGAGTGTGGGTATAAGTGTAAGAGTGTGGGTATGGGTGTAAGAGTGTGGGTATAAGTGTAAGAGTGTGAGTATGGGTGTAAGAGTGTGGGTATAAGTGTAAGAGTGTAGGTATGGGTGTAAGAGTGGGTATAAGTGTAAGAGTGTGGGTATGGGTGTAAGAGTGTGGGTATAAGTGTAAGAGTGTGAGTATGGGTGTAAGAGTGTGGGTATAAGTGTAAGAGTGTGGGTATGGGTGTAAGAGTGTGGGTATAAGTGTAAGAGTGTGGGCATAAGTGTAAGAGTGTAGGTATGGGTGTAAGAGTGTGGGCATAAGTGTAAGAGTGTAGGTATGGGTGTAAGAGTGTGGGCATAAGTGTAAGAGTGTGGGTATGGGTGTAAGAGTGTGGGCATAAGTGTAAGAGTGTAGGTATGGGTGTAAGAGTGTGGGTATAAGTGTAAGAGTGTGAGTATGGGTGTGGGTATAAGTGTAAGAGTGTGGGCATAAGTGTAAGAGTGTGAGTATGGGTGTGAGAGTGTGGGTATAAGTATAAGAGTGTAGGTATGGGTGTAAGAGTGTGGGTATAAGTGTAAGAGTGTGGGCATAAGTGTAAGAGTGTGGGTATAAGTGTAAGAGTGTGGGCATAAGTGTAAGAGTGTAGGTATGGGTGTAAGAGTGTGGGCATAAGTGTAAGAGTATAGGTATGGGTGTAAGAGTGTGGGTATAAGTGTAAGAGTGTAGGTATGGGTGTAAGAGTGTGGGCATAAGTGTAAGAGTGTGGGTATGGGTGTAAGAGTGTGGGCATAAGTGTAAGAGTGTGGGTATGGGTGTAAGAGTGTGGGCATAAGTGTAAGAGTGTAGGTATGGGTGTAAGAGTGTGGGTATAAGTGTAAGAGTGTGAGTATGGGTGTGAGAGTGTGGGTATAAGTGTAAGAGTGTGGGCATAAGTGTAAGAGTGTGAGTATGGGTGTGAGAGTGTGGGTATAAGTATAAGAGTGTAGGTATGGGTGTAAGAGTGTGGGTATAAGTGTAAAAGTGTGAGTGTGGGTGTAAGAGTGTAAGTGTAAAAGTGTGAGTATGGGTGTAAGAGTGTGGGTATAAGTGTAGAGTGTGAGTATGGGTGTGAGTGTGGGTATAAGTGTAAGAGTGTGGGCATAAGTGTAAGAGTGTGGGTATGGGTGTGAGAGTGTGGGCATAAGTGTATAAGAGTGTAGGTATGGGTGTAAGAGTGTGGGCATAAGTGTAAGAGTGTGGGTATGGGTGTAAGAGTGTGGGCATAAGTGTAAGAGTGTAGGTATGGGTGTAAGAGTGTGGGCATAAGTGTAAGAGTGTAGGTATGGGTGTAAGAGTGTGGGCATAAGTGTAAGAGTGTAGGTATGGGTGTAAGAGTGTGGGTATAAGTGTAAGAGTGTGAGTATGGGTGTGAGAGTGTGGGTATAAGTGTAAGAGTGTGGGCATAAGTGTAAGCGTGTGAGTATCTGTGTGAGAGTGTGGGTATAAGTATAAGAGTGTAGGTATGGGTGTAAGAGTGTGGGTATAAGTGTAAAAGTGTGAGTATGGGTGTAAGAGTGTGGGTATAAGTGTAAAAGTGTGAGTATGGGTGTAAGAGTGTGGGTATAAGTGTAAGAGTGTGAGTATGGGTGTAAGAGTGTGGGTATAAGTGTAAGAGTGTGAGTATGGGTGTAAGAGTGTGGGTATAAGTGTAAAAGTGTGAGTATGGGTGTAAGAGTGTGGGTATAAGTGTAAGAGTGTAGGTATGGGTGTAAGAGTGTGGGTATAAGTGTACGAGTGTGGGTATGGGTATGAGAGTGTGAGAATGGGTGTGAGAGTGTGGGTATAAGTGTACGAGTGTGGGTATGGGTATGAGAGTGTGAGAATGGGTGTGAGAGTGTGAGTTAGAGTGTCCCTGAGCGTTGGGGTTTTATCTGTAAAACGGAACAGAGCCAAATAGATAAAGGGCGCATACTCTGCTTGGGCAATGGAACAACCAACAGTTCAAAAAGTTCAAAGATGGAAAAAGTGTGTATGTATCTATGAATCGATATATACAGTGCTTGTGAAAATATCACTCATATTTTTTCTAATACCAGACAGCTAACAGGCCGTGTAGATTACACGTGACAGGTAACAGGTTACCTGGGTAACAGACCCTGCTGCTAATAAGGCCCATGTGTAACCTTTACTTGAGAGTTTACCAGGTTACATGTACAGTACACTCCTTTCTGAGGAAACACAAACAGCATGTAGAACAGATGTTCCTCCTCTTCCTCCTGTTTCTTTAGCTTACTGGGGTCATACAGCCCCCCCCCCCCCCCCCCCCCCCCCCACACACACACACATATACACGCACACATGCATGCACTTACACACACACCCATCCCTATGCTGGACCCTCCCACGTTACATGTGACTTTTAGAAGAGCATCCAATCTTATTTGAGCACCATAGCTTTATTTGCCAAAATATTGAACACCAATATAGCCTGTAGACTTCTAAAGGAGAGATTTTTAAATTAGCTAGTTTCCATTAACATTTTTTTTCTTTTATACTGTTTCCTTTAGCGAGCACTGGTCTCTTTCAGAGTGGATGTGTCTGATGTATATTTTAGTAATTAATCAGTTTTCTCCTATAGGAACGCTGGCACACACACACACACAGGGCATCTCCTCAGTATCACCAGCCTGGCAGACAGAGCACAGTGCTGTTTGAGAGGACAGTTCTGTTTGAGAGGACAGTGCTGTTTAAGAGGACAGTGCTGTTTGAGAGGACAGTCATGTTTGAGAGGAAAGTCATGTTTAAGTGGACAGTGCTGTTTGTGAGGACAGTGCTGTTTGAGAGGACAGTCATGCTTAAGTGGACAGTGCTGTTTGTGAGGACAGTCATGTTTAAGTGGACAGTGCTGTTTGAGAGGACAGTCATGTTTAAGAGGACAGTGCTGTTTGAGAGGACAGTGCTGTTTGAGAGGACAGTGCTGTTTGAGAGGACAGTGCTGTTGAAGAGGACAGTGCTGTTTGAGAGGACAGTGCTGTTTGAGAGGACAGTGCTGTTTAAGAGGACAGTGCTGTTTAAGAGGACAGTGCTGTTGAAGAGGACAGTGCTGTTTGAGAGGACAGTGCTGACGCAGAGCAGACTGGGGTCTGGACTCTGTGCTTGTGCAGCCTGTAACTGTATCTGACAGCGAGGCAGCCTGGCCCAGCCAGTCCTTGAATTAGGAAGATGTGCTAATATTATTCCGCACCTCCTGGCCCTGCAGGCCCACTTTCCTTATTAGATTTACTCTGTTTCTCAGAACTCAAACAGGAGGAGGCATCTGGAACTCATAGCACAGCCTATCGGCAGGTGAAAGGCAAGCCAAAGCCAAAGTGCTGAGCGATAAGATCATTTTGAGTGGGCAGCAGACCCTGTCTTCCTCAGCGGATAAATGCACATATTTCCCACTGCACTCGGATTTTGCACAGATTATTTCCTGACTGATGAATGACATAGCTGAAGTGGGGTTTGATTGCATTGAGGGGCTTGATTGCGCTGTTGTGGGGTCTGATTGTGCTGAAAGGTTTGATTGTGCCGCTGTGGGGTTTGATTGCACTGCTGTGGGGTTTGATTGTGCTGAAAGGTTTGATTGTGCCACTGTGGGGTTTGATTGTGCTGAGGGGTTTGATTACACAGTGGGGTTTGATTGTGCTGCTGAGGGGTTTGATTGTGTTGATGGGTTTTGGTACCGCTTCTGTTGGGTTTGATTATGCTGTGGGATTTGATTGTGCTGCTGAGGGGTTTGATTTCACTGCTGTGGGGTTTGATTGCGCTGCTGTGGGGGATGATTGCGCTGCTGTGGGGGTTGATTGTGCTGCTGTGGGGTTTGATTGTGCTGCTGAGGGGTTTGATTGTGCTGCTGAGGGGTTTGATTGCACTGCTGTGGGGTTTGATTGCGCTGCTGTGGGGGTTGATTGCGCTGCTGTGGGGGTTGACTGCACTGCTGTGGGGTTTGATTGTGCTGCTGAGGCATTTGATTGCACTGCCAAAGGGTTTGATTGCACTGCTGTGGGGTTTGGTTGTGTTGATGGGGTTTGATTGTGCTGCTGTGGGGATTGATTGTGCTGAGGGGTTTGATTACACAGTGGGGGTTGATTGTAGTGCTGAGGGGTTTGATTGCACTGCTGTGGGATTTGATTGTGCTGCTGAGGGGTTTGATTGTGCTGCTGTGGGGTTTGATTATCCTGTGGGGTTTGATTGTGCTGAAAGGTTTGATTGTACTGGTGTTGGGTTTGATTGCGCTGCTGAGGGGGTTGATTGTGCTGCTGAGGGGTTTGATTGCGCTGCTGAGGGGTTTGATTGTGCTGCTGAGGGGTTTGATTGTGCTGCTGAGGGGGTTGATTGTGCTGCTGAGGGGGTTGATTGTGCTGCTGAGGGGTTTGATCGTGCTGAAAGGTTTGATTGTGCTGCTGTGGGGTTTGATTGTGCTGCTGTGGGGTTTGATTGTTCTGCTGAGGGGTTTGATTGCGCTGCTGAGGGGTTTGATTGTGCTGCTGAGGGGTTTGATTGTGCTGCTGTGGGGTTTGATTGTGCTGCTGTGGGGTTTGACTGTGCTGCTGAGGGGTTTGATTGTGCTGCTGTGGGGTTTGATAGCAGAAGGAGTGTAAAAGCATGAGCTCCTCTGATGGACAAACAGATAAACAGCAGAATCACACAATTCACCTCTTTTCCTTCACTTTGGCTCTTAGCCACATTGTGGAGCTGAAGATAAACACTCTCATACGTATACTGTTCCCCATCAAACCTTCCAAACCGCAGTCCACACCTGGGTGAACTCCGCAAGTCATGCTAATTTAAGATAAGGCTGGGGAAGGTAGGTAATTCCAGGTGGAGTGATGGGAGGGGTAAGGAGCTGATCCCAAGCTTCCGTAAAGCTTAAATTTAAAATTGCATATCAGAGCAGTGTGATTTTGAGGATGGCACACAAGCTCAAGACAATTCCCAAAGAGACAGACCGGGTCAGGCTTATTAAATACACTGCTGAAAAATATAAAGTAATCCTAACCCTATTCCCCCTATGACTAGGAGCCTGAGACCCCCATGGACCAATCCTGTGCCTTGGTTTTGGACTCAGGCCCAAGGCTTTTTAAACCAAATCTAAGATATTGGGATAATGATCAGAGACTGGGTTGATTTTCTCCTGTGTATATATGGGCAAAATCCTTACAACCCAATATTTTAGACAAATATGTCGAACTAATGGTGGGGAATTTCACACAGAACAAAGCATCATGGTCTTTAAAAAGCATTGAATTATGGGACAAAAATATCAACCTTTAACTCTTAATATCTCATAAACAATAAGAGATAGAAACAAACAGTTTTTTTTGTTTTAAAGGTTGAAAATTTCTTTTTAAAATGAACTCATGAAATTAATTATAGAACAAACAAAATAAAACACCACAAAGGTGCAAAATAGGTGAAAAATAGGGCCCTAGGTAGCCAATCAGATAAAGACTAAGTAGGGGGGCGCACTTCTGGTATGAGTGCTTTCTGAAGGATTCCACAGAGTGGAATAGGTAAGAAAGCAGTCTGCCAGAGGGGCACACCCCTGGGGGTCTCTCACAGTAGAAGCTTGATGGCTTCCCGAAGGGTTCCAGTGTCGGGGGAATACTTGGCTGGAACAGGTAGGGCTTGAAGTCATCCGCTGTGAAGACCCCCACCCAGGGCCACCCGGGGGGTTAGCACCACTCCGGGCCCCTGGTAAAGCAGACCTGAAACCCTGCGGTGCTAACGAACGGTCTGTTTGGGCGCAGAAGCCGGGAGTCCTGGGGTGTCTGGGAGGCAGCGACCCGTTCGCGGCTGGCTCAGGCCCCTGGTGCTTTCGGTGACTGAGCTCTGGTCCCATCCTGGGATGGTAACCGTTGGTAACGGAGGACATGAATGGTGGTCTGGGGAACCTGGGAGGCAGTGATCCGTTCATGGCTGGCCCAGGGACCCTGACCCTCTAGCGGCTTGGCAGGCACCGATTTATTCGGTGCTGATCCTGGTTTGCTGGGGTCCTGGTGAGCCTGGAAGGCACCAGTCCATTTGGGCTGGTCCTGGTCTCATGGGACAACTTCTGTCTCTTTGGCACTGACTCTGCCATCCTTAGGTTAACCCAGACTGGTACGTATCGCTCGTATCTGATCTGGGGGAGACTGGAGCAGGCCCCAAGATGTAGACCCTTCTCAGGCTTGACTCGGGTGGTTGGGCTACCTAGCGGTGTTAACAAAAACCACTTGGGTCTAGCAAAGTAAGTATCCAGCCCCCCTGGGTCCACTTGGACAGCACGCAGGGTGTGGTGGTCTGGGGCCACAGACCTTAAATGGTGCTCAATTTTCTATTGGTGACTAGCACCACTCACACACCAGACCATTCTGCACATCATACGTGAGTCTGACCATCCAAAAAACCTTTGAGCTCTTAAATTCATCACCTCCCCAAAATTGTTGCGTTTGAAAAAAATCATTAAAGAAATTAAGAAAAATATCCAAGCTTGGATTAGATTAATTAAAACAATCTAATACTCCAAAAAAAAAACGAATTCTAACTTAATTAAAATTAATTTTTAAACTATTAGCCTAAAACTTAGATGTTTAAACCACAATTGAAGTTATAGTTAAACAAAATTACTCAGATGGATGAAGGGATGAACTCCCCAATCAGAACTCTCCTGTCAGACCCCTCTGAACAGAGTGCAGTGTGCAGTGTTGAGGCACAGTCCTCAGAAAGAAGCTGGGTCTGTGGCTAAAGGGAGGCAGAGAGAGGGCAGGCACATTTAAGGAAGTCTACTTTTTCATTGCGTGCAGTTGGCTGGATGTGCACGTTTAAGGAAGTCTGCTTTTGCATTGCGTGCAGTTAGCTGGATGTGCACGGTTAAGGAAGTCTGCTTTTGCATTGCGTGCAGTTAGCTGGATGTGCACGGTTAAGGAAGTCTGCTTTTGCATTGCGTGCAGTTGGCTGGATGTGCATGTTTAAGGAAGTCTGCTTTTGCATTGCGTGCAGTTAGCTGGATGTGCACGGTTAAGGAAGTCTACTTTTTCATTGCGTGCAGTTGGCTGGATGTGCACGTTTAAGGAAGTCTGCTTTTGCATTGCGTGCAGTTAGCTGGATGTGCACGGTTAAGGAAGTCTGCTTTTGCATTGCGTGCAGTTAGCTGGATGTGCACGGTTAAGGAAGTCTGCTTTTGCATTGCGTGCAGTTGGCTGGATGTGCATGTTTAAGGAAGTCTGCTTTTGCATTGCGTGCAGTTAGCTGGATGTGCACGGTTAAGGAAGTCTACTTTTTCATTGCGTGCAGTTGGCTGGATGTGCACGTTTAAGGAAGTCTGCTTTTGCATTGCGTGCAGTTAGCTGGATGTGCACGGTTAAGGAAGTCTGCTTTTGCATTGCGTGCAGTTAGCTGGATGTGCACAGTTAAGGAAGTCTGCTTTTGCATTGCGTGCAGTTGGCTGGATGTGCATGTTTAAGGAAGTCTGCTTTTGCATTGCGTGCAGTTAGCTGGATGTGCACGGTTAAGGAAGTCTGCTTTTGCATTGCGTGCAGTTGGCTGGATGTGCATGTTTAAGGAAGTCTGCTTTTGCATTGCGTGCAGTTAGCTGGATGTGCACGGTTAAGGAAGTCTGCTTTTGCATTGTGTGCAGTCGGCTGGATGTGCAAGTTTAGTGTGAGTTGTGTTTTTTCTTTGCTATGTGCGAAAGACGCAACTCCTCTGCTGTGGTTGGGAAGTCTGTCACAAATAAATTATTTCCAGTTGATATTACTTGAATCTGCCATTGGGGGTTAGTCATGTTGGTGGCAGGGCTTGTGCCTTCCCCACAGTTTAAGAGTGTCAGATTCCACTCAACCCACTTCAGACTCAACCCACTTCAGAGCTCCGCGCCCTGTCTCTCACCAGAATCTAGAGCTGTCCTACTGCGCTCGTCCAAGCCTCAGAAACATCAGTGACCAAAGCAGGAAAAGAGAAAATCATCCATTTATTTTATCTTCTTTCTTCTGCCTCCAGCCAATGTGAGACCTCTAGAGTGTTTATTAATGTGTGAATGAGTTCCCACTGTGCTGCGCTTAGCGCTTCATTTGCTGGTATAATATAAATCCTTGTGCTTGTTGAATTCATTATATAGGAAGGCCTTTGATATTTGTCTTGTCATTTACCATGTATATTTTTGTAGCAGTCTGAACTTTTCTGTAAGGCTTTTGGCATTTTGTTTTGACAGAAACCGGATATTGATACCAAATATCATTCTGAATTCAAATGTTAAATGAGCCTGAAAAAGTGTGTCACTGAATTAGAGTAAAACCGGCTTAGAGTTCTGCAGAGACTCAAAGCCTTTGACATGCGTTGGGTGATGCCCGTTTTATTAAGCTGACAGGTTTTGGTGGTGTTGCCACATATGATTCTGATGAAGGAATGCTGTGTGAATGTGATCTTATTTGATGTTGTTCTGGGAGTTTGTGGAAGGTTTATTTAGGATTATTAAATGTTAAAGTGAAGCCGGCAGCACAAGCAAAGGCCACTGAGACTAAGCTGTGGTTCCTCCTCAGTCACTGAGCCACTGAGACTAAGCTGTGGTTTTTCCTCAATAACTGAGACACTGAGAGTAAGCTGTGGTTCCTCCTCAGTCACTGAGACACTGAGACTAAGCTGTGGTTCCTCCTCAGTTACTGAGACACTGAGGCTAAGCTGTGGTTCTTCCTTGGTTACTGAGCCACTGAAGCTAAGCTGTCAGTCCCTCTATAGAACAGTAAGGCTATTGCCAGCTCATTAGCGGAGTCCTCATTAAACACAAACACAGGAAACAGTGCTAATCCAACTACGCAGTAATATTTCCCTGGATCTGGAAACACTGTCCTCTTTATTTTCATTGGAGCAGATGTTTGGCTGCACTGTAATGACAGCAACCACAGTTTGAGCACTGTATGATTACAGAGTAAAATTAGAGAATGGGTCGGTGGAACAGCAGTGGTAATTGAGGGTTGGTTTCAAGTCTGACCAGACTAACTGACAGAAACTATTTGCTTGTAGAAAGAGCCTGGAAGCTTCCTCCTGATAACTGACTACCATAGATGCACAAGCCCAACAGATTCATTTGCAGAGCAGAATGTGTGCGTGTGTGTGTGTGTGTGTGCGTGTGTGTTCATGTGGACATTAAAGAAAAAATAGAGGTTGGCAGACGTGTGGTGGGGGTGGGTGGGGGGTTGACAATTTTTTCCCCTTTAATTTTTTTCATTTTTGAGAACAAATTTTATGATGTAAATACTGTACATATGCCTCTTGATTAGGATCAAATTTGAGAAAATATTAAAGAACGTTCATTCACCATAAATGCATTATAACTAATGTTCTCACTAAAGAATGAAATTAAATATAGGCTTTAAAATGGACATAAAAAACGAAGGGGGATATGCCCTTCGTGTCCTTTATGGTAGTTATGGTGACGCTTGAGGCTAATTGTTCATTTTTTGGATGCCTGCTGCTGGCATGTTTCCTGTGATATTACTGTTACCCCTCTCTGGTATTCTATAAGATGCTCATTTAAAGGGAAAGTAATCAGCAGTACAACCCAACAACATAAAACTTCAGATGTTCTCAGAAATGATGTGTTGGAGTTCAATCCACTTTTCAAAGTGGACTTTTTAAACTGAGAACCATTTTCCATGCGTGGCACGGTGTGCGGTCCCACACGCATGTGACAGGTAGCACCATGTGACAGGTAGACAGGTAGCACCAGGTGACAGGTAGCACACGTTTATATTCCGTTCTGCGGCCGTTCTCTGCTGAGATCCTCTCCTGGGCTGTCCTTCACAGAGCTGACTGTCCAATCACACGACTGACTGAGCACCTGGCACACAGCCGACAGCCAACAATGCAGTGCTCTGGAACAAACACCCTCCCTCCTCAGATAGAGAGGGAGACAGAGAGGGAGAAGGGGAGAGAGGGAGAGAGAGGGAGACAAAGGGCTTGAGTTTTCGTCACTGACCTCCACTTGTCTGTCTCTTCAGCATTAACCTGAACCCTTCACTTTTCCACCTCTCTTTTCTTCCAGGGGAATCATAAACGGTCTCAGCTAAATAAACAAGCCCTCATTAATGCGCTGCTCTCATTTACAGAAGACAAAATGACCTGCCAGACTTGATTTGTACAGCATTGGATTTTTTGTTGATCATCAAGAAGAATTCTAAGGGAAAAGCAGGACTCCAAAGACTCTGTATGATTAAATAATTAAAACATGTCAAGGCCTTTTCACCTTTTAAATCATTTTCTATTACCAAATATGTTTTCAGAATTTTATGGCCCACACTTGGAGATATACTGTAGCGGGTGTCCAGAGGGGTACACTTCTTACTGATGCTGCTGCTAAGCTGTGGTTTGTTTTCCACTTCCAGACTCCATTCAGATTTGTGGTTGTGTTTCTTGTACAATGAGATTTTTCTCTGAGATAAATTACTTATTTGGCTTGCCAATGGCTGCCTGTAAACTATTTCCTGAATAATAACTTTAATATCAAAATATTATTCCATTTGCAGAGTTGTTCTTTGATTTGTATCAGGAAGACGTTTCTGTTCCAAAAGAGCGTTTCTGAAGAGGTGAGATGCATTTTTTCCTCACAGGAAATGTTGCTTCCTCTTTCTGGGGTTTCATGCTGCAGGATTTTCAACCCTCGACTTCCCATTAAAACACTAATGAAGTAGAAAAACAAACGCAACCCATAAAAAGGTGTGGGGGTTTTTTGTTCAAATGTTTCCGGAATTAAATTCATTTCATATCCCCACAGGATAATCAAACCCCACAGCAACCCACACACACCACATACTGTACCCTAACGCACACACACCACATACTGTACTCTAACCCTAATGCACACACACCACATACTGTACCCTAACCCTGAGGCACACACACCACATACTGTACCCTAACGCACACACACCACATACTGCACCCTAACCCTAATGCACACACACCACATACTGTACCCTAACCCTGAGGCACACAAACCACATACTGTACCCTAACCTACACACCACATACTGTACCCTAACCCCCACACACCACATACTGTACCCTAATGCACACACACCACATACTGTACCCTAACCCTAACCCACACACACCACATACTGTACCCTAAACCTAACCCACACACACCACATACTGTACCCTAACCCTAACCCACACACACCACATACTGTACCCTAACGCACACACACCACATAACCCACACACACACCACATACTGTACCCTAACCCTGAGGCACACACACCACATACTGTACCCTAACCACACACACCACACATACTGTAACCCTAACATACCACATACTGTACCCTAACGCACACCATACCACATACTGTACCCACCCTGAGGCACACACCACATACTGTACCCTAACCTACACACCACATAACCCCTACTGTACCCTAAACGCACACACCACATACTGTACCCTAACCTACTGCACACACACCATACTGTACCCTAACCCTAACACACACACCACATACTGTACCCTAACCCTATCCCACCACTCACCACATACTGTACCCCTAACCCTAATGCACACACACCACACCCTAACACACACCACAGTACGCACCACATAACCCTAACCCACACACACCACATACTGTACCCTAAACCTAACCCACACCCACCACATACTGCACCCTAACCCACACACACCACATACTGCACCCTAACCCTAATGCACACACCACCACATACTGTACCCTCACGCACACACACCACATACTGTACCCTAACCCTAACCCACACACACCACATACTGTACATTACATTACATTACATTCATTTGGCAGACGCTTTTATCCAAAGCGACGTACAAAAAGTGCATTTCATGGTCATAGACAACTACTAAACACAGGTACAGTAAGATACAATACTAATTTTGTACAGCTATTTCTAGCCAAGAACACAGTTTAGTTCACACGGTGAACACTATTCAGACCTAACCTCTGCAAAGCCAACTAGGCAGAAGAATAAGCTACAGTATTAGGACAAATACAAATTACCAAAAAGTGCTGGGATGGGGCAACATGTAACAAGTGTCATGAAAAAAAGGGGGGGGGGGGATTTAGGGTGAAATATACAGCGTGGTGGTGGTTAGTCTAGGTATAGTCTGAAGAGATGAGTCTTCAGGCCACGGCGGAAGATGGGTAGTGAGGGGGAGGTTTGGAGAGGGACGGGGAGTTCGTTCCACCACTGGGGAGCTAGGGTGGAGAAGCTCTGTGATCCCTTTGGGCGGGTGGGAGGGGTTACAAGGCGCCCTGCTGCCGCAGAGCGGAGTGGTCGAGCAAGCACATAGAATCAAGTCATGTCCTGTAAGTAGATGGGGGCTGTCCTGTTGGCAGCAGTGTAGGCAAGGGTCAGGGCTTTGAACTGGATCCTGGCAGCGACCGGTAGCCAGTGGAGTGATCGCAGCAGAGGAGTGACGTGGGAGAATTTGGGAAGGTTGTAGATGAGTCGGGCAGCGGCATTCTGTACCCTAACCCACACACGCCTAACCCACACACTCAGCACATACAGTACCTTAACCCTACCCTACACACAACACATACTGTATCCACATACAGCACAGCCTCTTTTCCTCAGTGGATATAGATTCTTACATTTTCAGTGTGTCAGCAATTTCCAATAGTCTGATAAATCACTTCGGAACAGTAAAAAGAAATTGTGCTCTTGGACTGTTAGTCCAACCCATGGTTGTATTTTCGGGTCAGGTAGCCAGGTTGAACTCACTTCCTGTGTAAGTCACGTAGCCTGCTAGAACCCACTTCCTGTGTAAGTCAAGTAGCCTGGTAGAACTCATCGCTCTAGTGCTTCTCTGGATCTGAATATGCTGTTGACAGAATCTGTAAGAGCGGGAGTTTTATAAGAGACAGACAGACAGAGTCGGTAAGAGCGAGAGTTTTATAAGAGAGAGCAGACAGACAGTCTGTAAGAGCGGGAGTTTTATAAGAGACAGACAGACTGTCTGTAAGAGCGGGAGTTTTATAAGAGACAGCAGACAGACAGAGTCTGTAAGAGCGAGAGTTTTATAAGAGACAGCAGATAGACAGTCTGTAAGAGCGGGAGTTTTATAAGAGACAGCAGATAGACAGTCTGTAAGAGCGAGAGTTTTATAAGAGACAGCAGATAGACAGTCTGTAAGAGCGGGAGTTTTATAAGAGACAGCAGATAGACAGTCTGTAAGAGCGGGAGTTTTATAAGAGACAGCAGATAGACAGTCTGTAAGAGCGGGAGTTTTATAAGAGACAGCAGACAGACAGAGTCTGTAAGAGCGGGAGTTTTATAAGAGACAGCAGACAGAGTCTGTAAGAACAGGAGTTTTATAAGAGACAGACAGGGTCTGTAAGAGCGGGAGTTTTATTGAGACAGCGCACCGGTGAAGAAGGGGACATGCCCGGGAATCACTTAGCGCCGTCTCTGAGGGAAGCGCCAGACCGCTGTCAGGAAAAGAGCTGCCAGCTTCAGTCCCGCTGTTCTTTGATTCTGAGTCTATGCAAAGCAAAGCCAGCTGAGAGCTGAGATTATCACCTTTAAAAAACAGAGGAATGCGTTTCTGTATGAATTGTTATTCACATTTTATAATGAATCATAATCTCCCCAACACTGCTTTGAAATGGTCTCCTACTCATTGATATGCATCTTGCTTCCTTCTTTCTTCTAAAGACAGGTTCCCATGATGCTTTGTGTTTGCAGGAAGTGTCATTAATAATGTGTTTTTTTCTGGTCTTTAATATAGACCTGAAGGATGCTGGGAAATTGCTGGCAGATTTCTTCTTTGTTGTTGCTTCATTCTTCTCCACCTTCAAAGAGCAGTCTCTTGTAATTCTCTGTAGATTTAGTATGAAAATATAAATGTGGTGTTACTATTCTTTTGAATTTTCTGAAGTTTTGTTTTCTTTTTCTCTGGCAGCCAGCATGGGGACTGAAGAGCTGCTGTGCAGTCTCCTGGGAGTGAGAGAAAAACAATCTGCACATTTACAGAGTGCACTGCATGCCAAACATTTCCCAACCAGTTCAGCTTGTGAGCATTCCCGCCTCATGGATCCACCATTTCATCTGCAGAGGCTGTGCTTTTCAGCCCAGCTCTCACAGTCTGTGCCAGTCTGCGCAGCTGCAGCTCTCACAGTCTGCGTCCGTCTGCGCAGCTGCAACTCTCACCGTCTGCGGCCGTCTGCGCAGCTGCAACTCTCACCGTCTACACCCGTATGCGCAGCACAGCTGTGTCTTCATACAGATGTTTTTGGTGGGACATGAGATCCTTTTCCAAGATTTAGTGTCAGCAACTTCAGCTGTTATGTGGGATAAGCCCTTATGCTGTTTTCAGCAATGCTGTGGTTAAAGTTTTGAACGTTAACTGTTGTCTTATTAAACTGTTTCTTTTTCTGTCCAAAGGACTTCACTGCAGCGAGTTACCAGGAAACATGAGAAGACCCTGCCTTTCCCCAGGAGACACTGGGTTATGGTAATGGCTGGCTATTGATCTGTAACTGAAACACACATTAGAATGAATTATGCATGCAGAATTCAAATTCAAAGTCAAATGGAGCTTTATTGGCATGACAATATAAACACAACATCATTCACAGTTACCAATCAATTCAGGCTTCACAGCACAATGAGGCAGTGGTGGATTGGCCGGTTTGTGTCTGTGGCTGTTTGCGCTCCCTGACCAGCGCATTCTTCTCTCCTGATTAAGAGTCTCCAGCAGGCTCCCGCTCGGTGACAGAAAGGCGGCTGGACTGTTTAAGGGCAGATGAGGCCGGGATGCACTGCGATGAGCAGACAGAGTGTCCTGCCCGGGATCCAGCGGAATGAACAGAATGAGGAATGATAGATTTGTGTGGGAGAGAAGCAGGAAAAGCAGGCCGTCCCTTCATCCTGTTGTTTTTGGAGGAATACCGGGTGTGCCTCTGGTGCGTAGCAGAACCCAAAAGCGAAGAAGCACGCACCGTCGGATGTGAGCCAGACCCGGGCTCTTTCAGTGACCCCAGAGCACGAGCGCTCCAGGATCTGAGGACACAACGGACAGCCAAGCTCACTCAACGAGCCCCACGTGTGAAAGCGCCTCACTCAGCAAATGAAACACTGAGTTCTTTTTCTCTGTTCTTCTTTTTCCCTCCAAACTGCTGCCACCGCAGGCCGCCACTTTCGGCTCGACTAATCGCTGCTTTATCGGAGGGAGAGAGGCGTGTCCATATTAATTAGACACACAAAACTCTCCTGCCGTGAGCCTCTGCATGCAGTCAGACCCCCAGGGAAGACAGAAGGGCTTATTTTAGGCCTAATGACCGGGAGGAAATCAAGGAAAAATACAGAGGAATGAAGTCATTCTGACCTTTTAACAAATCCAGCATGTGGCCGCGGTGGAGAGCGAGTGGTGATCCGCTGCACTCCCTCCCTGGTGGTCCCAGAGCATCCGCACTGGAGCACAGCAGGGCCGGGGAAACAGAGCAAGTGAGCGCAGGACAGAGACCATGTTTCCATCTCTCTGCTTCCTGTCTCCACCACTTCACCTGCTCTCTGCTTCCTGTCTCCACCACTTCACCTGCTCTCTGCTTCCTGTCTCCACCACTTCACCTGCTCTCTGCTTCCTGTCTCCACCACTTCACCTGCTCTCTGCTTCCTGTCTCCACCACTTCACCTGCTCTCTGCTTCCTGTCTGCACCACTTCATCTCTCTGCTTCCTGTCTGCACCACTTCACCTGCTCTCTGCTTCTGTCTGCACTACTTCACCTGCTCTCTGCTTCCTGTCTCCACCACTTCACCTGCTCTCTGCTTCCTGTCTCCACCACTTCACCTGCTCTCCTCCTCCGCTCTTCTCCTCTCCTCTCTGCTCTGATTCTCTGCAGGACGTGGAAGAGCCTGCTGCACTGACCTGCTCATGGGTTAGGTGAGGAGTGTTATATCCTCCTGCAGAGCTGGCAGGACTTGCTTTATCCTCTACCTGTACGTGTGCTCAGCTGGGAGGGGTCACATGTAGCTCTTATTACTGGAGGAAATGGGGAAACAGTCTCTGTGCCCCCCCAAATCCCCCCCCCCAGGTTTCCTTGTTGAATGAACAGCAGAAGATTTATGCCCGAGTGCCACAGAACAGCTTTGGCTGGATTTGGAGCCGTTTACCGTGTCAGAGGGGCTGAAGCCTGCGGTCTGATGGATGAGCTTGAGCAGAAGGGAAGTCTACAGTTACAGGAGCTGTTGCATATTTTATATTTTATTTAGCATCACATGCCATATTTGGCCCCGTGGGGACTCTGGTTCAGGTAGCCGAACCCCCACATGGAAGAAGAGGGGGGATAACAGGGTGGTTTCCTCTCTTCCTCTTCCTCTGCCCCAGATGTGCTTACGAAGCTCTGCTAATAAACAGACACACAGGCTGACTCTGTGCTGTGACTGCTCAGACTGTAATGTAGGGATCATTGTACTGAGTGTGCACGTGTCTAAGTGTGCTGGAGTTATTCAATCAAACACAGTCTGATGTTTATATTTTACTGTGATTTTCAGTAGCTACCTTATATAAACATTGGCAGGCACACTGCTCATTTATGAGTCTGGATTTTCAGTCTGTATGTTCGTCTGTGTCTGTCTATTGGTCAGTTGGTATGTCTGTCTGTCTGTCTGTCGATCAGTCTGTATGTCCATCTGCGTGTCTGTCTGTCGATCAGTCTGTATGTCCATCTGTGTGTCTGTCTGTGTGTCTGTCTGTCTGTATGTCCATCTGTCTGTCTGTCTGTCTGTATGTCCATCTGCGTGTCTGTCTGTCTGTCTGTCTGTATGTCCATCTGTGTGTCTGTCAGTCTGTCAGTCAGTCGGATGTCTGCTGTCTCAGTGAGGCACACTGATGTGACGGGGGGAATGTGAACATTAAATGAGACATTTTATTGGCCTTTTTTAGGGGCTGGTTTCCTTTGAGGAGCAGCAATAACAGAAACCTCTCCAAATTCGGAAAATATTTTTCAACATCTGCCACAAAACCCAAATTGGAGTAATGGTTTGAGTTTAAATTGATTTCTAAAAATGATGCTCCATTAGAGGTTGAAAATCTTGGGGGATTTATTATGATTGAATCTGAGAAAAAAAATCATTTCAGGGGGATTGGAGGAGAGAGAATTGAGGCTGGCCCTTATTGGGTCAGACGTGTTTAACTGTACTGTTCATTTAGGAAAGCTGTATATTGATTCATTGGGAAAGACGAGGCTGAAAGTTGAAAGTGATTATTCTTCTCAAGGTGAACTCGTTAAAGCCGTTTATTGCACTGACATGATGAAGGAGGAGCGGATTAATTTTCCAGATGAATGTGATGTGATGTGCGGTGAGAATGTGGCAGTGTGTTCGCTCAGGTGGACCAGGCCAGTGTGTTCTTGTGGGGAACACCTGGAGTTCAGGTGTTCCTCAGCCTCCTTGCTCCTGGTGGCACTTACACAGGCCTGAGTGCACGTGCTCAGTGTATTTAAAGAGTCATTTACACTGTAGGAGAGCATATACATCAGCTCCACAGAGAAATACACTGTAGGAGAGCATATACATCAGCTCCACAGAGAAATACACTGTAGGAGAGCATATACATCAGCTCCATAGAGAAATACACTGACTGTTAGAAAGTGTATCTGTTAGATCACACAGAGATACACTGTTAGAGAGTGTATCTGTTAGATCACACAGAGGGATACACTGTAAGGGAGTGTATCTGTTAGATCACACACAGAGGGATACACTGTTAGGGAGTGTATCTGTTAGATCACACAGAGGGATACACTGTTAGGGAGTGTATCGGTTAGATCACACAGATACACTGTTAGAGAGTGTATCGGTTAGATCACACAGAGATACACTGTTAGAGAGTGTATCTGTTAGACATCAGAGAGGGATACACTGTTAGAGAGTGTATCTGTTGGATATCAGAGAGGGACACACTGTTAGGGAGTGTATCTGTTAGATCACTCAGAGAAGGATACACTGTTAGGGAGTGTATCTGTTAGACATCAGATAGGGATAAACTGTTAGAGAGTGTATCTGTTAGATCACACAGAGATACACTGTTAGAGAGTGTATCTGTTAGATCACTCAGAGAAGGATACACTGTTAGAGAGTGTATCTGTTATACATCAGAGAGGGATACACTGTTAGAGAGTGTATCTGTTATACATCAGAGAGGGATACACTGTTAGAGAGTGTATCTGTTATACATCAGAGAGGGATACACTGTTAGAGAGTGTATCTGTTATACATCAGAGAGATGCACTGTTAGAGAGTGTATCTGTTAGACATCAGAGAGGGATACACTGTTAGAGAGTGTATCAGTTAGACATCAGAGAGGGATACACTGTTAGAGAGTGTATTGGTTAGATCACACAGATAGATGCACCATTACCAGGGAAACTGGGAGAATCTTTTCAGGACCCCCTTGTCCCAGCAGCCTCTCCTGCAAAGCTTTGCGCATGCTTCCCCAGCTTTAAATTAATAATCTTTAAAAAAAAAAATCATGTCGGTCTGGCACTGATTTGGCTGACTCACGGCTGAGCTTCGCTGCATAGGAGTTTTTCTCCACCTGTACCAGGGGTGTTGGGCTGGAAATATTTACTCTACCAACCCTCCCCCCCCCCCCCCCCCCACCCCCCCCGTATTGTGTCTCCCACAAATATGTTCAGGTTGTTGGAGAGGGCTGCTGAACACTATGGCAGACTCTGAGGATAATATCACACAGATTGGCTCTCTGCAGGGGGGGTGGGGGGGGCAGGGGCAGCTGGGGTGGGGGGCTTTGATCCCCCCTCAGTATAAATGTGGCTCCCATAGGAAGTAACAGGAACCACCCCCCCCCCCCCCCCCCCCCCCACCGCCATGGCCGCGGGCAGGAGGAGCGGTTTCCTGCACCCTCTGTACTTTTTAAATCTTCTGCACAAACACAGTCGGATGGAGAAATTTCATATCAGCAGAGTTCTCCTGGCAAATATAACAGAAGACATGTTTCCTATTGAAAGTGGGGGTGTTGGGAGGTGCAGAGGAGGTTTAGCATGATAAGCATACATTTTTGTCCCAAACCCTCCTAACCTTAAACCTACCTCTAACTCTCACCTAAGCCCTTCCTGGAAAGTGTAAAATAATACTGGGCATGATTTGGCTGGAGTGGATTTAGGGACAGGAGAATGAGAGACCGACAGCCCATCGAAAGCCTGAACTCTCTGGAGAATTACAACAATATTCATATTCCTAATGCTCAAGTTTGGTGACCAAGAATAAAAAATAAAATGAACACATTTGGGCAGATCATGATTACTTGGGCAGATATGTTTATTGGCTGTTCTCTTTAATTTCCTGCTGTCATCTGTGCATAGTTGCTCTGTTAACACGTAAGACATAAGAGTGCTGATCCAGTGCTGCACAGCTCACACATGCTTGCTTAGCCTTTTCAGAGCTGTGTGGAGTCCCTGAGCAGAGAGCGGCGCCAGGCCACTGAGATTTTGCAGTGACACGATGTTCTTCTGCCCTGCTGCTGGTTTTCGCCGTTGTGGATTGTTTACCTGTGGCCTTCTCTCTACAGGAATGGACACACAGGGCAAATCTCCCAGAATGCTTTGCTGCTGGGTCCGGTTTCCCCGGCGGGGTCTCGCTGCCTCGGCAGGGGTGATGGGATCTCCACAGCAGGTCACCCCAAGATTTATCCGGTGCACTTTGATGACATCACTGCAGTTGGGTTCCCTGCCAAAGAAAATGGTGCCTCCTGACCAATGAGGAGAGAGAAGGTGCCTCCTGACCAATGAGGAGAGAGATGGCCGTCTCTGAGCGCTCTGGCAGGTGCCCTACATCAACATCACCCCAGATCCTGTGCTGGAATGCGCTGATGTCACCGGACCAGAACCCCAAATCCCGGCGGGGCTGGCCCATCCGCCACGGTCCCGCGGCAGGGCAGGCTGGGAACGTCTTTCATTCCTTTATTCCTCCCTTCATTTTCTCACTTGATTGACAGGCCACTGAGGCCTAGTTCAAAAAAGCCATAAATCTCAGTGTCAATAATGTAGCACACAGTGGAAATGATGTAATATTATTAGACTGCAGCGCATTCGACTGCACACAGTACAGTCTAACAAATCATCGCTTCCATCCCATGAATCCCCATGGAACTGAAGAACACAGCATTTCAGCATGTAGAAATTTCATAAAGTAAAAGTCTGTGGTCCACAGGGTGTGCAAAATTATATTTGAATGATGCTGGCTTTACTCAGTCTTGGCTGCGTAAGTGGTCAAAATAAAATTGCCAGTCAAATCCTTTTCCAGTCTGTGTTTAAAAAGCTACTGGACTGACCACATCTGTGCTGCTCTGTGTGGAACAGATCCTGAACTTTTTATTTCTGTTGCACTGAGCATTACTGCAGAATTCAGTTCAATCCCACCACTCTTTCATTAATTCTTTTGTCCTTTTTTTTACCTCATAATTCCTTAAGTAACATAATCCAGAAGAATAAATCAAACAATCTTTCATGAGAAGAAAATACGTTTTTTGAAAATTGTGACAAAAAATTAGATTCTTAATTTCTGCAACCTGACTTTGCATAACCTGACTTTGCCATCTACCAATTTTTAAAATTTGTATTTATATAGAAGGCTGTGGGTGAATAAGTATTCACCCAGAATGTTCCATGCTCAAAACTTCAACCTTCATGTGCTGCTGGAGAACGCATGTTTCACACACAGACACTGCTTGCGTCACTGTTTAGTTTAACACACTCGCCCATATATATATATATATATATGTGTGTGTGTGTGTGTGTGTGTGTGTGTGTGTGTGTATATGTATATATCCGCATGCATATATACACTCAGTGGCCACTTTATTAGGTAAACCTGCTTGTTGCTGTAATGCACCATGCTACTCCAAACTGCTGATTAAGTGTCTGCAGCTGAATATTGCAAACACATGCAGACATGATGAATAGGGTTCATTGCTGTTTGACCAACCTTAGAATGATCTAAGTGACTTTGACCATGGTGTGGTTGTTGGTGGCAGACTTGGTGGTTTCAGCATCTCAGAAAAAGCTTCCCTCCTGAGGGTTTCACACAGTCTCTCGAGTTTACAGAGGATGGTGCGCTAAACAAAAAACATCCAGTGAGTGGCAGTTCTGTGGGTGAAAACAGCTTGTAAATGAGAGAGGCCAGAGGAGAATGGGCAGATTCAAGCAAACAGGAAGGCCACAAAAGCTCAGATTACAGCCATTTACACCAGCAGTGTGCTGAAGGGCATCTCTGAATGCACAAGGCATCAGAACTTGATGCAGAAGGGCTACAGCAGCAGAAGACCACCCCAGGTTCCACTCCTGTCAGCTAAAGACAGGAAGATTGGCCACAGTGAGCATGTGATCATCAAGCCTGGACGACTGATGATTGAGAAAACTCTGCCGGGTCTGCTGGTGGCAGGGTCAGCAGATGGCAGAGTCAGAATTTGGCGCAAACAGCATGAATCCATAGATCCAGCCTGCCTTGTGTCAACAGTGCAGGCTGCTGCTGCTGGTGTAATGGTGTGAGCAATGTTTTCTTGGCACACATAAGGCCCCTTATTACCAATTGAGCATCATTTGAATTCCACAGTATACCTAAGCATTGCTGCTGACCATGTGCCTCCCTTTATGGTCACAGTCTATCCAAATGGTTGCTTCCAGCTGGATGTCCCATGTCACAAAGCACGCATCATCACAACCTGGTTCCACTAACATGACACTGAATTCAGTTTACTCCAATGGCCTGCACAGTCCCCAGATCTCAAATCCAACAGAGCTGAAGAGGTGGAATGGGAGGTTTGAATGTGTGGCTGAAAAATCAGCAGGAACTGCATGATGCTATCGAGTCAGTAAGGACCAAAGGAATGTTTACAACGCCTTGTTGAATCTGTGCTGCAAAGAATCCAGGCTGTTCTGGGGGTAAAGGGGGTCCTTCTTGGGACTAAATGGGTGTACCTAATAAAGTGGCCACTAACTACAGGATAACGTTTTCCAACTGCAAAAAGGCGACTGCTGAATCATGCAAAAAATACCACGAGAGCATGTATGTTATTCAGTGGGAAGGAAACCTGATCATTTTCAAATTTCTATATAAAATACCTGAATTAAGCCACCCAGCCAGCATGGACCAATAAGCTCTTTAGTATGGATTTCCAGCTGCATACCCCAACTGCAAAAATGTATGATCTTTAAAAATGCAAAAAGTCTATTTGATTTTGCTTTAGAGATACTTTTAGCCACTTATTTTTAGAGGCATAGACATCTAGTGAATGGAATTAAGTAAAAAAAAAAAAAAACAATTGTCAGGAACCTGAAATCTCAGATAGTTTAATAACTGAAATTTAAGGAGCAGGATTGAGGAAATTGCTTAAATGTGGTATTTATATATGCAAGCAACTGAAAATTTATGTTTTTCTGCCTAAGGCCAGTGTTTCAGCATTTTTAAAATACTTTTACCTAGTTTATAAGGAACCTGTCTGGCTCCTTTTCGGTGGTATTCCCTGTAGGAATTGTCTGTTCCCTGTAGGAATTCTTTATTCCCTGTCTGTTTTCAGAACTGCATGGAATTACAAGAAAGAATGAGAGTTTTTTCTCGCGTCCAAGACAAACAGCGCAGTCTTTGGCAGGTCGCAGATGTTGGGCGCCGGTGAGCTGTGCTGAGCTGCTGGAGAGGCATTAACACATGGAAATGTTATGCTGCTCTCACTGCACCTATTAACTCACACAACAATGTGCGGGAAAGAATCTGCTTCAGATGGAGCGAGCCTCAGTGAGGGGAGAGCGAGCCAGTTATGAGTCTCCTCACACACACCGGGCTGACCGGCTCCAAAAATACATCTATAAAAGAAAATCTCTTCAGATTAGAGAGTGGTCTGAGTTGGGCTTTTAAAAAGGAGTTACCATAGTTACCATTATTGTGTTCTAACATTTCCAGTCCTACCATGATCTCATTATTATTATTATTATTATTATTATTATTATTATTATTATTATTATTATTATTAGGAGTAGTAGTAGTATTATTACTGCTGCTGTTGTTGTTATATTACTCTGAGTTAAGATAATGTGGCTCTTTATGTGTGTTATATACTTCAGTTTTATTATCTTGCTTTGAACTTATTGATATTTATCCGTGTCAAATTAAACAACTGCTGCAGAATGAGAATAGGGGTTTCTTTTTCTTTTTCTTCTTCTAGGAATGCTGGGATATTGCCAACCTTGGATAAGATTTAAAAAAATGTGATAACAGAAAGCAGGACAGACTGAAAGAATCAGATCAAGTGAACCAGAACAGCTTGACCTTCATGAAAGGAGAATTACATTTCATCGAGGACTTCGTTCTTTTTTTAACAGAACCGTTTGTCTCTCCTCTGATTGGTTCCTCTCAGCCGAGCAGGTGGGGTCTGCGAGGGACTCCCAGAATGTGCAGACCTTGGGTTTGGCTTTGCTGCTCCTTGATCAAAGTCAGAATCCTTCTCGCTGTAGTGCTCTGAGTGCCAGAGATTCGACGCCGTTAAAGGCAAACTGACAGAAACGTTAAATCCGCCTGCAGAAACGCCCCAGTCCGACAGCTCTATAGCTGCTCAGTATCTATACACAGCATATCTTTATCTACGTCTGCAGAAAAAGTCAACTGTTTAAAATCCCAACCGTGCTTTTAGTGGTTAATATTTCCTTGTTTGTGTTCCTTAAACTGAACACCCCCCCAGTGAGAGAGACTCACTGGGGTCCTGCCTCTCCACGGTCAGCACTCCCCCCCCCCCCCCCCCCCCCCCCCCCCCCCCCCCCCCCCCCCCCCCCCCCCCCCCCCCCCACCCAGAGGCACGGGGTCTGAGGCTCCACCATGGCGGGTCATGTGATTTGCAAACACAGGATGAGTCACTTTATCATCACTGAATATTTCCGGGCAGCAGTGTGGCCAACTGCTTGTCTTCATTTGGTTGTTAAATGATAATATTCCAGGGAGGTGGAGGGTGCCCGTTGACCCCAGGAATTCCGCCCCTCTGCCAGAGGAAGGGGCCTGTCCCGGTTCTCTGTGCCACGGCTCCAACGGGACAGTGCAGTGGTGGGACAGGATCTCCAGCTGCACTCTTATTGCTCTTTAACGGGAGCGCAAGTGCAGACAGAAGGCAGGTGTAGCTTAACTGTAAACGCTCTGAGATCCGGCCAGGTGAACAGGTCAGAGTGCACAGCAGGGCTGCCGTGATGACATCATGCATCTGCTATCTGCTGTGGTTCAGCAGAACTCCCTCTGTCCCAGATCTCTGAGCCAGTCTGGCGCCACCCTCCCCCCCCCCCCCCCCGCCCCACCACACCCCTCGACCCAGTGCCCCGCTAACCCTGTGCCCACATCCTCATTTCTCTTCTTTTGCCTGGTGACACCCCTTCAGGGAACAGGACCTGCACTGTACCCCCCTCCCCTCTGAGCAGCTGACAGACACGGGGCTCTGCCCAGCGTGATCAGCCAGGAGCCCGAAGCGATCAGCCGGGAACCCGAAGCGATCAGCCGGGAACCCGGAGCTGCCTTCGTTATCCCCGCTGCTCGCTGAGCTGCCTGCCCACTGCTTCATACGTCTCTCTCCTTCACGCGCTAGGCATACGCATCCCACTAACAAACCCCGCCTAACAAGCACCCCGCTAACAAACACCCGCCTAACGAGCATCCCGCTAACAAACCCCCGCCTAACGAGCATCCCGCTAACAAACACCCGCCTAACGAGCATCCTGCTAACAAACACCCGCCTAACGAGCATCCGCTAACAAACCCCCGCCTAACGAGCATCCCGCTAACAAACACCCGCCTAACGAGCATTCCGCTAACAAACACCCTCTTAACGAGCATTCCGCTAACAAACACCCTCTTAACGAGCATCCCGCTAACAAACACCCTCTTAACGAGCATTCCGCTAACAAACACTCGCCTAACGAGCATTCTGCTAACAAACACCCGCCTAACGGGCAGCCCGCTAACAAACACCTGCCTAACGAGCATCCCGCTAACAAACCCCCGCCTAACGAGCATCCCTCTAACAAACACTCGCCTAACGAGCATTCCGCTAACAAACACTCGCCTAACGAGCATTCCGCTAACAAACCCCCGCCTAACGAGCATCCCTCTAACAAACACTCGCCTAACGAGCATTCCGCTAACAAACACTCGCCTAACGAGCATTCCGCTAACAAACACCCGCCTATCGAGCATCCCGCTAACAAACACCCGCCTAAGGAGCATCCCGCTAACAAACACCCGCCTAAGGAGCATCCCGCTAACAAACACCCGCCTAAGGAGCATCCCGCTAACAAACACCCGCCTAACGAGCATCCCGCTAACAAACACCTGCCTAACGAGCATCCCGCTAACAAACCCCCGCCTAACGAGCATCCCTCTAACAAACACTCGCCTAACGAGCATTCCGCTAACAAACACTCGCCTAACGAGCATTCCGCTAACAAACCCCCGCCTAACGAGCACCCCGCTAACAAACACCCGCCTAAGGAGCATCCCGCTAACAAACACCCGCCTAACGAGCATCCCGCTAACAAACACCCGCCTAACAAGCACCCCGCTAACAAACACCCGCCTAACAAGCATCCCGCTAACAAACACCCGCCTAACGAGCATCCCGCTAACAAACACCCGCCTAAGGAGCATCCCTGCTAACAAACACCCGCCTAATGAGCATCCCGCTAACAAACACCCGCCTAAGAGATCATCCTGCTAACAAACACCCGCCTAACAAGCATCCCGCTAACAAACACTCGCCTAACAAGCATCCCGCTAACAAACACCCGCCTAAGGAGCATCCTGCTAACAAACACCCGCCTAATGAGCATCCCGCTAACAAACACCCGCCTAAGGAGCATCCCGCTAACAAACACCCGCCTAAGGAGCATCCCGCTAACAAACACCCGCCTAAGGAGCATCCCGCTAACAAACACCCGCCTAAGGAGCATCCCGCTAACAAACACCCGCCTAACGAGCATCCCGCTAACAAACACCCGCCTAACAAGCACCCCGCTAACAAACACCCGCCTAACAAGCATCCCGCTAACAAACACTCGTCTAAGGAGCATCCCGCTAACAAACACCCGCCTAACGAGCATCCCTCTAACAAACACCCACCTAAGGAGCATCCCGCTAACAAGCCCCCGCCTAACGAGCATCCCGCTAACAAACACCCGCCTAAGGAGCATCCCGCTAACAAACACTCGCCTAACGAGCATTCCGCTAACAAACACCCGCCTAACGAGCATCCCGCTAACAAACACCCGCCTAAGGAGCATCCCGCTAACAAACACCCGCCTAAGGAGCATCCCGCTAACAAACCCCCGCCTAACGAGCATCCCGCTAACAAACCCCCGCCTAACGAGCATCCCGCTAACAAACACTCGCCTAACGAGCATTCCGCTAACAAACCCCCGCCTAAGGAGCATCCCGCTAACAAACCCCCGCCTAAGGAGCATCCCGCTAACAAACCCCGCCTAACGAGCATCCCGCTAACAAACACCCGCCTAACGAGCATCCCTCTAACAAACACCCGCCTAATGAGCATCCCGCTAACAAACACCCGCCTAACGAGCAACGTGCTAAAAAACATTACGACTCCTATCAGACCGAGACCTGGCCTGCAGTGTACTCAACATTGTGATATATAGTGACACACATGCTACACACTTGTTTCCTTGCTCATGAATAGATTGGGACCCTCTTAGCTCATTGAAGGAGCATTTAACAGGTTGAAATGTCGATATTAAATTTTTTGGTCATTTAAAATCATACTGCATTCATAACTTCTAAACTGCTGTGAGTGAAAGCGCCTCTGTCATTCATTAAATGGATATGTTGAGTTGCTTTACCACTTCCAACTGCATTAACAAGCTGTGAATAAGCATTAATTAATAAAAATTTGTTGTTTATTGTTGTACAAATACAAGCCCCAATCAGTTCTGAGGCTTTAAAATGAACAGCCAATGCAAAGAAAGAAGCTTGGAAGAGGATTCATAAAATACCTTTCTGCTGCATGTTCATTTCATCTGTGCACTCAGCAGAAATATGTTGTGTTTTACATTTCTGGCCCAGAGAAGGGGGTGGGGGTGGGGGGGAGACTGCTGGGTGAGGGAGACTGTTTGCTCAAGTGGAGCCAATTACCCAAAATCAATTGGATCTTCCTCCCTCTCTCCTTTCCTCCCTCCTCTCTTTTCCTCTCTCTCCATCTCTCAGGCATGGTGTCTAGCCACAGCGCATCCATTAGAGCTGGGCTCCTTTCAAATAAACAGGCCCGTAAAGACTGTTTTCTCAATGACCAGGACCCATTACGCCCAGGAAACTTAAACATCTCTGACAGGCAAAATGGCCGCAGACAAATCGCTCCCGCTTTCTAGTGGCTGGGTTTGAGGGATGCTGATGCGTCCTGACTGCTTCCTGCAGCGGGGGCGAATGCGTGAGAGCCTCAGCGACGTGCCGTAATGATGGTGTCAGGGCTGAAATTAAGCGTTTTTATTTGCCTGCAATTACACTACTGAAAATAAATGACCTGAACTGGAGGAGATTTCATCACACTGACTCCAGCTCTGCAGACCCTGGAAAATGCCGCTCTGCTTTGGAATAACGCCACACAGCCCCTCCTTTCATGCACTTCCAAGGCCCCAGCATATTACAGGCTCTTTTATTTAAATCATCTTCAACCGTTTATGCAAACAAAAAAAAAAAAGAGCTATAATGTGTTACTCAAGCCATCTTATTTCATTTGCATTACAACAGGGTAGTAATATGCAGTTATAGATGGCGACAGAAATGGTGGAAAGAGCAACAGCTCATGTAGATGATCATCAATGGGGGTTAATTAATGGAAGGGATTAGTCAGTGGAAGGGTTAGTCAGTGGAAGAGATTAGTCTGTGGAAGGGATTAGTCTATGGAAGGATTAGTCTGTGGAAGGGATTAGTCTGTGGAAGGGGTTAGTCTGTGTAAGTGGTTAGCCTGTGGAAGGGATTAGTCTGTGGAAGGGTTTAGTCAGTGGAAGGGGTCATTGACAAGGAAATGTCTCATGCAAATGAACTGTCTCCTGGTACTGTGTGCAGAGAGAGGTGCAGTGTTTAGTGTTGAGGGTATGAGGTGTTTTGCTTTATCATCAAAGAGCAGAGGTCCTGAGAGGATGAGGCTGAGAGAACTCTGCGCCTGTGTGTCCCTTCAGTGTGTACCCCAGTCTCAGAGCCGAGGAACCCCTGGAGCGTTCGAGGGGAGACGGGGAGACGCACCGGCTGGGCTGGAAGGTGGAGAAGCAGAGTTTCTGCGTTTGAGGGGAGATGGGGAGAGACGCACCGGCTGGGCTGGATGGTGGAGAAGCAGAGTTTCTGCGTTTGAGGGGAGATGGGGAGAGACGCACCGGCTGGGCTGGATGGTGGAGAAGCAGAGTTTCTGTTGAGGTGATGCCTCGTCTGAATTAGCCTAAACAGAGACCATTTTTCCATTTATTTCAAGATCGTCTTCAGAGAATTCAGTGAGCTTTGAACTTCATCTGTCTCTGTGCCTTATATGTGCACAAACATCAGCCCCATTGTGGTTGCTCTGTTCATCAGATTTTGCACCCACACACTTGCACGGAGTGTGTGGGGAGATTTGGGGTGCAGCTCCAGTTACTGCTCCATCAGGGAGCACCAGCACCATCTGTCTTCTGTTCATTTCCAATATAGATTTAAGCAGATCCATGGCACAGAAATCTTAAATCTTATCGGAATTTGAAAATTTTTCAAACGGTCATAGGGCATGTAAGAGAGTCTAGTGGAGGTATAGATAAAGCATGGTAGTTTACTGGTTGTTTTCCAACTGTTGTACTATAAATTTGTTTCCTATACTTTGAATTTTGTATATCAGACAAATGTTGCATAAACAATCCATTCTTCAAATGTATGTATTTTTGAAGTCATGCTTGTATTTACCCATGCTGACTCCTCAGTTATTCTTGCTCGCAAGCAGCACAAGCCGTGTTTGCTCATGGGAATGAGTATATGCACTGGAGTCACATGTTAGGGGAATGAGTATATGCACTGAAGTCACACGTTAGGGGAATGAGTATATGCACTGAAGTCACACGTTAGGGGAAGGAGTATATGCACTGGAGTCAGGGGTTAGGGGAAGGAGTATATGCACTGGAGTCACACATTAGGGGAATGAGTATATGCACTGAAGTCACACGTTAGGGGAATGAGTATATGCACTGAAGGCACACGTTAGGGGAAGGAGTATATGCACTGAAGTCACACGTTAGGGGAAGGAGTATATGCACTGGAGTCACACGTTAGGGGAATGAGTATATGCACTGGAGTGGTCAGCGCATGCAGACGCGGTACTGCTGCCTGAGTCTCCTGCAGCTGCTGCACCTTCAGCCTGCACCCTGTACTCCACCTCTGATTTATTATCATCTAGCTGTCAATCATTTTTCCATTTTGCATTTATTCTCTGACAGCTATTCATCTCAAAAGGAAGGGAATGCAAAACAGCCCTTCTCCAGAATGTTTCACAAAGTGTTTTCGTTTGAGCTCTTGTCTTTTTATTTCAGTCTTCTGAAGTGCTACCGTCATGCACCACCCCCCCCCCCCCCCCCCCCCACACACACACACACCCCAGCCTCACACTGGCAGCAGAATGTGATTACACACCCTGTACACAGCACAGGTGGCTGAGAGGGCATGAATATATTTCTGTATTTATGCTTTTTGCTTGTCACAAAAACAAACGTGATGTATTTGTCAACTAGTAATCCATAATTGTATGCTTTCCAACAAAGGCAAAACAAAACTGTATGACAGTAAGCTGTGGAATGGACATCCTGTGCTGGTGTTGCGCTGTTCAGTGCAGATGCACATGATGAACAGGCCAGTTCATCAGTGCGAGGGCTCTCTAAACAACATGCTCTGGCTGGAAAATAGAGCCCTGCCTGGTAGAGTTTTTTTTTCCTGGAGTTGCAACTGCATATGTATGCACAGAGCAGGCAGGGGATACTTCCTGTGTTTGTAAATGCACAGAGCTGATACTTCCTGTGTTTTTTAAATGCACAGAGCAGGCAGGGGGTACTTCCTGTGTTTGTAAACGCACAGAGCTGATAGTTCCTGTGTTTGTAAATACACAGAGCAGGCAGGGGGTACTTCCTGTGTTTGTAAATGCACAGAGCAGGCAGGGGGTACTTCCTGTGTTTGTAAATGCACAGAGCAGGCAGGGGATACTTCCTGTGTTTGTAAATGCACAGAGCAGGCAGGGGATACTTCCTGTCTTTGTAAATGCAGAGAGTAGACAGGGGATACTTCCTGATTATCCACTTTTGCAGGCGAACGCAGTGGTGGTGATGTGCAGCTGTTTTCCAAGCAGGTGGCTGGGTTTTACACTGGATTACTGCCATCATGATGGACAGGCTGCACAGACATACCCCCCCCACTTCAAACGGCTGGTGGAAGGGTGCTAACAAGCTGCCACGTGGGGGGCAGCTCCGGGGGGGGGGGGGACATCCTCCATTACATCATCACAAACGCTTGCTGTTGAAGGACATTTTCACCACACGTTTCCTTTAAATTTATTCTGAGTCGGCAGCCAGTTCAGCTAGACTGGCTGTTCGTCAGTTTTCTCTTTTATGTGCTAAAAATCGAACATGTCTGAAATGTAAAACACTGCTGTCATTTTGGTATTCCCCTGTACAAACGGCTGCTACTAGAAAGTTCCAGGAGGTTGCGTTGAACTATAGCCAATTATATTTATCTGACAGAATATGTGGAGGGTAGAGATTCTTTTGTATTCTGTGAGGTGATGCCCACGTGCTATCTCAGGGAATAATGATTTTTTTCGTTTGGAATTAGTGTTGCTTGGCTGACTGGACATTACGTTTCTTTTTGTGCCATTTTAATTTTGTGTGAAGTGCATGATTGTTATTTATTTATTCAATTATTCATTTGCTCATTTATTGCCCCAGTAACTTTAAATATATGACTTTTTTCTGAATTTGACTTTTTATTAGCATTCCGTGACCTGTGTCTACAAATCAAATACCATCCAAGGGGAAACAAATCAGAAATGTTTGGACTTGCATGGAGCTCAGACCATGCATCAGAGTGGCTGAGACTTATGGCCTTCTGCTCTTTGAAGGCCCCAGGATTATGGCCTTCTGCTCTTTGAAGGCCCCAGGATTATGGCCTTCTGCTCTTTGAAGGCCCCAGGATTATGGCCTTCTGCTCTTTGAAGGCACCAGTCTAATCTCAGTGTTATAGTAGCACTACTGCAGCTGCTTAGAATCACCCATTCTGAGGACAATCATTTTCCCTTAAATTGTTTTTATTTATTTATAAATAAAAACTATCTGGCATTCAGGTCTCAATGGGCATGTCAACCTGCCTGCTAGATGGCAGATGATCGGCTGCAGATTAACCTGGGGGGGGGGGGGGGGGGGGGGGGTCTGAGGTGTTAGGGTGTATGTTCCCTTTCAGTCTAGATGCTACAGCAGAGCTCACTCAGGGCACTTACACTGCCGTAAGCCTAGGAGTAGCCCTATTACACTAGGGTAGCCCTATAAACCTAGGCGTAGCACTATATGCCTAGGCGGAGCCCTATAAGTATGAGGATAGCCCTAAAAGACTAAGGTAACCCTATAAGCCTAGGGGTAGCTCTGTAAGACTAGCTGTCACTCCATAAGCCTAGGGATAGCCTTTTAAGCCTAGGGGATGCCCTATAAGCCTAGAGGTTGCTCTATAAGCCTAGGGATAGCCTTTTAAACCCAAGGGTAGCTCTATAAGCCTAGGGGATGCCCTATAAGCCTAGGGGTAGCCATTTAAGCCTATGGGTTGCCCTATAAGCCTAGGGGTAGCCATTTAAGCCTAGGGGTTGCCCTATAAGCCTAGGGGTAGCCCTTTAAGCCTATGGGTTGCCCTATAAGCCTAGGGGTTGCCCTATAAGCTTAGTTGTTGTCCTATTAGCCTAGCCCTGGATGACCAGTTCTGTGTGTAGCTGCAGTGGTATCCAAAGGAACACAAGCTGATGTTTACTTTCATCACTGCAGTATACGGCTAATGCAAAGGGGAATCAGTTCAGTACTGATTAGATTAGATTAGAGGCTGAAACCTGGCATTTACTGCTGGCTTACAGTACGTCATAGAAATCCAGATGTTTATTCACATTCATCATTTATTCACAGCTAAGTCTAATATGTCAGTACTGTGCATGCAGTATTGATGAAATATAAACCTGGATGGAACCCTGCCTGTTATTACAATAGAACAGAGGTGCTGCAGACTTATTACAGTGCAAAACAGTACAGAGTTATTACTGTAGAACAGAGTTATTACAGATAATAACTGTTAGAACCCGGTGGTATGAGAATCAGCAGAGACTCTGTCTTTCTCCCAGCATGCCTGTGGTTTTTCCAGCTGTGAAACCATACATCATGTCTAAATAAACACTTCAGGGGGAAAAGATTTCATTTTTCTCACCTCCACTGTTTGGTTTGGTTCTCCTGCCTTTCTCCTCCATGTTTGTTTCTTTTCCCATCATGTGGTATTAAACAAACTCTGACCTTCCCTCTCTGCACAGTCGCGGATCCACAAGGCTGTTATCCTTCCCTCTCTGCACAGTCGCAGATCCACAAGGCTGTTATCCTTCCCTCTCTGCACAGTCGCAGATCCACAAGGCTGTTATCCTTCCCTCTCTGCACAGTCGTGATCCACAAGGCTGTTATCCTTCCCTCTCTGCACAGTCGCAGATCCACAAGGCTGTTATCCTTCCCTCTCTGCACAGTTGCGGATCCGCAAGGCTGTTATCCTTCCCTCTCTGCACAGTCGCAGATCCACAAGGCTGTTATCCTTCCCTCTCTGCACAGTCGCAGATCCACAAGGCTGTTATCCTTCCCTCTCTGCACAGTCGCAGATCCACAAGGCTGTTATCCTTCCCTCTCTGCACAGTCGTGGATCCACAAGGCTGTTATCCTTCCCTCTCTGCACAGTCGCGGATCCACAAGGCTGTTATCCTTCTCTCTCAGGGTTTTCTGGCTTCAATAAAGACTTTCTTGAATTTGTTTTATTTGCATTTTTTAAATTCATGCATTTGTCTGTGTGTATGTTTGTGTGAGTGTGTTTGTGTGTGCATGCGTGTGTGCGGTGTGTGCGTGTGTGCGTGCGTGTATGTGTGTGTAGAGCAGGGGTGATAAAGACTGTGATTATATAACACAGCTGGGGTTGTATTACACTTTAAAGGCGTAAGCTTGGGGAGATGTGAAGAATAATTTAATTACACCCCCAAACGTTCCGCCTCATTCCTTCTCATTGATAAAATATGTACATATATACTGAATCTGAGCTGTCCACCTGGGGAGGAAGTCATGTGATCGATTGACTAAATGCAGAGCATGAAACAACACATTAAAACAGGGTGGATATTAATTCCTTGCAGGGAGGATAGCCTTTAAGGAACGAGCGATGTTCACTTTGTGTTTCTCCTTCGCATGTGAACTCGTCCAGCTGGGAGTGAAGCCATCGGACCTCAGTATGATCTCAGACACGGGAAATGAAGGATGTGAACAGATACTGCATGTGATCCATGGGGACGGGGCTAAATGACTCCTACAGGGGAGATGGGAGATGATGCGAACAATTGCTGAGCAAGAAAGGAACACACACAGGAAAAGAATCATTCAGAACTTTCAACAGAAATGTTACAATGTTACATTAGTTCAAAGCAAACCTTCAGGGATATTCTCTATCATCATATGCATGGTTGCTATAGTGTCATGATACACAGCAGTAGATGGTATTACAAATTGTTTTTGAATGATGATTATATTTATTTAACTGGATATAATCATCAAAATGTTCCGGACCTCTCTGCACCTCAACATCATGTCCGAGCCAGGTTTTAAAAGTGTGTGAGTCCCTGTCATCCCCACATCCCTGTCATCCCCACTTCCAGCTGCAGGAACATCCCCACATCCCTGTCATCCCCACGTCCAGCTGCAGGAACATCCACACATCCCTGTCATCCCCACATCCCTGTCATCCCCACGTCCAGCTGCAGGAACATCCCCACATCCCTGTCATCCCCACGTCCAGCTGCAGGAACCTTAACTGCAAACTCACAGTAATCGGGAGAGCACAGGAACTCAAAACGTCTGTTCTCTCATTCTGAACCCCAGCATATCGTTAAGAGATATTTATGGATATTTTTTGAGATTGATTGTGGTCTTATATGTGGATTATTACACCTTTTTCATATATTTTCGTCCAAAAAACAACATGAACAGTCCACATCACCCAACTGTCCTCTATAGTTTTCCACACAGAGAAGAATTCTTGAATTCTTGAATCCATTTATTACACATTTGTGCCCATACCTACGTAAACTATATGCCATAAGGCATACATGAGCATGTCAAAATACCTGTCATAACCAGTCGCAACAAATTAGTACAGTTGGTGACCAATATCCTAACACAGGCACATTAAACGCAGTGATTATGTCCTAACACACCTAACACAGGCACATTAAACACAGTGATTATGTCCTAACACAGGCACATTAAACGCAGTGATTATGTCCTAACACACCTAACACAGGCACATTAAATGCAGTGATTATGTCCTAACACAGGCACATTAAACGCAGTGATTATGTCCTAACACACCTAACACAGGCACATTAAATGCAGTGATTATGTCCTAACACACCTAACACAGGGACATTAAACGCAGTGATTATGTCCTAACACACCTAACACAGGCACATTAAATGCAGTGATTATTTCCTAACACAGGCACATTAAACGCAGTGATTATATCCTAACACACCAAACACAGGCACATTAAATGCAGTGATTATTTCCTAACACAGGCACATTAAACGCAGTGATTATGTCCTAACACACCTAACACAGGCACATTAAATGCAGTGATTATGCCCTAACACAAGCACATTAAACACAGTGATTATGTCCAAACACAGGCACATTAAATGCAGTGATTATGTCCTAACACAGGCACATTAAACACAGTGATTATGTCCTAACACACATAACACAGGCACATTAAATGCAGTGAGTATGTCCTAACACAGGCACATTAAATGCAGTGATTATTTTACTGCTTCTGACCTCTGCACCGGACCCACCTCCACTTGTGTCCCTGTCCCAACATGTTTGCACCTGCACAGCAGGACGATACAGGTGAGCACACAACTTTGTTGACCATAGAAATCTGTCTCTAAATAGAACTTACCCATCTCAGAAGTAAACCAGAATCACAGTTTTGCATGTAACAGGAGGTGTTTGCATAACATCAGTATGATGATATTTTCCCTTGTTCTACACATCCAAACCTTGACTTTCAAAATAATTAACATAAACCCAATGAGTTTAGAGTGAAAACTGCAGTCATTATGACTCCATCTGTTCTACTCAGACTTTCTGATATTTTTATATCAACCATCAAACAATATTGTGTAATTTGTTCCTTCAAGCCATCTGAGCAAATAGCTGAGATGTACTTAGGGTTAGGGTTATAAAATTTCCAATGTTTTTTATATAACTGATTTCTGTGACACAATTGCCGCTGCAAACAACAGAAAAAGCAAACACTAATCCTGCTAAGCAGAAAATTACACAGACAACGAAGTAATTGGTCACAGTTAGCAAAATGCGATCCTTTGAATAGTGCTAAAAACATGAAACACTCAGAAGCATTCACAGTGTCGGAGTATCTGCCCCACTATTATGTGCATATAAGAAAAGTGTTCCTAATAAAGCTATTATTATTATTATTAGTAGTAGTAGTGGTAGTGGTAGTGGTGGTAGTGGTAGTAGTAGTAGTTGTAGTATTCTGAAATGTTTAATGAATATTCATGCAATCACCTTGTTTTTGTTTGACTATCCCAGCAGTACATTTCCATATTAAAATCGCAAGTGGGCAAGGTTCAGCAGTTTAATTGTGGCTTTAACGCACTGCAACTAGAAATCATTGTGAATATTTGGTAAGTAAAATTATTCTTACTTAATTACATTTCTCATGAAATAATCATTATGATATTATTCCACTCCCTTAATTAAATATCATATTAGTAATTTGTTTCTTGTTTAAATCTTTTTTTCTTTTAAGACTTGCCTCTGGATTGCATAGATGTCTTACAATTAAAGCCTACTCAGATCCTGTGTCACATCCTTCTCCTTAATTAGTTTGAAATTAGCAAGGATGAGATTAAAAATCAAATTCTTCATGCCTTAAGATTAATTAATTAAAAAGCGAGGCAGAAATAAAATCAGAGCGCATTTGTTAAACTGTTGTGTAAATAATTCTTCATTATTTGTTTGTCTTATAGGTTTCAAACTGATAATATGCTCTTGATGTGGAAGAATTCTTCCTTCCAGTTTTATTGGATGATATTTAATTACATATAAACGAAAATGAGGGCAGGTGATGCAGAAGTACCTTGTGTGATATGAAATTCTGATCGTTCTGCAGGTCAGGTACAGTGCAAGAACTTCCTGAACAGGCCAGACGCCATCACTTCCTGTTGAGGCCTAATCACGCACAGAATGAGCAGGTGGGACAGACCTTCAGTTTGGCTCAGGACTCTCTCCTGGGGCCGAGATCAAAGGAGTGTGTGACTGAACACTGGAAGGTACAGCACTGCATCGGGTGTTTCATGTTTCTACAAATTACTGAAGACAAAAGTGCAGTCACCTGTGCACAGGTAAAGCACAGCTCTGCGCAGTCACCTGTGCACAGGTAAAGCACAGCTCAGCACAGCCACCTGTGCACAGGTAAAGCGCAGCTTAGCACAGCCACCTGTGCACAGGTAAAGCACAGCTCAGCACAGTCACCTGTGCACAGGTAAAGCACAGCTCTGCACAGTCACCTGTGTACAGATAAAGCACAGCTCTGCACAGTCACCTGTGCACAGGTAAAGCGCAGCTTAGCACAGCCACCTGTGCACAGGTAAAGCACAGCTCAGCACAGCCACCATGCAAATTGTGTCTGATTTCCTGGGAATTACACAATGCCAATCAAGGGATCAAATAAATCAAATGGAAAGTAAAGTAGTTTAATAATATAAGTCCAAATGGAAAATGGGAAAGTGCACAGCTATTTTTAAAACAACTAAACTGAAATTACTGCCCCAGTCTTTCAAAAGTCAGAAATCAGAGAGCAGAATCAAATGTCATTATACTGTGGTTCAGAAAAGTTCTGAGACAGACCAGCAGTTGGCACCATCCCATATGCACAACCTGAAATACTCTTGTGTGCCAAACTATTTCAACAGTCCTTCATGCATCTAGAACATGAACATAAGTTTTTGCTTTTTGAATGTATCTTTCTTGTACTGTTCATATATGTATATAGACATACCAGGAACACCTACAACATCAAGGATCAGATTATAGTTGTTTTAAATGTTATGTGCTGGTGTGATAATGTGTGAATAATATTGCAAATGATATAAATATTATAATACAATTATAAATTATTAGTCAGACATAATACTTCATGAGAGGGAGGATTGGCTTCCTCTCAAATCACATATAGCTAAAATTAATACAGGTGATCTGATGCGGGTGACCTGATGCATGTTTTACCCAAAATCCTCTCCAATGGATGCTCCAGAAAATACACTGAAACAAAAGGCCTACAGACCTCTCCAGACTTCTCCACGTCATAATTATGGAGACAAAACTGCAAAATGACTTTACTGGGAGGAGGAATGTGATATCACTGAAGTGCAGTCATGGAGTGGTGCATGAAACCATTATCAAATTAGTCAAACAGTCCTTTGATTACAGCTTCTTTAAATGAAATGGGCACTTTGAGAGGGGTAACATGGGGCTTGCCATCATCTCTCACAAAATGAGATCCTTATTGGCTAAATTAAAGGGGGGGGGGGGGCTGGGGGCCAGTGGTGCGTGCTCATGTAAGCCAAGAAAAGCCTGGTTTCCAACAACATTTGACGAGATCAAAAAAAAAAAACGTTTTCAAGAGAGTGTTTTTTTTCTTGTCTCCATCAGAGTGCCCTTCCTCAGAAAATCCTGCTGTCTGTCCAAAGAGAGGACTACAGTCCTGCTGTACTGGAGGCCAGTGATCCTTCATTTAAAAACCATGTGAAAAATAACCAATCAGTGATGATTCAAGCAGAGTGACCCCGGCCTGTGAATGGTCAGTGTGCCTGGAAACAAGTCAAGAAGTTCCAAGTTGAACTTGGCTTCTCACTACTTAAATCCATCTTTAATAACAGACATCAGCGGTCACACTCTTTGCCATGGTCCCGACAATGGTTTCTGCTTCCTTGGCCTGTGCATTGGGATGTTGTACTCGCCCTAAAACTTTACATTTAGTTATGCTGCCACCTTTTACCTTGTATTTTATTATTTTACTGTAAGTTAGATAAATCTATGTGGATGGTCTTAGTTTACCTTGTATTTTATCATTTTGGGCTCCTGTCATGCCTGCATGCAGGGTTTCCTTCCTTTACCTCGCTTATGATCATTTTACCGTACATCTCATGGGCTAATGGTGTGTGAGGTTTTGTTTTGTTTCAACCCCACCCCAGGCCTGCTCAGGTCAAATCTGTAATCAATACGGAAGGATGCCTGAAACGATAACGAGGCTACAACTCATTATCAACGTCAGGCTGTTCTTTTGTGTGTGTGTGTGTGTGCAGGTGCGGGTGCGGGTGCGTGTGTGTGTGCACGCGTGGGTGTGTCTTTGTGCATGTGTGTATGTATGTGCATGTGTGTGCAGGTGTGGGTGCGTGCGCGCGCGTGTGTGTGTGTGTACGTGTGTGTGTGTGTGTAGGTGCAGGTGCGTGCGTGTGTGTGTGTGCGTGTGTGTGCAGGTGTGGGTGTGTGTGTGTGTGTGTGTGTATGTGTGTGTATGTGTGTAGGTGCAGGTGTGTGTGTGTGTGTGTGTGTGTGTGTGTGTGTGTGTGTGTGTAGGTGCAGGTGCGTGTGTGTGTGTGTGTGTGTGTGTGTGTGTAGGTGCAGGTGTGTGTGTGTGTGTGTGTATGTGTGTACGTGTGTGTGTGTGTGTGTGTAGGTGCAGGTGTGTGTGTGTGTGTGTGTGTGTGTGTAGGTGCAGGTGCGTGTGTGTGTGTGTGTGTGTGTGTGTGTGTGTGTGTGTGTGTGTGTGTGCGTGTGTGTGTGTGTGTGTGTGTGTGTGTGTGTGTGTGTGTGTATGTGTGTATACACGTATGTGCTCTTGTTTAATATATATATTAAAAAAATAACATTTATGTTATTTCATTACTTTTTCCTGGCCTGTCTTCATGCAGTTATACCAGCTTGGGGAGGGAAATATAAATTTGGATTTTATTTGTCTGTTTTTCAGGCTTTTGGGTTCCATTAGAACTAATGAGGTGTAAAATACCTGGTAATGCACCTACGGGATGTACGCATGTACAGGATGGAGAGTAAATTTACTCTAAATAATGATCCTTTCAGGATGGGTAGATGAACTTGAAAAGAAAGCACAGCTTTTATTTAAAAATGTTGCTCTGTTTCTGTTTAAATCAAGAGATCCGAATGGAAAACATGTGGTCTACAACTGGAACACAGGGAGTTAGAGAGAGAGGGAGAGGGAGAGAGAGAGGGAGAGAGTATCTGTGCACAAGTAGTCCTGTGTAAAATGAAGCATCTTCCCAATCCTTTTTTCATCAGCTCTTTGAGTTAATATGGTATTACAGTAAAGTCTTGTACACACTAGCATTAATATTTTGAAAACTAGAAATAGCTGTACAAAATAAGTATTATACCTTTCTGAACTTGTGTTCAGCAGTTGCCTACGACCATGATATGCACTTTTTGTACGTCGCTTTGGATAAAAGCATCTGCGAAATAAATGTAATGTAATGTAATGTAAAACCATTTCAGCTCCATCAAATCTACACTGTCAGGGGCTGCGAAAAAGTTTTAATTTAAAACCTCCCAGAACAAGAATGTTGTGAAAACCCTTAACTGGTTTTAGCTGTGAATGTGCACAGGACCAGTCACTGAAATTTAGCCGTCTTCGTTTACATTTTTAAAAAAAAAAATTTTATATTATAGCTGCCGATCGCAGTTCAGCTTAGAAGGAGGTGAAAAATGCTTAACCAGCATCTCTGAGTTTTTTTTCATCACATCTGCCTAAATACTTAAATTGATCCATGTTGTTTTTTTTTCAACTGTAACCATTGCCATGGTTACCAAGAAACACAGCAGAGCAAATCTTTCTCACTCACTTAGCCCTGCTGCCTCCTGTGCGGCAGGTCATCCACGCACGGCCGCCTGACTCCGTTCTGCTCTTTCCAGGTAGCCTTCCAAAGCCCAACCCCTCGTCCTCGCTGTGGGAGGAGGAAACAGGCAAAGGCCGAACAGGGAGATGTGCGGTGAGTAGTCCAACTGCCTGGGCCATTAGGGCTGCCATGAAGACCTGTTTAGATCGACCTGGAAATGCTCTGGCTAATGAGGCTCAGGTGAAGCTGGGCAGGGGCAGGTCACCTGCTCAGTGGATCCACAGAATCATCCACATAGAACCAAAATCAAGGACTTCGCTCAGGACATGAAAAGATCAAACCTGCTGTCAAGGAAACATGCTGCATGGAGAACATTCTTGATTATGTGTGTGTGTGTGTACATGTGTGTTTACATGTACGTGTGTGTGTGTCTATGTGTACGTGTGTACGAACGAACAGGTCAATTTAAATGATTCTGAAATTAAAACCAAGCCAAACCTGCCAGTGTGTAGGAGGCCTAACATCATTATTTTGGCCGTGAGAATATTGGAAAGCTTCTTTGCTGTTAGCCTGTATCTACATTCAGCACTTTCACAAGGAGGACATGCAGAGGATGTGATGGAGCACTCTGAATCTGGATATCTGCCTCTTACCCTGTCCCTGGTCGATGTCCCTGGTCCCTGTTGCTGGTCCCTGTTCCTGGTCCCTGTCCTGGTCCCTGTTGCTGGTCCCTGTCCTGGTCCCTGTTGCTGGTCCCTGTCCTGGTCCCTGTCCCTGGTCCCTGTCCTGGTCTGTGGGGCTGCAGCTCGTGCCCGTAGTCTCCCGGCACTGATGCCGTTCAGCCAGTAAAGCATCAGGGAACGTGGGGTTGACCCTTTCACACCAGGACATGGGTTCTACCTGGGTCGTTGATTCACTATGGAAAGGGTATCAGAGTAACAGTTCAATGCTGATTTCATGCAATAATATAAGTGGAGAGCTTTTCTCCAAATAAATTCCTCACGTCCATGAGAAAGGTGTTTATTCACCTAATGCATCACCCTGTAATTTCATACTGTGCAAAGATTACAGATTATAGATACCCTAACTATAACAGTAAATTACATTAAGCTCTGAATATCAGTTACTTTTTGATATAAATACTTCTCAGGCATTGAATGCACATTTTTATATAGTCATGAAAACAAACATTAAAACAAGAAATAATTTCTCAGTTCAGGTTCTTACCTATGGTTATTTCGCCTATCAATACATATGACTTGATTTATTCATACAAAGCTGGAACTGGAAAAGCATCCCTTTTTCAGTACAAATTAACAAGCCAAAGTCAATACATTTGAGTGGCTAGGCAGCAAGGGAATAATAATGGAGTCCGTGTGTAAATGAAGTAAATGAATGTGTTCAAGGGAGACAGCCCAGAATGATAATTTGTTGATTTTTTGCTGAAATTCAATTTTCATTAAGTCGTGGATTAAAAGCTCTTTAAACGTGGATCTGAACAGAGCTGCACATGATGAATTACCAATGAAGGCAATTATATTAATGAGTTCCACACAGCCTACAATACACTCCACACACTCCACACAGCCTGCAATACACTCCACACAGCCTACAGTACACTCCACACACTCCACACAGTCTATAGTACACTCCACACACTCCACACAGCCTACAATACACTCCACACACTCCACACAGCCTACAGTACACTCCACACACACCACGCAGCCTATAGTACACTCCACACACTCCACACAGCCTACAATACACTCCACACACTCCACACATTCTAGGCAATACAATATGGCCTGATAAATATCCAAACTAAAGACTTGTTATGTCTGCCCTCTCAAGATGGCGTCTGTAAGGCCACGTTTAAATTGACTGATTGAAGAGATTAATAAAGATATCATTCTGAGGCTTTCACCATGGCTTGGACTGTCCCTCCACTTTTATAGCCCCCTCCACCTTCAGAACATTCCATCCTTTACAACCCCCTCCATCTTCACAACACTCCATCCTTTACAGCCCCTTCCACCTTCACAACACTCCATCCTTTACAGCCCCCTCCATCTTCACAACACTCCATCCTTTACAGACCTCTCCACCTTCACAACACTCCATCCTTTACAGCCCCCTCCATCTTCACAACACTCCATCCTTTACAGACCTCTCCACCTTCACAACACTCCATACTTTACAGCCCCCTCCACCTTCACAATCCCCTCCACCTTTACAGCCCCCTCCACCTTTACAATACTCCATTCTTTACGACCCCCTCCATCTTTACGACCCCCTCCATCTTCACAACACTCCACCTTCACAATCCCCTCCACCTTTACAGCCCCCTCCACCTATACAACACTCCACCTTTACAGCCCCCTCCACCTTTACAACACTCCATTTTTTACGACCCCCTCCACCTTCACAACACTCCACCTTCACAATCCCCTCCACCTTTACAGCCCCCTCCACCTTCACAACGCTCTGTCTTCACAATCCCCTCCACCTTTACAGCCCCCTCCACCTTTACAACATTCCATTCTTTACAGCCCCCTCCACCTTCACAATCCCCTCCACCTTTACAGCCCCCTTCACCTTCACAACACTCCATCCTTCACAGCCCCCTCCACCTTCACAATCCCCTCCACCTTTACAACACTCCATTCTTTACGACCCCCTCCACCTTCACAACACTCCATCCTTTACAGCCCCCTCCACCTTTACAACCTCCTCCACCTTCACAACACTCCATCCTTCCAATCCTCACAAAACCTTTCCTTATTTGTCTGTCTATTATGTTTCATAAAGTTTTCTCTGTCTGTTTTTGCAATGTGTGCTTTGAACTCTATAATTGCTGTTTTCAGCTATATGATGTATTTTCTTAATGATAAGTGGCAGGAAATCCCGAGTTTGTGTTTCCTTTCATTTTAGCTACATATTTGGCTGTTTGCCATGATGATGACCAAGCTAAAAATGCGTAAACCTGCATCCCTTCTCGTTTTTTATTGAATCCATTCATTTTCCAAGAAGAATCATGTGTTATGTTATTATAACTTGCCAGTGTACCCAGATATTGATGAGAAGAATTGGGGGAAAAGGATGATGTGTGATTGGGCAACACAGTCATATGGAAAGTGTTACTGTGTTTTGATTGGACAGCACAGTCGTATGGAATGAGTTACTGTGTTTTGATTGGGTGAACTAAGTTGAAAGCTGCCCTGTAAGAGGATCTAGCCCCAGTTAAATTGTGCGTAGAAGAACAAGTCAAGATGGGCCCAATGGTATTTATTTTTGTTCAGGCTCTGCTTTTGTTCTCTCGAGCTAAAGGCTCATAAGTTTCAACCTGAAGACAAAACGCAAATTGCAGTCACACTTTTGCAAAACGGAATTCAAGGCTAGGAAGAGAACTGAAGGAACGTAACCTATTCCAGACGTCCATGTTGTACCTCCTCCTTAGAGCATACACACACTCTCTCACACACATACAGGCTGACACACCCACACACACTCTCTCTCACACATACACACACAAATACAATACCCACACACACGCACACACACACTCTCTCACACACATACACACCAATACAATACTCACACACACACACACTCTCACACACAAACACACCAATACAATGCCCACACACACGCACACACACACTCTCTCACACACAAACACACCAATACAATGCTCACGCACACATACACACACACTCTCTCTCACACACAAACACACGCCAATACAATGCCCACACACACACGCACACGCACTCTCTCACACACAAACACACACCAATACAATGCTCACACACACTCACACACAAACACACACATACAATGCCCACTCATGCACACACACACACACACATATTCTGTCACACTCTGGGTGTTAAAGCAGAGAGTAGGAGTGAGTGTTAAAGTGTAGAGGAGGTGCAGTGTTAAAGTGTAGAAGAGGTGCTGGTGTTAAAGTGTTGAGAAGGTGTGGATGCCAAAGTGTAGAGGAGGTGCAGTGTTAAAGTTTAGAGGAGGTACAGTGTTAATGTGTAGAGGAGGTGCTGATGTTGAAGTTTAGAGGAGGTGCTGATGTTAAAGTGTAGAGGAGGTGAAGTGTTAAAGTTTAGAGGAGGTACAGTGTTAATGTGTAGAGGAGGTACTGATGTTGAAGTTTAGAGGAGGTGCTGATGTTAAAGTTTAGAAGAGGTGCTGATGTTGAAGTTTAGAGGAGGTGCTGATGTTAAAGTTTAGAGGAGGTGTGGGTGTTAAAGTTTAGAGGGGGTACAGTGTTAATGTGTAGAGGGAGTGCTGATGTTGAAGTGTTGAGGAGCCATGGTGTTAAAGCAGAAAGTGGGCATGAGTGTTAGAGTATAGTCAGCGCAGGTGTTAAATCCATGTTTGGGAGATCTATCTGTGGGACAGATAAACAAGCTGATAAATCTCCAGGTAAAAATGTTTTTCTCACATAAAGCCCAAACTTGTGTTTCTGTGTCCACTCCTCCCATTCAACACTGACCCAGAACTCTTTATTTATTGGTGTATTTTTAGACTGTACTGAGCATTACAAGAATCAACATCCAAGGTGTTAAATAAACGTGTGAAGCAGGAGTACCATATGAGTGAGATATATGCAGCAATAACACAGACCCGGGTTTCCCAGAGTAGAGTTACAGCACAGCTCACAGCTGCACAGCCAGAGAGATTCTGCTCAAATAAAACAACCAAATTCAAATGCATTTAACTGAAAAACACTTCTTCTGTGTGGGGATGAAAAGGAGGTTAGCAGCAATAAATACAGACAGGCAGACAGACACAGAGAGAGACAGACAGAGAGACACAGGACACAGAGACAGACAAACGCAAACAGGCAGGCAGGCAGGCAGACACAGAGACAGACACAGGACACAGAGACAGGCAGACAGACAGGCAGGCCGACAGACAGGCACACAGACAGACAGATACAGAGACAGACAGACAGACACAGAGACAGACAGACAGACACAGAGACAGACAGACAGGCACACAGAGACAGACAGACACAGGAAACAGAGACAGACAGACACACAGACAGACGGATACAGGACACAGAGACAGACAGACAGACAGACACAGGACACAGGGACAGACAGACACAGGGACAGACACAGAGACAGATGCAGACAGACAGACAGATAGACGCAGACATGGATGGCTGTGCTGCCCCTCAGCACAGCTCAGCTAAGATCACTGATGCACAAAGACAAGGCATCGCAGAGAAAAGCTGATGAGAAAGAAAAGCTGATTTTATAGGGAAGGGAAGATGGAAATGCATCAGTTTAATGATGGGGAAAGAGTTGGGGGGCAAAACAACAGCCAAAAGATGGGAGAAGGATGGAGCAAAAGAGGAATGGTGTCATTTAAAAAAGGAGAGTCAGAGTGAGTCTAAGCCCCCCCAGCCTAGCGCAGGCTAACACAACCCCCCCCCCCCCCCCCCCCCACCCCCCCCCCCCCCCCCCCCTTAGCCCAAAGCAGGTCTGATGGAAACCATAACAGCAGTGGCAGTTCTCTGGTGGGTTGAGGAACGCACTGCTCCAACACAGGTCCAGTTTCCTGTAATCTAACCCCACGGTCCACTGGCTCAATGACACACTGATAGAAACAGGCTGCAGAGAGAGACCAGCGCAGCTACACAACCAGAGAGACAAGCGCAGCTACACAACCAGAGAGACCAGCACAGCTACACAACCAGAGAGACAAGAACCACTACACAACAAGAGAGAGACAAACACCACTACACAACCAGAGAGACCAGCGCAGCTACACAACCAGAGAGACCAGCATAGCTACACAACCAGAGAGACCAGCACCGCTACACAACCAGAGAGACCAGCACAGCTACACAACCAGAGAGACCAGCATAGCTACACAACCAGAGAGACCAGCACCACTACACAACCAGAGAGACCAGCACCACTACACAACCAGAGAGACCAGAACCACTACACAACAGGAGATAAACACCACTACACAACAAGAGAGAGACCAGCACCACTACACAACCAGAGAGACCAGCAGCACTACACAACAAGAGAGAGACAAGCACCACTACACAACCAGAGAGACCAGAACCACTACACAACAAGAGACAAGCACCACTACATGGCCAGAGAGACCAGCAGCACTACACAACAAGAGAGAGACAAGCACCACTACACAACCAGAGAGACCAGCACCACTATGCAACCTGAGAGACCAGCACAGCTACACAACCAGAGAGAGACCAGCACCACCACACCAGAGAGATCAGCACAGCTACACAACCAGAGAGAGACCAGCACCACTACACACCCAGAGAAAGACCAGCACCACTGCACAACCAGAGAGAGAGACCAGCACCACTACACACCCAGGGAGAGACCAGCATCACTACACAACCAGAGAGACCAGCACAGCTGTTGGCCTGTGGAGTGAAAGCAGAGGAGTGTGAGTACCTGGGTAAGCAGGTAGAAAAACAGAGTTGTGAGCTTCACTGAGCCTCACAGCCGTTTGTGTCAGTGGCTGCTGGTTACACATAAACACACCACCAAAAGCTTTATCAAAACCTGCCCCCAAACTCACTACCCTGTCACACTGTACACCAAACCTGCCCCCAAACTCACCAACCTGCCTCCAAACTCACCACTCTGTCACACTGTACACCCTGTCACCACCCTGCCACACTCTACACCAAACCTGCCCCCAAACTCACCACCCTGCCACACTCTACACCAAACCTGCCCCCAAACTCACCACCCCGCCACACTCTACACCAAACCTGCCCCCAAAACCTGCCCCTCCAAACTCACCCACCCTGTCACACTATACACCAACCTTCCCCAAAACTCACACCCTGTCTATACACCAAACAAACCACCACCTGCCACTGTACACCAAACCTGCCCCCAAACTCACCACCCTGTCACACTATACACCAAACCTGCCCCAAAACTCACCACCCTGTCACACTGTACACCAAACCTGCCCCCAAACTCACCACCCTGTCACACTCTACACCAAACCGGCCCCCCACCACCCGCCCACACACATGGCCTTACCTGGTCTTTTCAGTTCATGTGCATTTGTGTGTGTGTGTGTGTGTGTATGTGTATGCATGCATGTTTGTGTGTGCATGCATGCATGTGTGTGTGTGTTTGTGTATGTGTGAGCTTGCATGGGTGTGTGTGTATTTGTATGTGTGTGTGCATGCATGCATGTGTGTGTGCTGGTGTGTGTGTATTTGTATGTGTGTGTGTGTGTGTGTGTGTGTTTGAGCAGTAAATAACGCTCCATCACCTCTCAGTGAAAAGGCTGATTGTAGCCTGCTGGGATCCTGCTGTCCTAAATTAGAGGACAAAAGCAGAGAGACAAAGGGGGCCGGGGTCAGTAGGCGGGATGGGGGGGGTCCAGGGGTGAAACGAGGCCCATTTGTTCAGTGGAGAGCATGAGACAGAGTCACACCTTTAAGATTAATGACCGTCTGTCTGCACAGCGCGAAGAGAGAGAGAATGATGAACACAGCTGTGCGAAGAAGGTCTTCTAAATGGAGGGAATGAGTGAAAAGAAGCACAAATGAAAAGAGGGTGAAAGAAAGGACTTACAGGGAAGGGAGAGGCGAGTCAGAGAGATAGACAAATGAAAGAGAGATGGAGATGGAGTGTTTGATGTAGTGAAAAACAAGAGAAGAGGGCTCTTCAGATGGATAGGAACTTTCAAAAGTTTGAATCTAAATTTTGATTGTTTTAAAAACAAAGTATTTTTTCTTACTCAGAAGCCCATAAGAACTGCAACAGATCTATTTGTTCATTCCCAACCATAACTCATAAAAGAAATATGGTTTGAGTGGTTCCATGCAGCTGACCTGTCTGAAATGCGTTTACAGTAAGGGGATTTAAATGGCTTGTGTCATCCCACTCTATAATGACCACTTCCTGGCATCAGCGGTCACAACCGCGAAACAGTAGGAAATGGAAACGGCGTTCAGATTTCTAAAATTGAAGCTACGACTTTGTTATGTACGGTTATATAAAAATGGAAAAGAATATTTCAAAGTGATAAAAAAAAATGATTTCACTGAGGTAATTTTCCCATGGCTGTGCAGGGAAGTGAGGAATCATTACATTACATTACAGGCATTTAGCAGAAGCTCTTATCCAGAGCGACTTACACAACATTTTACAATCACGTACATCACAGATACATTTATAGAGCCAATAGGAAAATAATCATTCTATAAGATCTGGACATGTGGATGCAGCTGGTAGTGGCCAGGAGAAGTCATATGAAAGACCTTCTGTTTGTCTGGTGCGGGATGTTTTAATCAGTGTTCATTTCCTTGATGCAGGTGTAATTTGTTGTGTTAAGCACTGAGTTGAAGGACATTTTATGTTCTATCCTGAATAAGGGTCTGTGCTCTGTGGAATAAGGATCTGTGCTCTATGGAATCAGGGTCTGTGCTCTGTGGAATCAGGGTCTGTGGAATAAGGGTCTGTACTCAGTGGAATGAGGGTCTGTGCTCTGTGGAATGAGGGTCTGTGCTCTGTGGAATCAGGGTCTGTGCTCTGTGGAATAAGGGTCTGTACTCAGTGGAATGAGGGTCTGTACTCAGTGGAAGGGCTGAATGAGTGTGGTACACACTTTCCCGGCCAGTTGGAGGTCATTGTTAGTCTCCTCGGCAACCGCGAGAGATGAGCTGTCACTGGCCGGGCTTTGACCAATCACATTATCTTGTGATCCAGATGTAATGAGAGGAAAGCAATGCTGTCTCAGGTCACCTTCACTGAGAGATGAAAACACACAGACTAATTAACAGCACGCCGACCGGCCCTGACGACCGCCGAATGATTAAATATCCTCTGGAGGATGACACAGAACCATTTTAGCATGTGAACGCATCTAACTGTGCAACATTAAAATGGGTCCTTTAACACTGGAGCTAGGGGCATGAGAATGTTATGAAAGACAACTAAAGCAGCTGTATTGTTTATTTTGCTAAAAAACATCAAAGCACGTAGACATAACAAATTACACGTATAGACACACACGCACGCACGCGCACACACACACACACACATGCTCTCTCTCTCACACACACAGAGCTGTAAACATTCTCAGACTGAAATTGATTCACTCCAAACAGCTGCAGCTGTGAAACTCATCGCTGTGAAATGGTAAGAATCAGTCCCACCTTCAGACAATTCTTAAGCAGCAGAAAATTTAACCTTGGCAGAGTTCCTCAGCCAAACATTCACTTATTACCCAGCTCAGACCCAGGAGAGCCAATGTTTACGCAGTTTAAACATTACATTACATTACGTTACATTACATTACATTGTTATATTACATTACATGGGATTACATTATATTACATTATGTTACATTACATAGCTGCTTGTCCAGGCTACGGTGACCTCTCGCCTTGATTACTGCAATTCTCTCCTTGCAAGCCTGCCAGCTTGTGCCATACAGCCACTACAGATGATTCAAAATGCCGCTGCCTGACTCATCTACAACCGTTTCTCCTGTTTCTCACTCAGGGATAAAGGTGGAGGTGTAGAAGCTGTACCTGCTTCTCACTCAGAGAGAAAGGTGGAGGTGTAGAAGCTGTACCTGCTTCTCACTCAGGGAGAAAGGTGGAGGTGTAGAAGCTGTACCTGCTTCTCACTCAGGGAAAAAGGTGGAGGTGTAGAAGCTGTACCTGTTTCTCACTCAGAGAGAAAGGTGGAGGGGCAGACGCTGCACCTGCTTCTCACTCAGGGAGAAATGTGGAGGTGTAGAAGCTGTACCTGCTTCCTGCTCAGGGAGAAAGGTGGAGGTGTAGAAGCTGTACCTGCTTCTCACTCAGGGATAAAGGTGGAGGTGTAGAAGCTGTACCTGCTTCCTGCTCAGGGAGAAAGGTGGAGGTGTAGAAGCTGTACCTGCTTCTCACTCAGGGAGAAAGGTGGAGGTGTAGAAGCTGTACCTGCTTCTTACTCAGGGATAAAGGTGGAGGTGTAGAGTGGCTGTTACCTGTTTCTCTCTTACAGACTGTAGGGTTGACAGTGATTCTCCCAGCCAAAGAAGACCCAACACTGTCAGAGGAGGACCTCACATTCCTGTATGAGAGTAGAGAGTAATGTCTCACATTCCTGTATGAGAGTACAGAGTAATGTCTCACATTCCTGTTTGAGAGGACAGAGTAATGTCTCACATTCCTGTATGAGAGTACAGAGTAATGTCTTACAGTCACTCATGTATTCACTGCACTGTCAAATGCACACCAAGACTTTCTCTGTTATGGTCTTTTTGGGTTATTGCATTTGAATACATTACCCTGCTACCATGTGTTTAAAACTGTAAAACATGACTTGACTTATGATGGTAATTATAGAAGAATCTAATTTAGCCAACAACAGCGCCTTATTAAAAAGTTTAAGACTGTCCATCTATCTTCCTGCGCTCCTTCACACAAAGTGAAGCCAGCATCAGATCTTCAGTCCCGAAGTGTTCCAGAGTGTGACCATGATGTGGGCTGCCATTTGGTTTCTTTAAAAGCTTTTCCTTTCACTGAGATTAAAGGCCAAGTCCTGCCACTGCTTAATGGCCTGAATTTAATTACTGCAGAGGCAAAGGAGCCGGAGACTTGAATTTGGTTATTTAGTCAGAGAACCAATAGAGCATAGCGATCGCTGCCCACCTTTAAAAGCATCAGGCTGGGGAGTCCCGTATCAGGATAAAAAGCTTTGTTTCGTAGACTTTGGTTACCTGTCACAAGGTGAAGAGCTGCTCTGCAATGCCAGCTTTCATTTTTTATGGAAATCTATCTTACCTATCGGACACATTCTCATCCATCACTGTTCCTCAATTAAACCAGAAAATTCAATTTCTGTTCTCTCTGAGGACTGAATAAGCCTTTTATTGTCAACAAAGTGGAGAACAAATGCATCTTATTCAGGCTACAACCAGACCACAGATCAGTGTAATTAATTTATACAAAGAAGTCCAAAAACAAGGACAGTTTGATAATTTTTTCCTCTTTCATTTTTTCACCATGAAGCTCCTACTGGGAGAACTATATTTATCACAAGGGTGCACAAACAGGACCCATCTTTCACATGGTTTCTGCTCCTGCATGTAAAATAAGGACACTGGATGAGAAATGAGTATTGATTGAAACTGGAAGACAGGTAGCTCACAAGGTGCCTGTTTAGAATAGATCAAAGAAGTGATGTTTTTTCTCTGCTTCTGGTGCAGTTTAATTTCCCAGGTTAAACTGTAGGGGGCATTGTAGTTAAATTCCCAGGTCAGACTTCAGGGGGCCTAGTAGTTAAATTCCCAGGTCAGACTGTAGGGGGTGGTGTAGGGACCTCTCATGATAGCTCACTAAGCTTGTGGTCCTATGCACATTTGCTCTGGCCTTTTATCTCCAAACTCAGTGGTATGTGTGAACATCGGCGGCTAGTCACTTCAAAGAGGACGTGTTGGTATTTTGTTCAATGGAAGTAAGTGCTTACAGTTGTACCCTAAGTGTGTGACCCCAGCCCCCTATCTCCTGCAAGGCTGGAGTTCCTGTGACAGACTGACTCAGAGTGTGAGGCTGGAGTTCCTGTGACAGACTGACTCAGAGTGTGAGGCTGGAGTTCCTGTGACAGACTGACTCAGAGTGTGAGGCTGGAGTTCCTGTGACAGACTGACTCAGAGTGTGAGGCTGGAGTTCCTGTGACAGACTGACTCAGAGTGTGAGGCTAGAGTTCCTGTGACAGACTGACTCAGAGTGTGAGGCTGGAGTTCCTGTGACAGACTGACTCAGAGTGTGAGGCT